>CM019148.1:201232906-201260516 GCA_009733165.1 Naja naja | reverse complement strand
TAAGTCTTTGAATGCCTATTAGTACATTTGACCACAAATTCTAATTGTTCATGTTTTTCCTAAACTGAAAGTAAATTTATTAGATTGTAACATACTTATTAAGTTACAATTAACAAAATTATTATTAATATTATTATGTTGTTATTAATCAGTAAGGCATGACTGGTTAAAACAAAAACAAACACACCTATGTTTGTAAATTCAGATCTTTTAGTGTCAAGAATCAGGATTACTAAATTCAGAATCCCAAATCAATTGATATGATGCATTTATATCTTGCTTTTCTCCCTGAGTTCAAGACATTGTGCATGGTCCTATCCTTCTTCCCTACTCCAGTTGTATTCATACTGAAGTCAAGGCTTTGAGATAATTGGTCCAGCATGGTCCACTGATTTTCATGGCTAAAAGGACCATGAATCTGACTCTTCCCATTGTAACTGTATGCTCTAATCACAAGGATAGCACAGTTCTAAAAACAAAATAAAATAACAAAAAGTGGAACAAATATAACAACCAAGTTACCGTGAGAAAAATAAAGAAGCAGAAAATAGTATAGTCTTTCTGGGGAGGGAAGAAATAATATAGCAGTTCTGCAACATAAAGAAAGTGAATGGATTCTGAAGTCAGCAGTTTCAATCAATTTTCTATTGTGTGTATGAGTTTTGTAAGAGAAATAGGAAAAATATAAAATACTATCTTTGTGAGTGGGCAGTTCTGATGATGTTTGCCATGAAAGTGGCTTGGTGCACTGCTGGGAAGCCCATTTTATTTCCCCATTTGAAGTGCTATCACTGACAATAAAATTGCTTGAAATATGAAATAATGGCAGCTGGTATTTAATGTGACAGGGAGTACAAGAGGCTTTGGCCTTTCATGTGCTTTAATGGGGTGCTTTAAAGTAACCACACAGTAAGTGACACGTCAATTTATTAAATACAATAGTCCCAAAACAAATTCACCACAGTTTTCTGTTCAGAAGAACACATTATATGCCAGCTTAATTATGTGAGTTTTCCCTTGCTTCCTGAAATCTTGAAAGCCCTTGTCACTTATTTTTCCAAGTTGAGCACTTCAGAGTATGGTGCTCTTTCTTTGGCTATTATTTTTTACACAGGAAAGAGAAATCTTAAGATCCTTCACACTTTTTATTTTAAAGGCAAAATATACAATACTTACCTGAAGAAATTTCTGGAGGGGGCTAGGACTGCTCTGAAAGATTCCCCATCAGACAACTCATGTCCCATTAGTTCTACTGATGTCTTCCCCTCTACATTTAATAGCTCTAGGTGGAGAGTCATTTCAGCAGGATCTCAGCAGGGCCAAAAGGTAAGCCTCTCCCTATGCAGTTACATATTTGTGGCTGCAGATTCCCAAGAAAACCCATATTTGTTCCCAATTTGACAACAATGAGAAATGATGTTTCTGAGCCACCTAACTGTAATATGGCAGTTATTTATTGAGCTATTTCAGTACAATCCCATTTTCTTCCAAAAAACTCAAGGTGACCCAACCCCCAACCCCCATTTATCCACACAATAAATCCAATGAGGTAGGTAAGATCATGTGCTAGAGAAGTCAACAGGGTTAATACCCCCCAACTTGCTATTCTAATTTATTTATTTATTTATTTGATTTGATTTGATTTGTCAATCGCTTACAAGATAAAAGAATATTGTAGCATCCTGTTTTTTTTTTCTGTCTCTCATTTTTATTATTATTATTATTTGGATCCTGTGGAATGAACATGATAAATAAACACGTAGAATAAATGGAAATCATTGTGTAGGGATTTGTTAATACAAATGAATTTAAGCTTGTTGAGGAAGCCCAAGTAAGTTGCACATCCCTGAGTAGGCTTTAAATTGAAGCGGCATCTGAAGTGATACTTGCAAGAAAAAAAAAGTCAGATCTTCTTAAGAAGTGCTGATCCCTTGGAAGAGTTAAACACTTAGCTACTGCTGTTCATGAACCCATACTAAACCAAATGTGTCCCTGTGCAATTGTTGCCCCAGCCATCTTTTAAAGACATAAAACTATCCCCTAATGGCTTGTGATAATTAAACTCCCATAACACTCCTGTTAATACAGGGGTGTCAATCCTCCCATACTCACCAAATTCTAAGTCAGGTAATTAAATATCCTGTTGATTAATTTCCTCCTGCTGTGCCTACTGATTACAGTGTCCTCTTTTGCTTTCCTTTCTCTGAACTGTGCAAAATATCAAGTTGGAATGCATTTGAAAGAAATTAGTCTTTCCCTTCCTCTGGTAATGTCCATCTATCACTTATATTTTTCTATGAACACTTGAGAGGGAAACCTGGCACCACAATGACGCCTCAAAATTATTTTTTTTGCAATGAGAATGTAATAGCTATGCTGCAGCAGCACAAAACATTGTTTAAGAACTAGTTCTAAGGATTTGACTTAAAATTTAAACAGGTTATTGCTGTTTATATTAACAACATGATTTTTTTTAAAAAGTATTCTTATGTAAATATGCATAGGATTGTAGCCTTTGAATGTAAAAGATAAACTTTGGTAATACTTTGAAATATTTTTATTTAGCTCTCCTCCTTCCTGACCATCATTGACATCCCCAAATATTCATTAGATGACACTGCCAGTTCTAACCTTCATTTGTCCTTGGTATAAAATTTCTTCATCTAACAAATCTTTGAGATGATTGGTACAATTTTATTAGGCAGCAAATGAGCAACTTTCTATGCAAGAAAACAGACTAAAATAAGGCAAACATTTACTACTAGAAGCACTTTTCTTAATGAATTGCCGAAATTCAGCAATGTTTAATGTATAAATTATGAAGGAAGGTTTATGGATCCAAAAGTATCTTTTCAAATGGGATTTTAATGGACCACAAAATGGCAATGAGATTGGGTAGAATCTAGGAACTAAATCATATGATTTTTTTAAATATAAGGAGAAAAAGGCAGTCAAGCCTCAGATTGTGTTCATTGACATAAAAGGGTGGTTTTTGAGATTCCTTGTATTTCTATTTGCATTTTGTATTATACATGAGCTTACTGTGAAGTAAATCATGTGAACATAGTGATACATATATAGAGTTATATACTGAATTTCAGAATTAGAATCTTTTATCATTCTTGTTCACTACATGAATGTTGTGACAGGAGAGAAGCTGTGTAGCTTCATGAAATTTAGTGTGTGGTGAAAAGATGTATCTAAACAGCTTAATGTAAAATGGTTAAAGTAAGGCCTTTACATCTAGCTAGGGATTAATCTGTAGAATACTATCCAAGAGAAAGTTACACATTTTGATAATCTTTGGGAAGGAAGGAAGGAAGGAAGGGAGGGAGGGAGGGAGGGAGGGAGGAAGGAAGGAAGGAAGGAAGGAAGGAAGGAAGGAAGGAAGGAAGGAAGGAAGGAAGGATCATCTCTTACTTAGACAGAGGAACTAGTTTGGTCTAGTGGTTAAAGCACCAGGCTAGAAAGCAGGAGATTTTGATTTCAAGTTCCATCTTAGTCACGAAAGCCATTTGGGTGAGTTTGGGCCACTTTCTCTCAGCCAATTCCTCTAACAGGGCTGTTGTTGTGGGTAAAATAAGAGGAAGAAGGTATGTTGGATATGTTCACTGCCTTTAATTATTTGAAAAAATAATAAAGGTGGGATAAAATTAAATAAATAATTCCTTAATGTTGAAAGTTACTTTGAATCACTGTGAATTGGGTGGCATACATACATACATACATACATACATACATACACATATTATTTCTAAATAAAAATAGACTAGATAATAGTCTATTTTGCTAAAAAACAATGAGGTAAAATTCCTTAGACCAGGAGGTTTTTTTTAAGTAGGCCTCTGTGAAAAAATTTTTTTGCATCCCTATAAAACCTTCCCCAGATTAGTGCTTTCTGAAAGTGCTGAGATTCCAATGCTCCAAACACCAGGGTGGTTAAGAGTTCTGGGAATAGTAATTCCAAAAGAAAGATTTCCAGAGGGAAAGGATGCTATTTAGCCTCTGTCAAGGGAAGCCTGTCTTCCTCATGAACTATTGCATGGTGAGGAGGAAATAAGGCCCATCACAAGCATCTCAAGGGGAATTTTAAGTCATGTATCACCTTCCAAAGGCAATGTTCCCTTAAATTAGGTCCATTCTGCTGACTACAGTTGTTGCTATATTGCTTCTGCTTTTGTCAAGGCATGGCACAGCTTCCAAAGAGCTGAAAATGAAAGTGGGGAAAAGCTTGTAGAAGACTGTATTGGCCTGACAGTGTATCAGCAAATCTACCCAAATCAACACTTATTACTATTTTTTCTTTATTTGTATCTTGCCTTTATCGTTTTTTTACAGATAACTCAAAACTGAATATATCCAACACACTGTTCTTCAAGTATTGTGAAACTTTTGAGAATTAAAATGTAAAAAAAGCTACAGATTCATTTTGGGTTTGTTGGTTTGTTATGGTTTGATTAGCTTGAAAATACTTTGGTAATATTTTGGTAAAATTGTCAATGTTTTTGAGAAGATCTGCTGACTTTACCTAGATGAACTTTGAAGTGAGGTTGGAAGGCTTGGGGATGAAATAGAACAAGAATAGCAAAAGATTATCTCATCTGTGCGTATGACCCAGCAAGTTAATTCTATTATTGGACTGATTTGTCTAATTTTGAAAGATAGTTTTAGATTTTGTTGGTGGAAACACATAAGTAAAATACATCTAATTGGTCTGTCACCTGAGTTCCTGTTAATTTTGGATTTGGATATGACCAAAGGGGGAAAATAAATACCACATTGAAGTTGTAACACAATTATAAAATAAGCTGAGCCATTTTCCTCTCAACCACTGAGGGAAATATCTGCAAAACATTTGCATTCTTTCACATATTCCCATTTTAGAAGAGGCTTTTTCAAGGCTCACTTTTCAGCCACCCTAGAGGGCAGATTCCACAAAATCCTGTGCCCATGTCCATGTATATCAAATATGATTGAATCCATGGGCATGCTTTATTCTGGATTGCACTTTTTTTCTGGTCTAAGACAACAGCTACTCCAACCCCTGTTTTAAAATGTTCTAGTCATACTGAAGATTTCTACATAAACCATCTTACAGATGAAAGTAATACTAACCTCACCTATGTTGTGCAAAATTTGCAACTTAACAACACAGCTTGTATCAGCAAGAAGTAATCTTGCTTACATATGAATATTGTTGAATGTGTTCTTATTATTAAATCTTATTTATTATATTGGGTTTCTGGTCAAGGACTATAAGAAAGTTTTGATTGGATTTCACACACACATATGCTACATTAAAGAGCAACTAGAATGCAATTTTAGCTGCCCTATTTTTTTTTAGCCTTCATCCTTTATTTTCAGAAGGGAAATAGAGAAGGCATAAAGGCTATCACTTGCTCCCATCAATCATTGCTGCAGTTAGTTTAATGGATTGGCTTGGAAAGAAGGCAGATAGACCATATCATGATGGGTGATGATAGATTGGACATCTGCTTGTAGTATTATCAACTAGCTGATTGTATCCTTGGCATAGATCAAGTTTTGCAAAGGCTTCCCCAGTTTGTCAAACACACATTGCTGACTTTTATATTAATGGTTTCTGTAAATATATCTAAATGGGATGACAGTGGCTTCCCACTACATGTTCCCAGTGTCTCAGAGAACAGTTCTGGGAATCTATTATTTCTGTTAGCCTATTAGTGATAGTGCACCCCACAGAGAGTGATTTCTAGTAGTAAGAGCCAATTTCTTCCTAAAATGTTTCTGATTCTCTTTCTGTAACAATGACTGGAAGTGTCTCTCGGAAAGACTGTTCCTGCACATCTGCATGGTAGCTTCCAGAAAAATCACCCCTCTTGCTGCTGTAGTCATGGAGAAAACATAGTAGCCTCAACAACTTGGGAGGAGGCTCCTCAGAACGTAGGAGCAAGAATCCACTCCTGCTGATTATAGATCCACCTCACAGTCCATTTCCACCTTTCACTCTTGATCCCTATCAGAAGCACTGCATCATTTTGAGGGTCCTTGTTACAAACATTCCTTACAAACATTTGGAAAGTGATACAGTTGCTGACCTTTATTCTTTATTTATTGATTAGCCTTTGGGCCATATCAAAGTGCAAAGTTCCAGAAGCAAATTATTACTAAAATTTGATAAAAGCAATTTAAAATTGAATTGGATATAATACAATTTAAAATTGAATTGGAATAAAATACAGTCAAACATGAAATTGAAATAGAATACAATAATTTAAAATATAGATAAAATATAATACAATTACATTTCAGTGTCACCCCTGCAATCTACTCCAGTCAGTCCCACATATGCAGATCTCAACTGAACTATTTTGCTTATTTATTTGTCAAGCGATTATAAGATAACAGGTATAATGATAAACATAGTTATGAATACATGAAATGGATACACATAAGAAAAATAAAAAGAAACAATAGGACAGGGACAGTAGGCACGTTGGTGCACTTATGCATGCCTAAAAGCTTACTGTGCTGTGTTAAATGTTATTTTCAGATTCTGGCCATACATAAGATAAGTTGTTTTGATATGGGGATGCCAATGGGTCATTTGTTTGGTATATAGACCGAGGTACCTGTTTCTCACCCTCTTATACAGGTGCTGGCCTTTATTGTTCCCTGCATATTAAAACAAAAACAAAAACCTGCAGTCTATATCATTGAATCTGCACACAGAGCACTTTTCCTCACAGAAGTCAATCACTCAGCAACTCTTTTTAAAAAGAAGTCTCTAAAATTGCGGTGCTAAGATGCATTACACAGCTCTGTGATATAAACAACAGTGGCTTCTCTAGGTTGCTGAACTTGCTCCTGAAATTTAAATTTCATTATATTGACTGATGGTGCAGCTGAGAAATGATCCTTCAGTAAATTCACAAGTGAATCAAATGTTTTAGGCCTTGGCAAAGCACGAATAGCAAGGCTTCTTATTAGAGCAAATATCTAGGCCCCATAGACAGACAACAGGATAGTTTTTTTTCCTTTTGCTTTATACTAAAAATAAAGGCTCTCTGCTTATAAAGTAGTTGACCAACACCAACTGAAGTGTGTCCAAGACTAGCCATTTTTTAAAAAATTCTGATTATTTCTGACTGGTTGCTCAACCACTTGAATACCCAACTGCCTTCCTGCTGGTCTTCAGTTCTCTGTCAATTCCATTCTCAGTGCCAGTAGTGCTGCACCATAGTAGAAAGAATGGAAGTAATACAAAGAGACCCAAATATTATTCTTTAGAAACAAAATGTTAACTCTGTTGGAAATGCTCTGTCCAACAGCTGCAGTCTTTCAAAACTACTTGAGCTGTGGTGGGCCAAAAGCTATTACCAACATGCAGTGCCCCCTAGCTTAGAAAACAGATGGATGATTTTATAAGTGTCAAATCCAGAAGTTCCATTCCGGAGACAGGATACCAGTTAATGTGTAACAATGCATCAGCTCATTCTGCAGGAGAAAGTATTACTGGGGGCCGTAGTGGAAATTGAAAAGATTGAGAAAGAAGATACTTACTTTGATGAACTAAGTGGCTTCTTATGTTTTCAAGAGCTCCACCCCAATACTAGTTTGAGAGTACATATGCTTGGAAGAGAAAGAGAGAGAAGGAAAACCAGGCAGCTAAGGATTTGAAACACATATTTGCAGCATATCTTTTTATTACCAACAATAGACTCTTAGCCTCAGGATGGCTGTTCTGATGTGACTCAGAAGGCATCTGTATTAGCCATTTTGGTACATTAAATACTGCATGTGTCAGAAGGTAATCATGGATCTATCCTGGGTGTGCTCAGGAAAAAAAGAAGAAGAATCCTCATATATTTGCTACTGCATAAGATTTGAAATGGTAGGCCAGTGTGATACAGAAATGGAATTGAAATGTCAAGTGAAATTTAAAGTAAAGAAAGAAAAAGGACTCCAACGCTTCTTTAATTTCCCTGGTTGTGGAAAGCTTTTGAAGATATTACAGAAAATTTATCTTTATAATTAGAAAGTTTCTACCATCCCCACTGAAGTCAGTGAGGGTGGGGGTTTTTTTGCCATCAACTTCAGTAAAGGCAGAATGGCGCTTCCCAAAAATAATTTAAAAATTATTACTTTCCAAGTTCATGACAGTGACACATGTTACTCTTTTACCCCTATACAAAGGGTTTCAATTTTATGATTTTTTGATTATACATTTAAATTCGTTCGAAAAGCAGGAAACTCATTCCAGCATTCTTATAGCAGCCTTCTCTGTGGTGATATTTATGAAACATTCTTGAGGTTTTTGCTGAAGCTAACAAAAATATCTTTAAATCTCTGCATGTTGTCCTGCTTTTCTACTCAGGGCAACTTTGCCCATGATAATGGTAAAATATTCAACACAATATCCTCAGCAATGTTCTTATTTTAAAAAGCTGAGAAAACTTTGCCATTTGCTCAACTTCAGATACACATTTACATTCACCGTGCCTCATGTTTATGAGGTGGCTAGAACAGCTAGAAACTTGGGGATGATTTGGAATCCAAGCTTTTCATTTGATTAACCATGAGGGCTTCCACAGGCCCAGATTCTAAGATTAATTTGCTTTAAGAGTAGTATTTCAGTGAAGTAGGCTGCCAGATCTGGGCTGCAGAACTCAAGAGGACTATTAAATTAAAGCAGATTTCTGTGTCTCTTTGTTGGCCTTTAGGAGTCATCAGCCCAAACTTGGTAATCCTGACTGAAGAAAACCATGAGAAGGGTATTATTGCAATTTTACTGTTAAGAATGACCTACAAAATTAAGATAAAAGAAATCGTTGACTTCCTGATCCAAAGTTTAAAAAAATCAGAGGGAAAGAGCAGTAGGGATTATAATGACTACGGGTGTATAATAATTCTATGTTGGAATGGCTCTCCTTTTCAGCAGTAGCTTTATTGAAATAGGGGTAGTAGTAAGTATGGCTTCCTACAAAGCATTTTTCCTTCCACCCCATTGATGATTAGAATGGGAATTTCAGTTCAGCAACATGTAAAGGTTCACGTTAGATGTTCACTTTAGAGGATGGAGAGGGTCAATTTATTTTCCAAAGCACCAGAATGCAGGACAAGAAAAAAATTGGTGGGTAAACTAATCAAGGAGAGAAGCAACCTGGAATTAAGGAGAACCTTCCTAAGAGTAAGGATAATTAATCCCTGGAACAGTTTGCCTTCAGAAGTTGTGGGTGCTTCATTACTGGAGGTTTTTAAGAAGATACTGGATAGTCACTTGTCTGAAAAGGTATAGGACAGAGCTGGCATTCAGCCATTCAGACAGGTACTGGAGAACCAGTAGTGGAAATTCGAGTAGCTTGAATGACAGGATGTGATTGGTCCTTTCTCCCTTCTAAGCAACTTCTTTCTTATTCATGGAAGAAAATAACCAAGTAATTGTTGGAAGATCAGCATCATAAGGTAGTTAATTATTTGAGTGAATGAAAAGAACAAAACCTTTGAGATAACAATGATTTGTTTGTTTGTTTGTTTGTTTTCCTATGGAAAGCAGCTTAATGCCATCAGAGCTTTTAACCAAAGTTTTGTGAGTTTAGTTGATTGAATAAGTGCAGGAATACAATAATAGGACTACCAAATCTGGACAATCATTAGACAGTAACAAACTGTAAGCTTCTTTGCTTCTATCCAGTGGTTGTCTATATTTTTGTAGCCCAGATCTGGTACAATAGTTAGTTTTATTTCTCCATTCTATCCCATACAATGATTGTACATATATTTGTGGAACTGAAGAGGTAGAAGATCTGACATATATTATTCAATTGCTGCTTGTAAAGGAGGTGAGAGATAAGTACCTTGATCCACATATTAAAACAACATACCTCCTATATGGCCAGAATTTGAAGATGACATTTAATACAGCACAATTTCTGACTAAAATGGTCCGACTGAGATAAGCATATGTGGGCCTGATTGGGGTAGATTGCAGGGGTGATACAGAAATATAATTTTATGTCATTTTATTCCATTTTACATATGTATATATTATTGTATTTCATCCTATAACTATTGTATTTACCCTACTCTTATTTTAAATTGATTTTATTGGTAACACATGTTCAAACCTTGTACATTGATATGGCCTATATGCTAATCAATCAAATAATAATGAAGTTAGTTTTATTTCCTTTAAAACAGTTGAATTGCTGCCCTACCAAGAAACTGCAACTAAAATGCAATTAATTCAGTAATCACCTATAACAGGAAAGCTCTCAGCCACTGGTGCCCTTTCATATGTGTGAATCAAGCATCATTCCTAATCTATGAATCTTTTCTGTTGTCCATGTTTTCTTTAACAACTGATAAAAATGCAACCTTTGTTTGAGAGTGAAGTATAGAGGCAGCACACGTGAGGAAAATATGGTCTGAATAAGGGTGTGATGGTTTGTCTCTTGGTGATTCTAACATCTTTCGTATAATATGATGCACATTCCTTAAAAGAATGGTGGAAGGTTTTGCTGTAGAATTCACACATGCTGTGGGATATCCCTCCCACCCCCACCCCTTTCTCCTTTTTTCATTGTCTATAAGTAAGAAAACACTTGAAGCAGCAGCAGCAGCAGCAGCAGCAGCAGCAGCAGCAGCAGCAGCAGCAGCTGCTCTCTGGTGGTCTGCTGTGAAAGTGGTGCAGCATCCAACTCTCCCTTTCTAACAATCTTCCAATAGTTCTATGCTGCAGTTACAACATAGATCTAGAAGTAGGCAGTTGGAAGCTACATTGCAAACTTAACAAAATAATGCAAATGGAAATGTTCTAAAATTCCCTTCCTGCCTTCATTTATTGAAGTAAAAGATGGAAGGACAGAATGGAGAGCAGAAACAAAGCTAGACTGCTGGGTCAGGGAAATACAACACCTGCTATATAGAAGCTCCTTTTTCTGGCTTATAGCTGCAAGGCTGAACCAAACAGGCATATAGGCTTTGGTTATTGTCAGTTTGGGGAGCTTTTCTCCTTTCCTAGACAAGACAGCCGGGAATTCAAAAGCAGATGCCATGTGCTAACATGCAATAGCTTCTACATCTGCACAGTCTGAGTACGAAGTTTATATCTATTCACTCAATCATAAGTTTACTCACCACAGAAACCAGAAAATTGCTTTATTGTAGTACTATATGGAAAAACATGCCCATCTAAAACTCACAGTCTGGTGAAAGAAAAATGAAGTAGGCTAATTTCTACTTTTGAAGTACTTTCAAGAATTCATGCAGTAAAAGACCATTTTAAAGATCCAGGCATTTTCAAGAATATTTTTAGGCCAAGACTGAAACTGCTATCACTTCTGATGATAAAATGTTGTAAACTATAAGTTCTATAGAAAACAGAAAAATAGAAATAGGCATAATTAAATTGTTCTTTTATTCTATAGGGTATTTGTAGTTCTTGAACTTATTTAGTAATGCTCTGAATTCTTTGCTAGGTTAGTATATAGGTATAATTACTACTAAATGCAAAATTAATATACTAAATCAATTGTGTACATAATTCATTTAAACTCTCATTAAATTCCATTCAGATTCTTGTAGCATATCCATTATTACAGTATTTGAACATGGCATTAAATAATATTTCAATATGCAATTTGAACTGATTAGCTTCTAAAAATTGAGTTATGTTAATCAGCCCAAACTAATATGCAATATATGAATGTATGATTGTTGCTAATTGCAGCGGCATACATTGGAGCAATGCAAGAACAGCATAGAAGTTGCTCATTGTAATCTTGCATTTAAAATAATCCATTAGTTACATTAATCTTTTCCAGACCTCTTAGAAATCTTAACAAAAACAACTGAAAATTTGTTTGCTCAGCACTGGTCTATACCAATTCTTGGACCACATGCATATGTGTGAATTCCACTTTGAACAACATTAAGGAAAAGCAAATCATCTGTGCGTTCTCAGTACTATATATATATATATATAGGTCGACGAGGCATAGGGCCATATCAGGTTAGGGGATCGCGCACCCGACATTTAAGGCCGGGTTGCGCCCACCCTATGGCCTCCTCCCAAGGGGGCAACGGAACTAGGATCCCTGGGCTTAGGTTGGTGTATTTTAATGCCAGGTCGGTGGCTAATAAGTCTTCCCTCCTCCGGGAGATCATTGAGGAGGAGGCTGCCGACCTGGCCTGCATCACTGAGACCTGGTTGGGGCCAGAGGGGTGTCCCTCTGGTTGATTTATGCCCACCAGGTTTTCGGTTCTGCACCGCCACGGGCTCAGGGTAGGGGTGGGGGTGGCCGTGGTTATTCGGGAGACCTTGTTTCCAAGGGAGGTCTCTGTTGCAGAGATAGGCGGAGTGAGATCCTTCTCCTGAGATGGGGGCCTAATGGGCGGGTGGGCTTGCTGCCAGCATACCTTTCCCCAGCTATGTGGCAGCTGCCCTGCCTGGGCTTCTCGATCTCCTCTCCGGGTGGCGGTGGAGCCGGACCTTATGGTTCTGGGGACTTCAACCTGCCTTCCTTGGGGTCGGGTTTGGCCCAGGAATTCATGGCTTCCATGGAGGCCATGGGCCTGACCCAATTGATTCAAGGCCCTACTCATGGAGGGGAAACACTCTTGACCTAGTTTTGTCTCTGAAGAGTGGCGGAGTGACAGAGGGCAGGTCACTATTACGACTCTGCCTGTTCCATGGTCTGATCACTATCTCCTATGGCTGGTCTTCCAACAGGCCGCCCCCACTGCTGGGATGAGGAGCCACCTAGATGGTTCCCCAGGCCTAATGGACCCTGAGAGGTTCCAGGCAGAACTGGGGTTTTTTCCTTCTTCCCTTGCTCACAGCTCTGCCGAGGATCTGGCAGTAGCCTGGCATCGGGCTGCGCCGAGGCCCTCGACAGAGTTGTCCCCATGCCCCTTGTGCGCCGTGGATCTCGCTCCTTGGTATACTGAGGAGCTCCGGGGATGAAGCCGTCAAGGGGTTTAGAGAGCAGGTGGAGGTCTACCTCCCAATCTGACCGAGCCCAGTTGAGAACCTTTATTAGGACTTACCTGGTAGCTGTGAGAGAGGAGAAGATCTTATCTCTCCACCTCATAGCGCCCGCAGATAACGCCCGCCGCCCTGTTTCGGGTTCGCCTCCCTCCTGCAGTTGGGGATCGGACCCGCTATGGGTAGGGCTGAGGAATTTGTGCAATATCTGTCGGATAAGATTGCTCAGATTCGGGACGGGTTGTCCTCCGATTTGCAGTGGTCTGAGGAAGGGGTGCAGGAGTCTGGCTATTGTTATCTGGGATGAGTTCGATCCGTTTCCGAGGATGAAGTGGACAGGATTATGCGCGAATGAGTTCCACCACCTGTTTGTTGGACCCGTGTCCCTCCTGGCTGGCTTATGCCGCCAGGGAGGCCACCTGGTTGGCTCGGCAGTTATCAACGCTTTTAAGGGAGGGTGTCTTTCCCACCGCCTTGAAAGAGGCGGTGGTGAGACCCTCCTGAAGAAGCCTGCCTTGGACCCGACTGTGTTAGACAACTTCGCCAGTCTCCAACCCGCTTTTTGGCGAAGGTTGTTGAGAGTGTGGTGGCTCAACAGGTTCCGCTTTTCCTGGATGAAGCGGACTACCTAGATCCAGATCAATCGGGCTTCCACCCGGGTACAGCACGGAGACGGCATTGGTCGCGCTGATGGATGATCTCTGGAGGGCTCGGATAGGGGCTTTTCCTCTGTCCTGGTCCTATTAGACCTCTCAGCGGCTTTCGATACCATCGACCATGGTATCCTTTTGCCGCCTTGAGGGGTTGGGAGTGGGAGGCACCGCTCTCCGGTGGTTCTCCTCCTACCTCTCGGGCGGTCGCAATCGGTGTTGGCGGGGGGTCAGGTCGCCCCTAGGATCCTCTCTTGTGGGGTCCCTCAGGGTCGGTCCTTTCCCCTTTTATTTAACATCTACATGAAGCCGCTGGGTGAGATCATCCGTGGTTTGGGGTGAAATTCCATCAGTACGCTGATGATACTCAGCTGTACATTTCCACCCCAGGCCAGATCAGTGATGCCCTCTCCCTGATGACTCGGTGTTTGGTTGCGTGGAACTGGATGAGCGGGAACATGCTTCACTCAACCCGCCAAGACTGAGTGGCTGTGCATACCGGCGCCCGCCCAGTCAAGATTATCCATCTTTGGCCATAGGGGAGAGGTGCTGCCCCTGTGGATAGGGCGGAATCTGGGGGTCCTCCTGGATGTACGGCTCCGGTTGGAGGAGCAGGTGGGGCCGTTGCCAGGGGGCCTTTGCCCAGCTCCGCCTGGTTCGACAACCCTTTTCTGGACCGGGACGCCCTCAGACGGTCACTCATGCCCTTGTTACCTCCAGGCTTGACTACTGCAACGCTCTCTATTTGGGACTGCCCTTGCATACCATCCGAGATTGCAGCTGGTGCAGAATGCGCGCGCTGGTGGTGATGGGAGTTACCCGTTCTCCCATGTGACCCTCCCGCGCTGCCTGCATTGGTTGCCGGTTGCGCCCGGGTGAGATTCAAGGTTTTACTGTTAACATACAAAGTCCTTCACGACATGGGTCCTCAGTATTTAAGGGAGCGTCTTCTTCCAATGTCGAATACCGACGCCCTGTGCGAGCTCATAGGCAAGGACTCCTCGGGTCCTGTCGGTGGTCAATGCCGCCTGGCGGTTCCCGACGAAGCCTTTTCTGTCGCGCCCCTGACCTTTGGAATCAACTGCCTTTGGAGCCGCCTGGCCCTGACCTCCGCACCTTTAATGAGTTGAAGACCTGGTTATTTGACCAACCTGGGCTATGACCCTTTGGGAGGGTTGTTTTAATTATTTTATAAATGTTTGAACTTATAATTTAATTTAATTGTTTTTAATGTATTTATTGCCTCTTGTTTTTAGTTGTAAGAGTCTTGGAGATGGGCGCATATAAGTTCAAATAATAAATAAATAAAATAAATAAATATATATATATATATATATATATATATATATATATATATATAGCCAGTCTCAATTCAGAATAGCCATTTTCTCTTCCTCTTTAAATAAATTAACTTCCTGTATCCTTCCTATTCAAATCCTTTTTTTCTCCCTCCATTTTTTAAAATCACCCTGCCCCTTGAATAATATTTGGCCTCTGAATTATGACTCTTTTCTGACTATACTTCAAAAAGTAAAACAATTAAATATTTTTCTTTCCTCTAACTGATATTTAATTCTCTACAGAAACATAGGCCTTTATTCATGTTCTTGCATGCAGAGTTTAGAAATTGTGGTGGGAATGAAGAAGAAGAAGAAAAAAAAAGAGAGATCATCAATGGTCCATATTCTCATCTCTTTGTATTAAATGGAAGATATCATTAGCACCAGAAGTAGATATAAATTTGTAGTCATGTATATAACATAGTGCAAAAAACAGCACATAAACACTGACAACAGAATATAGTCTTTCAGTGAGGCCCATAAAAACATACATGGCCATGCTGTCTAAGCCTGTTCTTGAAAATGCTCAGAATAGTATGCATGCTGCATGTGTGGACTTGATTGATGGTTTGGATGATTTGATGCTGCCCAGCTCTAAATGACTCTTTTCATTCTTATCAGTGTATCAAAACAGTGTAAAAACACTATAAAAGATGAAAACAAAACAAAAACAGATGAAAAAGAGAGGGGAGGGGGAGAGAGCAAGAGCTGGCAATCCTGACAAACCCAAAATAGCCCACCAACAATTAACAAAACAGTCCAACAAAAGGGGTACTAACATCCTGGTCCATGGTCTGGGAGAATACCAAGTTTGTATGTCCCCCTAGAATGCCAGGACAAATATGGAACTAGGAGCCACAGGGGGAACTTCATTTGTTCACTGCAATAGAGGAGATTTGCTTCCTGGGTCTTGACAGGTGACACTGTTTAATCAAAGGACCAGTGGTGAGTTTCAAACATTTTTCCTACTGGTTCAGAGAGCTCGTTTCATATTCCAGTATTGGAATCAGGCAGATAGTTCTCAGACAATATGTATGTTTTCTATACTATCTGTCTGTCTGTCTATTAATTGACCAACCTATCTACACTATCTATATACTTATTTATTCATCTGCCTGCTGCATACCAAAAGTGATTCTAACAAGAGTCAACTCTGAGGAGATATATACATACATACATACATACATACATACATACATACATACATACATATGGTTTTAGGTTTCTTGGGATATTTTCCCACGTCTTAATAGTTGTGCTTTTATAATGACGTTTTGGCAGAATCTCATCTGCCATCTTCAGGTTTTTGTATTGGTTTCTTTATTAATCGTGTGTCTCAGGCTTAGCAGCCATTTTCTGTTTGAATTTGGTGCTGGCTTTGTGCTTTATTTGAATGTTTTTTTCTTCGTCTTGATTGGCTGGGAGTCTAGATCTGTGTTTATTGGTCTTCGAGTTGCTGTGTTCTTGATTAGTTGGCAAAATTGTGTTTTGTGTATTGGGGGTGTGTTTGGGTTGGAGGTATTGGGGGGTGGGTTTGTTTGTGTCCAGGTGTTAGTTTTCAAGTTTTTCAAGTTAGTTTTCAACTCCAAGTTGTGAGTTGTTTCATCTTGTCCCAAGTAGAGGGTGGATTTTGTTGCTCAATTCCAGGTGTAGGGTTAGGAGGTCTTTGTTTAACTGGTCGAGTTGGAATCTCTTTCTGTGGAGCTCGTTCCTGAGTAGAGCCATTTCAGTTCTTTTCAGGATACATTTGGTAGCTGCTGTGCTGTGATGAAATGTTAATTTGAAGCAGGTCGGTGTTCCACTGTTGTCTCTGCAGCTGCGTAGGAATTTGAGGTCACATAGTATTCCTACTCTTTTAACTTCTGGTTTCTCGTAGGTTTTGGTCTGGCTGTTTATTTGATCTGCTTGTAAGTTTCAATGTGGTTTCACTATTCACTCAAGTCCCAATAAAAGAAACCCTAGAAATCATCAAAAACAAATACCAACCACCCAAACACCTCATGGAACTAGCAGAACACTGCTTAACCAACACATATTTCATATACAAAGGACAAAGATACAAGCAAATTGAAGGAGCCGCTATGGGATTACCACTGTCACCCATTATTGCAAACCTGTTCATGGAAGAATTCGAATCCAGAGCCCTGGAAAATGCCACCCACAAACCCAAACTATGGTTAAGATACATCGATGACACATTTGTTATTTGGCCCCATGGAAAAGAAAACCTAAACAATTTCCTAACACATCTAAACAGCACACACCCCAAAATCAAATTCACCATGGAAACAGAAAGAAACAACCAACTTCCATTCCTAGATGTACTAATCTACAAAAAAAGATGGCACACTAGGACACACCATATACCAAAAGAAAACACACACCAACCGCTACCTCAACGCCCAATCCCACCACCACCCAGCACAGATAAACTCTGTGGCCAAAACACTAATTGCTAGAACCAAACTTCTGGCAGACAAGACCCACATAAAGACTGAACTATGCACCCTGACTAAAGTACTGACAGCCAACGGCTTCCACAAAAGCAAAATCACAGGCCTGATCCACAAAACACACTGAGACATAATAGAGACCTAGAAGATGAACTGATCTATGGAACAGCTGTCCTGCCCTACATAAGAGACAGAAACATAGCAGCCATCCTAAGAAACCCCAAAGATAAAATTGACCTGGAAAACCAAGGCATATATGAAGTCCCCTGCATCATGCCCTGCCACATACATTGGACAGACCAATAGAAGAATAAGTACCGCCTGGATGAACACAAAAATGCAGTAAAAAAGCTGGAACACACTTCCTCACTAGTCCAACACATGAAAGCCACAGGTCATAGCATTAACTTCAGTGGCACCAAAACCCTAGCCACATAGAAAACCCCAGCTACAGAATTATCAGAGAAGCCATAGAGATTGAAAAAGACCTGAAAGCATGAATAGAAGAGATGACTCCACCAGACTGTCAACTATCTGGAAGCCTGCACTCACAAACAAAAAAATCTCCACACCACAAGCCAAGGAAACACCTGGGCACAAACAGACCCCGATACCTCCAGCTCAAACATACCCAACCAGCCACCCAGATGAAACCTAGCTTCCTAATAAATGATAGCTGGCCATTCACCCGAAGCCAAGCCGCACTAAAAACCCCAATACAGGAAACACAACATTGCCAGCCAATCAAGACAAAAAAATGCTACAAAACAGACAAAAGATATTAGAAACACCAATCAAGCAGAACACAGCAAACTCCAAGACCAATAAACACAGACCAAGACTCCCAACCAATCAGGATGAAGAAAAAACCATTCTAACACAGCATGAGGCTAGCACCAAATTTAAAACTGAAACGGCTGTGAAAGCCTGACACACAAATGAACCCAATACACAAGCCTGATGATGGCCAGATGAGATTCTGCCGAAACGTCGCTACAACTTTAAAAGCACAACTATAGTGACTGGGAAAATAGCCGAACAATATATATATACACATACATACATACATATATATATATATATATATATATATATATATGTAGTATTGGTCTTGTCCGATGTAACATTGAGAATACCTTGGCAGCGTTTTGAAATCTCATCCGTCATCTTCAGGCTGGTGTGTTCAGCTTCGTTCTCCTGGGAGAAGTGTGTGATTGTGGCTGTTTTCCCCTTTTAATCTCTAGAGTTGGCTGTGTTGTTACTTCTTGATTGGTTTGTGGAGTTGATGTATGCAGATTGGATGGCTTTTTCCTGAGACCCTGTGTGGCTGAGGTGCTGGCTGTGTGTCTCTCAGCCTTTTGTGTTGTAACGACCTGGGTAATGGGCTGTGTGATGACTTTCTGAGTTCTATTGTTGTGACGTCCTGGGTGTGGTGCTGTAGTCTCCTGGGTCGTTGTCTGTGTTGCAACCTCCTGATGTTTTGTGTTGTAATCTCCTGAGTTCTGTGATGTAGTATCCTGGGTGGAAGGCTGTGATGTGACATTCTGGGCCTTGGTCTGACTCCTGATGTTTTGTGTTGTGAGGAATGTGAGGTCACATAAGATGGTGGCTCTTCGCACTTCGAGTTTCTCATAGATCCGGGTCAGATCAGGAGGTTGCAGCACAGACAACGACCCAGGAGATTACAGCACCACACCCAGGACGTCACAACAATAGAACTCAGAAAGTCATCACACAGCCCATTACCCAGGTCATTACAACACAAAAGGCTGAGAGACACACAGCCAGCACCTCAGCCACACAGGGTCTCAGGAAAAAGCCATCCAATCTGCATACATCAACTCCACAAACCAATCAAGAAGTAACAACACAGCCAACTCTAGAGATTAAAAGGGGAAAACAGCCACAATCACACACTTCTCCCAGGAGAACGAAGCTGAAGACACCGGCCTGAAGATGACGGATGAGATTTCGTCGAAACGTTGCCAAGGTATTCTCAATCTTACACGGGACAAGACCCGAATACACCAAGACCTACATATATATATATATATATATATTTATTTGAATTATTCTATGAAAGGGAGAATGTATTAACAAATTATCAGGAACACTAAAAATGCAAACAGCTGATTTTTTAGGGGAACTTATCTTTTAATTTAAATTCATTCAATATAACTTCAAAGTTATTATGGCCCACAATGGAATAAGATATTGCTATTCTTTTTTGCTTGAAGCTGTATGACAGTAATAGATTTTGATCAATCCTCTCTCTCCCTATCCCCACCCTCCATTTTTTTTGTAGCAAGATTTGTTTTTCTAATTGCCAGATTTGGACAAGATATAATGAGTCACTCTAAACTGATGTCCCCCAAGTTTTAGTAACATTAATCTCTACATTTGGCAACTGCTAGGCGGGACTGTGTTTATTTTATGATGCCATTTCTAGAACTGACTGCCACTGATACAACATTATATTAAGAAGGAAGCTGCCACAAGCCTCCAGCTATAACAAAAATCAGATGGGTGCAATCTGATTATAAAATGAAGAACATTGTGTGTGGGTTTGCAAAAGAGCATTAAAAAACCTTCTGTCTTCCTGTGGATGCAATGTGTGCACTGGTGTGTTTTAAGACAATTGCCTGAATCTGCTTAAAGGACCATTAGGTCAATATAAATAGGGGAAAAAAGCAGTAGGAAGTTTAGTTAAAGTCCCACAAAATAAGCAAGAACTTCTTCAATAAATTCAATATTGTCATATTGCATCCCCTTCTGTCACTAAATGCATTTAGTGGCTTGCAAAAATATCCTGATTTAATATCAAAGCATAGGCAATCTCATGTTGACTTCACCTCCACAGAACAAGGAATTGGAAGCTAAGAATATTGCCTTATGGGTTGAGCCTCATAGTAATGATGTGCAGCGTCCCGAAATTGTGATAGCTTATAATTTAGTCCTCTATACACCCGAATTTTAAATTTACCCATCATATTCAAAACTGGATTGGAAGAATGAAGTGAAAATGATGAATGTAATCACCCTGTTTATAATGCATCTCAGCCTTACTGTATCTCAGAAAAATCCTTGTTAAGCCATATTTGTCTGCTGATTAGCAATAGCTGTCAGAGCAGGGAAAACAGTGGAAGGAAAGCCCCTTCCAATCCTTTTCATCAACAATACCAAACCCAACCAGAGATGACTTTTGTCAAGTATTGCAGGGGGAAATGTTAAGCAATCTTTTAGGTGCCAATGGGTTATAGTAAACCATATTGGGGAAAGGAAAGGAAAATATTGGAGATCTACAAATTTTTCCACAGCTTTTACATTATGGAATTTTAAGTCACTTGAATAAACATTGGAACAATACAGTTATGAAGCTTTTTGCAGCATAACTTTTTAATGCTTTAATTAAATGATAGCCTCATGTCATTTTCATCAAACACATGAGACACTTTCATTAAAAAAAACTTTGTAAAATGTACAGCCTTTCTAAGTATAATCATATTACACTTGAAATTCTTAATAATTTGTTTTCCAGAATATTCAGTTATTTATTTATGCTCTTAATAAAAGGCAATGCAAGTATGGATCACACCACCAAACTTCCTGAGTCATAAAGGAAAGATGCATAATGCATTTCTATAAATTTATAATTCTACATTTTAAAAAGCCTGTTACTTTATGTTGCAACTAGAAAAGGAACATCGAGGGAATAATTAGGACCAGTCTAACCAACACGAGCAGAGAGATTCTTATTGTTGTGATAGGCTTGTATATACTTACACATTTCATAACTATAGCTGAATCTGCTCCATATCATAATTTTCTGTTGTTCAGGAAGGGACTACTTCACTGAATGAATTATTTCTAAGATGGAAATGTGCATTTTAATGGGCATGCATCCTAAATGAATTGGAAATAGCAAATGTTTGACTCAAAAAACCTATGGGATAACATGTTTAAAACATTTCCTTAACTGTTCGGGTGATTGCTTTAAAATGCATTATTGCTGAGCATTAGAGCATATAAAGCACTATATATAACATGTTCATTGATCACTAGCAAACATGCTAGGTTTCTCCTCCGGTGATTCTTTCCATGCTCTTTTCATTCATTGAAAAAAAAGTGATTTTAGATACGTACAGCAGTAATCTAGCTAAATGTCCATTTGTAAGAGGAAAAAACCCATAAAAGACATGTTCTTGCACATTCTCAAAAGGTCATCCTTGGTTCCAGCAGTACTAAACGATGTCCATTCAGTTTCCAACTTTTCCTTTCTGGGAAACCATGTTAAGAAGATTGTAGCCTTGCAGTTCCAGGGGACTCTGAAGGAAACAGATGCTATGGCACGGTTTCAGTTGAATTTCAAGCTGGGATTTGGTACCAAAACACAATTCTTCACATTCAATGGATGACCTCTGGTGCCCCTGGGATGGGGAAAGTGCATCTATCTCAGCCCTCCTTGTCTTCTCATCCGTGAGTGTGTGAGTGTGTGTGTGTGTGTGTGTGTGTGTGTGTGTGTGTGTGAAATATCATTAATATGCTGATGAGACTCAGTTATAAATCTTTCTCAGTCTAGAATCTTTCAGTTATAAATCTTTCTCAGTCTAGGGCCTTGGTGGTGCAGGCTGTTAATAGCCTAGTATTATGTATGTAGGTTTGAAGTCATTGGTTTAGTTTGAACTGTTCCTGTAAAGTGTTAGAAATGATTGGTTTAAAAGTGCAGGAAAAACCCTGCACTCTGATTGGCTGTCAACTGCTGCTGGCTATAAGTAGCAGCCGCAGCCCAGCCAAAGAGGGTCCGTTCTGAGCTGTAGTCACTAATAAACTAAAGAGCTTGAAGCACTCCGAGTCTGTCTCTTCATGCAAACTTAACACCTAGCACTTAGCTCCAGCTGCCTGTAATTATTGCAGGCTCGAATCCCACCAGGCTCAAGGTTGACTCAGCCTTCCATCCTCTCGGGGTAGGTAAAGTGAGGACCCAAGATTGTTGGAGGCAATAAGCTGACTTTGTAAAAAATGCCGCTTAGTAATAAGCAGGCATATACAATGGAATGAAGGCTATTGCTGAGCGCATTGGGTTGTATCCCAAAACTGTAAGCGCCCTGAGTCTCCAGAGAAGGGCGGGATATAAATATGAATAAAAATAAAATAAATAAAAATAAAATAGATAGGGAAGAATCAGTTCAACTCTGAAAAGACTGAGTGACTGTGGGTTTTGGGAACTCTGCATCTAGTGATCTTCCAACATTTACCCTGGATGGGGAACACTTCCTGAAGCAGAGCTGGTGCACCATTGTTGGGTTTTCTTGGACTCATGTGTCCTGCTTGATTAACAAGCAGGAGCTATGACCAAGAGAACCTTTGTACAATTATCACTTTCACACTAATTGCATCTATTCCTATTCAGGAGGCATTGCTTGAGGAAACCCATGCCTTAGTCACCTCCCATTTGGACTGTTGCATTCCATTGCACATGGGGCTGCCCTTGAATAGCATTGAAAGCTCAGCTGATCCAAAATGAAGCAGCATATGTAGTATTGGGTGCTCTCTATATAAGAACACTTTGTATGTGGTGCCCTGGCTTCCAGTAGACTTCCAGGTGCAATTCAGGTTCTGATTATCATCTTAAAGGCTCTAGAACCAGATTACATACGGGACCACATCTCCCAGATAGTTCCCACTTATCCTACTAGATAGGGCAGAGTGAACATGCCCTGGGTCTCCTCGGTCTCCAGAAGGCTATGAAGTCCTGCCTATTTCCACAAAAGTCCACAAAGCAGACTGTGATGTAGTTGCAGCTGTAGCTGTCATGTTGCTACTGGGATTTTTTTAGGGTCCAAAACATGGTCTTTTTATTGTGCATTTTAACAGGCATGCATTCTAAATGAATTGGAAACAGTAAATGTTTGATTGTGATTTGACTGACTGTCTTCAAATGTTTATCACCCAGAGTGCCTTGGGAGATGGATGACCATAAAATATATAAGTATGTATGGGTGTAAATAATAAATAAAGCATGTTGCCAGCCCTGTTTTGTCAATGAACTGACAAGCACACTTACTAATTTGATTTATTATATTTTTTACCAACCCAATATAGCTTGTTGCTTGAAGAACACTTGCTTTTATCCATCCTCCATCATCTCTCATTGCCTTATTTGAATAATATATGTACTGATTGAGATGCAGTTTTAGCAGTATAGAGCTGAAGGCAAAGAATCACTTATGTAAAATTCAGCTAATGCTGGCAAAGGAGACAGAAGCATCTTTCTTGGAGATGAGGAGGCATTCGTGTTCCCATTGGGTATCTCTTTTTTGCCTTTGGAAGAAGGAATTAGGGACTGGATGCAGTGGTGTGATTCTTCCAGTTTCCCTACCAGTTCAGTGATCACCGCACTTCGCACGTGTGTGCACGCACCTAATGCGCATGCATGCAGCTTTCCAAACACCAGCTGAGGCTCTGCCACACCAATCAGCTGAGAGGCTAAAGAACAGAAAAGCGCAGGGGCAGGTGGGAGGGCCGATTCTGTGCTCTTCTCTTCTTTCTCCTCTCAGCTGGTTGTTGGAGCTTTTTTTAACTACCAGTTGGGCCAAACCAGTAGCAATTTTCAGCCAATGCTCAAACTGGGCCGAACCAGTAGCATTTCACCATTGACTGGATGCCTCCTTAGTTACTTTAAGTCAGTATTTCTGAAGCTTGACAACTTTAAAATGCACAGGCTTTAATTCCCAGAATCCCCCAGCCAGGACTTGAAGTCCATATATCTTGCCAAGATTGAGAACTACTGCTCTAGGACTACCATTTTATAAAGTTTCAGGATAGATAGAAAAATTCTTCAGATGTGGAGGAAGATAATCCCCTTCCCCCATGCTGGGCTGATACTTTGCCAAATTAGTATTTTAAACATCAAGGATTTTATGCCCATAAAACAAAGTGAATCATTTAATGGTGGCCCAGTTTGACATGAAAAAGATCAAAGAATTCCATGTTCACTGAAAACATCTGTAGCCTCATTGTTTTTAATAATTAGCCAGTCATGGATTGTCAAATATTATAAACCAAAAAATTAAAAAAAAGGGTTGATCCAAATTCCTTGCTTACTAAAGGAGGTTGTCATGCTATTGGTACCCTGAAGTGCCTAACATCTTCAGTGATCCAAATGCATTGTAATTGAATTCTAAACTCCTTTTAGTGCTAGGCTGAATTAATCATGGTATGTACTCAGAAAATTGCCCACGGCTCCACTAGAAGGATCCCGATTAGGGTCACTGACTGCTCCACTGGAACATTATTTAAATGAAAGAAAAATAACAGATCACTTCTGATAGTTTTTTTTCTTTTTCCTTTAAAGCCAGGTAAACTAATTCAGCATATTTTAATGTCTTCAAACAGCACAGTCAGGATATTTTGCCTGGCACAAATAAATATATAGGAAGGGGGAAATAACAGGTTTCCCCAATATTAAAATGTTCTGTTCTTCAAACAGATGTAGTGTTATTTGTATATTTGTATCCCGCCTTTATTATTTTTGCAAATAACTCAAGGTAGCGAACCTAGCCAATGAACCTTCCTCCTCTTATTTTCCCCACAACAACCTTGTTAAATGAATCGATCTGCACATCCCCATTCCCTTATTCCCAATACTGCTAACATCTCTATATTCGCCCTTCATCCTGTGATTTCTCCCACCTATGTGAAAGTTTCCACTTATTCATAGAAGCTTAAGTCCAGGGATGGGATTCAAAATTTTTAACAACCGGTTCTGTGGGCATGGCTTAGGTGGTGGGCGTGGCTTGGTGGTCATGTGACTGGGTGGATGTGGCTTGGTGGTCATGTTATTGGCTGGGTGTGGCCAACTCAATATCAATCACATCGAGGCACGCATCTCCTCACCTGGCCTCTCATGACTGTGGGGATGCTGCAACAGTCGTAAGTGTGAAAAATGGTCATAAGTCACTTTTTTCAGTGCCATTGTAATTTTGAATGGTCACTCCACACAAGCAAAGTACCAGCAAAGAAGGGGAAAAAAACTCCAGAGAAGTTCCTGAGACAGGAAGTCTAGTCCTGCCAAGAATGTAATAAGGGTTAATGGAGAGGCAGTTCCTATAAGCAACACCAGAATGTTTCCTTCCTGCGTTCCTTACAGGATTAGGCCAGTAATTTCTTCTAACAACTGGTTCTCCGAACTGCTTAGAATGTTAACACCCGGTTCTAGTGAATAGGTGCGAACTGGTAGAATCCCACCTCTGCTTAAGTCCCCTGCCCAATCCTATTCTACAAACAGAGCACTCGTAATTTAAACCCATCCTTGAATTTCTGCCACCCACATCCATTTCCTCTTCTATTTCCTCTTTCCATTTATTGTGCCTCTAATGTTCTTCTGTATGCCTTCCTGTCTCCTGCTATAATTTTAGGGACTTCTAAAATTCAATCCTGCCTGTGAGATGGACCATGTTCCTCTCGATTGTCTTATATCTACCTAAGAAACTTACAAGGTTACAGCTTGACATTCCATCAGATATCTATTTCACCATGAGTCTCATTGTCCATTGAATCTATCCCAATTCACACAGCAATGCTGTACTTTCATTTCATAAAATCATAGAGTTTATAAAGGGCCTATTAGAGCATCAAGGGCAACTTTTTATTGCAGGAATTTAAATGAAAATATCCTCAGCTGCTGTCTAGCTTCTGCTTTAGATCATCTAGTGAAGGAAAGTCCACCATCACTCTAAGTAAAGTTTTCAATATAAT
The DNA here is from genome assembly GCA_009733165.1 of Naja naja. Classification (NCBI taxonomy): domain Eukaryota; kingdom Metazoa; phylum Chordata; class Lepidosauria; order Squamata; family Elapidae; genus Naja; species Naja naja. The sequence goes on along the minus strand of CM019148.1, from coordinate 201,234,349 downwards.
TTTTAATGTTCCTTCCAAAACTTGTAAATACTTGTAAATACATTTCTTTTAAGGCTGAATGTTAAGTTTGCATGAAGAGTCAGACGCGAGGAGTTCCAGCAAAGAGTTTATTAAGTAACTACAGCTCGAATGGACCCATCCTGGCTTGGCTACAGCTGCCTCTTATAGCCTGCAGCCGTGGTTGCCAGCCAATGGGAGTGCAGGGTTTCTTCCCGCACTATTTAAACCAATACCATTTGACATTTTACAAGAACAGTTCAAATAAACCAATAACATTCAAACCTACATACATAACACCCTCCCCACTAGGTTCAGTCCATACCAAACCCCAACCTATCTAATGTATTCCTTTAAATAGGTGGGGCTCTTACATGTACGTTGAGACCTTCGTGGTTCAGAAGTTTTAACGTTCTCACCCAGTGAGAGGGAAATGTGTCTGCTGACATTTCCCTGTTGGGACTTCCTGTGAAAGGAGACCCTGTTAGACTGTTAGAATCTGGTCTCTCCTCCCAACCCATCTCCATTCCAATGTCAGCACCCAAGTCAGGTAGTGATGTGCAATCTTCCACTTCTAAGGATGGATCTTGGCATTGTGACAGGGTTGGGATGGTTCCTGTCGCAATGGCTCGTTACACATGGGGTTGATTCTTGCTTGCTGATTTTCCTGTTCCCCCTTCCCCCTAGAAGAGACATCAGGTGAGGGACCCAGAGAGACACAGGGCGATGTTCCTGAGGAACCTGGATCTAAGTTGGTCAATGTGCCTGCTCCAGAGGAGGCCATCCTCTGTTTGTACCCTGTAAGAACGAGGGCCAGTGATGTGAGTTATTTCAGCAGAAATCCACAAAGGTTCACCTATAAGGTTCCTAGCATATACAGAATCTCCCACTAAAAGAACGAACTTTGGAAGTGGAATCCAGTGGTGCATTGGGTGCGTAAGTGGGATGAAGGCGGTCAAGGAAAGACCTAAGTTTCCTACCCATCAACAACTCTGCTGGGGACAAGTTATTTGATGGGCTAGGAGTGATGTGCTGAACAAAAGTTTTCAAGCTTCTCAGTGATATCCCCAGGACCCAGCTGCTGAAGCTTCTCTTTGGTAAAGCGTACCATGCGTTCAGCCCGGCCATTAGCCGAAGAATGCCCAGGGGCAGTGAGGGCATGTCTGATACCCTGTTGAGCTGAGAAAGGATTCAAAAATGTTAGATGTGAATTGAGGGCCATTGTCAGAAACAAGGACATCTGGTAACCCATGGGTTACAAACAATTTTCTGAGCTGCTTGATGACAGCCTCAGTTGTAGTGGATGTCATGGAATTACCTCTAGCCATTTGGAATATGCATCTACTATAACTAGAAAAGTGTGCCCTCTGGTAGGGGCCTCTTGAAATCAATGTGGATTCTAGACCATGGGCCCTAGGACATTCCCATTCCTGTGTGGGGGCAAGA
>CM019148.1:201211162-201231906 GCA_009733165.1 Naja naja | reverse complement strand
ACCTGTTTCTCACCCTCTTATACAGGTGCTGGCCTTTATTGTTCCCTGCATATTAAAACAAAAACAAAAACCTGCAGTCTATATCATTGAATCTGCACACAGAGCACTTTTCCTCACAGAAGTCAATCACTCAGCAACTCTTTTTAAAAAGAAGTCTCTAAAATTGCGGTGCTAAGATGCATTACACAGCTCTGTGATATAAACAACAGTGGCTTCTCTAGGTTGCTGAACTTGCTCCTGAAATTTAAATTTCATTATATTGACTGATGGTGCAGCTGAGAAATGATCCTTCAGTAAATTCACAAGTGAATCAAATGTTTTAGGCCTTGGCAAAGCACGAATAGCAAGGCTTCTTATTAGAGCAAATATCTAGGCCCCATAGACAGACAACAGGATAGTTTTTCCCTTTTGCTTTATACTAAAAATAAAGGCTCTCTGCTTATAAAGTAGTTGACCAACACCAACTGAAGTGTGTCCAAGACTAGCCATTTTTTAAAAAATTCTGATTATTTCTGACTGGTTGCTCAACCACTTGAATACCCAACTGCCTTCCTGCTGGTCTTCAGTTCTCTGTCAATTCCATTCTCAGTGCCAGTAGTGCTGCACCATAGTAGAAAGAATGGAAGTAATACAAAGAGACCCAAATATTATTCTTTAGAAACAAAATGTTAACTCTGTTGGAAATGCTCTGTCCAACAGCTGCAGTCTTTCAAAACTACTTGAGCTGTGGTGGGCCAAAAGCTATTACCAACATGCAGTGCCCCTAGCTTAGAAAACAGATGGATGATTTTATAAGTGTCAAATCCAGAAGTTCCATTCCGGAGACAGGATACCAGTTAATGTGTAACAATGCATCAGCTCATTCTGCAGGAGAAAGTATTACTGGGGCCGTAGTGGAAATTGAAAAGATTGAGAAAGAAGATACTTACTTTGATGTAAGTGGCTTCTTATGTTTTCAAGAGCTCCACCCAATACTAGTTTGAGAGTACATATGCTTGGAAGAGAAAGAGAGAGAAGGAAAACCAGGCAGCTAAGGATTTGAAACACATATTTGCAGCATATCTTTTATTACCAACAATAGACTCTTAGCCTCAGGATGGCTGTTCTGATGTGACTCAGAAGGCATCTGTATTAGCCATTTTGGTACATTAAATACTGCATGTGTCAGAAGGTAATCATGGATCTATCCTGGGTGTGCTCAGGAAAAAAAGAAGAAGAATCCTCATATATTTGCTACTGCATAAGATTTGAAATGGTAGGCCAGTGTGATACAGAAATGGAATTGAAATGTCAAGTGAAATTTAAAGTAAAGAAAGAAAAAGGACTCCAACGCTTCTTTAATTTCCCTGGTTGTGGAAAGCTTTTGAAGATATTACAGAAAATTTATCTTTATAATTAGAAAGTTTCTACCATCCCCACTGAAGTCAGTGAGGGTGGGGTTTTTTTTGCCATCAACTTCAGTAAAGGCAGAATGGCTTCCCAAAATAATTTAAAAATTATTACTTTCCAAGTTCATGACAGTGACACATGTTACTCTTTTACCCCTATACAAAGGGTTTCAATTTTATGATTTTTGATTATACATTTAAATTCATTGAAAAGCAGGAAACTCATTCCAGCATTCTTATAGCAGCCTTCTCTGTGGTGATATTTATGAAACATTCTTGAGGTTTTGCTGAAGCTAACAAAATATCTTTAAATCTCTGCATGTTGTCCTGCTTTTCTACTCAGGGCAACTTTGCCCATGATAATGGTAAAATATTCAACACAATATCCTCAGCAATTTTCTTATTTTAAAAGCTGAGAAAACTTTGCCATTTGCTCAACTTCAGATACACATTTACATTCACCGTGCCTCATGTTTATGAGGTGGCTAGAACAGCTAGAAACTTGGGGATGATTTGGAATCCAAGCTTTTCATTTGATTAACCATGAGGGCTTCCACAGGCCCAGATTCTAAGATTAATTTGCTTTAAGAGTAGTATTTCAGTGAAGTAGGCTGCCAGATCTGGGCTGCAGAACTCAAGAGGACTATTAAATTAAAGCAGATTTCTGTGTCTCTTTGTTGGCCTTTAGGAGTCATCAGCCCAAACTTGGTAATCCTGACTGAAGAAAACCATGAGAAGGGTATTATTGCAATTTTACTGTTAAGAATGACCTACAAAATTAAGATAAAAGAAATCATTGACTTCCTGATCCAAAGTTTAAAAAAATCAGAGGGAAAGAGCAGTAGGGATTATAATGACTACGGGTGTATAATAATTCTATGTTGGAATGGCTCTCCTTTTCAGCAGTAGCTTTATTGAAATAGGGGTAGTAGTAAGTATGGCTTCCTACAAAGCATTTTTTCCTTCCACCCCATTGATGATTAGAATGGGAATTTCAGTTCAGCAACATGTAAAGGTTCACGTTAGATGTTCACTTTAGAGGATGGAGAGGGTCAATTTATTTTCCAAAGCACCAGAATGCAGGACAAGAAAAAATTGGTGGGTAAACTAATCAAGGAGAGAAGCAACCTGGAATTAAGGAGAACCTTCCTAAGAGTAAGGATAATTAATCCCTGGAACAGTTTGCCTTCAGAAGTTGTGGGTGCTTCATTACTGGAGGTTTTAAGAAGATACTGGATAGTCACTTGTCTGAAAAGGTATAGGACAGAGCTGGCATTCAGCCATTCAGACAGGTACTGGAGAACCAGTAGTGGAAATTCGAGTAGCTTGAATGACAGGATGTGATTGGTCCTTTCTCCCTTCTAAGCAACTTCTTTCTTATTCATGGAAGAAAATAACCAAGTAATTGTTGGAAGATCAGCATCATAAGGTAGTTAATTATTTGAGTGAATGAAAAGAACAAAACCTTTGAGATAACAATGATTTGTTTGTTTGTTTGTTTGTTTTCCTATGGAAAGCAGCTTAATGCCATCAGAGCTTTTAACCAAAGTTTTGTGAGTTTAGTTGATTGAATAAGTGCAGGAATACAATAATAGGACTACCAAATCTGGACAATCATTAGACAGTAACAAACTGTAAGCTTCTTTGCTTCTATCCAGTGGTTGTCTATATTTTTGTAGCCCAGATCTGGTACAATAGTTAGTTTTATTTCTCCATTCTATCCCATACAATGATTGTACATATATTTGTGGAACTGAAGAGGTAGAAGATCTGACATATATTATTCAATTGCTGCTTGTAAAGGAGGTGAGAGATAAGTACCTTGATCCACATATTAAAACAACATACCTCCTATATGGCCAGAATTTGAAGATGACATTTAATACAGCACAATTTCTGACTAAAATGGTCCGACTGAGATAAGCATATGTGGGCCTGATTGGGGTAGATTGCAGGGTGATACAGAAATATAATTTTATGTCATTTTATTCCATTTTACATATGTATGTATTATTGTATTTTATCCTATAACTATTGTATTTACCCTACTCTTATTTTAAATTGATTTTATTGGTAACACATGTTCAAACCTTGTACATTGATATGGCCTATATGCTAATCAATCAAATAATAATGAAGTTAGTTTTATTTCCTTTAAAACAGTTGAATTGCTGCCCTGCCAAGAAACTGCAACTAAAATGCAATTAATTCAGTAATCACCTATAACAGGAAAGCTCTCAGCCACTGGTGCCCTTTCATATGTGTGAATCAAGCATCATTCCTAATCTATGAATCTTTTCTGTTGTCCATGTTTTCTTTAACAACTGATAAAATGCAACCTTTGTTTGAGAGTGAAGTATAGAGGCAGCACACGTGAGGAAAATATGGTCTGAATAAGGGTGTGATGGTTTGTCTCTTGGTGATTCTAACATCTTTCGTATAATATGATGCACATTCCTTAAAAGAATGGTGGAAGGTTTTGCTGTAGAATTCACACATGCTGTGGGATATCCCTCCCCCCCACACCCCTTTCTCCTTTTTTCATTGTCTATAAGTAAGAAAACACTTGAAGCAGCAGCAGCAGCAGCAGCAGCAGCAGCAGCAGCAGCAGCTGCTGCTGCTCTCTTGGTGGTCTGCTGTGAAAGTGGTGCAGCATCCAACTCTCCCTTTCTAACAATCTTCCAATAGTTCTATGCTGCAGTTACAACATAGATCTAGAAGTAGGCAGTTGGAAGCTACATTGCAAACTTAACAAAATAATGCAAATGGAAATGTTCTAAAAATTCCCTTCCTGCCTTCATTTATTGAAGTAAAAGATGGAAGGACAGAATGGAGAGCAGAAACCAAAGCTAGACTGCTGGGTCAGGGAAATACAACACCTGCTATATAGAAGCTCCTTTTTTCTGGCTTATAGCTGCAAGGCTGAACCAAACAGGCATATAGGCTTTGGTTATTGTCAGTTTGGGGAGCTTTTCTCCTTTCCTAGACAAGACAGCCGGGAATTCAAAAGCAGATGCCATGTGCTAACATGCAATAGCTTCTACATCTGCACAGTCTGAGTACGAAGTTTATATCTATTCACTCAATCATAAGTTTACTCACCACAGAAACCAGAAAATTGCTTTATTGTAGTACTATATGGAAAAACATGCCCATCTAAAACTCACAGTCTGGTGAAAGAAAAATGAAGTAGGCTAATTTCTACTTTTGAAGTACTTTCAAGAATTCATGCAGTAAAAGACCATTTTAAAGATCCAGGCATTTTCAAGAATATTTTTAGGCCAAGACTGAAACTGCTATCACTTCTGATGATAAAATGTTGTAAACTATAAGTTCTATAGAAAACAGAAAAATAGAAATAGGCATAATTAAATTGTTCTTTTATTCTATAGGGTATTTGTAGTTCTTGAACTTATTTAGTAATGCTCTGAATTCTTTGCTAGGTTAGTATATAGGTATAATTACTATTAAATGCAAAATTAATATACTAAATCAATTGTGTACAACATTCATTTAAACTCTCATTAAATTCCATTCAGATTCTTGTAGCATATCCATTATTACAGTATTTGAACATGGCATTAAATAATATTTCAATATGCAATTTGAACTGATTAGCTTCTAAAAATTGAGTTATGTTAATCAGCCCAAACTAATATGCAATATATGAATGTATGATTGTTGCTAATTGCAGCGGGCATACATTGGAGCAATGCAAGAACAGCATAGAAGTTGCTCATTGTAATCTTGCATTTAAAATAATCCATTAGTTACATTAATCTTTTCCAGACCTCTTAGAAATCTTAACAAAAACAACTGAAAATTTGTTTGCTCAGCACTGGTCTATACCAATTCTTGGACCACATGCATATTTGTGAATTCCACTTTGAACAACATTAAGGAAAAGCAAATCATCTGTGCGTTCTCAGTACTATATATATATATATATATAGCCAGTCTCAATTCAGAATAGCCATTTTCTCTTCCTCTTTAAATAAATTAACTTCCTGTATCCCTCCTATTCAAATCCTTTTTTTCTCCCTCCATTTTTTAAAATCACCCTGCCCCTTGAATAATATTTGGCCTCTGAATTATTACTCTTTTCTGACTATACTTCAAAAAGTAAAACAATTAAATATTTTTCTTTCCTCTAACTGAAATTTAATTCTCTACAGAAACATAGGCCTTTATTCATGTTCTTGCATGCAGAGTTTAGAAATTGTGGTGGGAATGAAGAAGAAGAGAAAAAAGAGATCATCAATGGTCCATATTCTCATCTCTTTGTATTAAATGGAAGATATCATTAGCACCAGAAGTAGATATAAATTTGTAGTCATGTATATAACATAGTGCAAAAAACAGCACATAAACACTGACAACAGAATATAGTCTTTCAGTGAGGCCCATAAAACATACATGGCCATGCAAGCCTGTTCTTGCCATGCTGTCTAAGCCTGTTCTTGAAAATGTTCAGAATAGTATGCATGCTGCATGTGTGGACTTGATTGATGGTTTGGATGATTTGATGCTGCCCAGCTCTAAATGACTCTTTTCATTCTTATCAGTGTATCAAAACAGTGTAAAAACACTATAAAAGATGAAAACAAAACAAAAACAGATGAAAAGAGAGGGAGGGGAGAGAGCAAGAGCTGGCAATCCTGACAAACCCAAAATAGCCCACCAACAATTAACAAAACAGTCCAACAAAAGGGGTACTAACATCCTGGTCCATGGTCTGGGAGAATACCAAGTTTGTATGTCCCCCTAGAATGCCAGGACAAATATGGAACTAGGAGCCACAGGGGGAACTTCATTTGTTCACTGCAATAGAGGAGATTTGCTTCCTGGGTCTTGACAGGTGACACTGTTTAATCAAAGGACCAGTGGTGAGTTTCAAACATTTTTCCTACTGGTTCAGAGAGCTCGTTTCATATTCCAGTATTGGAATCAGGCAGATAGTTCTCAGACAATATGTATGTTTTTCTATACTATCTGTCTGTCTGTCTATTAATTGACCAACCTATCTACACTATCTATATACTTATTTATTCATCTGCCTGCTGCATACCAAAAGTGATTCTAACAAGAGTCAACTCTGAGGAGATATATACATACATACATACATACATACATACATACATATGGTTTTAGGTTTCTTGGGATATTTTCCCACGTCTTAATAGTTGTGCTTTTATAATGGCGTTTTGGCAGAATTTCATCTGCCATCTTCAGGTTTTTGTATTGGTTTCTTTATTAATCGTGTGTCTCAGGCTTAGCAGCCATTTTCTGTTTGAATTTGGTGCTGGCTTTGTGCTTTATTTGAATGTTTTTCTTCATCTTGATTGGCTAGAGTCTAGATCTGTGTTTATTGGTCTTGAGTTGCTGTGTTCTTGATTAGTTGGCAAAATTGTGTTTTGTGTATTGGGGGTGTGTTTGGGTTGGAGGTATTGGGGGGTGGGTTTGTTTGTGTCCAGGTGTTAGTTTTCAAGTTTTTCAAGTTAGTTTTCAACTCCAAGTTGTGAGTTGTTTCATCTTGTCCCAAGTAGAGGGTGGATTTTGTTGCTCAATTCCAGGTGTAGGGTTAGGAGGTCTTTGTTTAACTGGTCGAGTTGGAATCTCTTTCTGTGGAGCTCGTTCCTGAGTAGAGCCATTTCAGTTCTTTTCAGGATACATTTGGTAGCTGCTGTGCTGTGATGAAATGTTAATTTGAAGCAGGTCGGTGTTCCACTGTTGTCTCTGCAGCTGCGTAGGAATTTGAGGTCACATAGTATTCCTACTCTTTTAACTTCTGGTTTCTCGTAGGTTTTGGTCTGGCTGTTTATTTGATCTGCTTGTAAGTTTCAATGTGGTTTCACTATTCACTCAAGTCCCAATAAAAGAAACCCTAGAAATCATCAAAAACAAATACCAACCACCCAAACACCTCATGGAACTAGCAGAACACTGCTTAACCAACACATATTTCATATACAAAGGACAAAGATACAAGCAAATTGAAGGAGCCGCTATGCAAACCTGTTCATGGAAGAATTCTGTCACCCAAATGCCACCCACAAACCCAAACTATGGTTAAGATACATCGATGACACATTTGTTATTTGGCCCCATGGAAAAGAAAACCTAAACAATTTCCTAACACATCTAAACAGCACACACCCCAAAATCAAATTCACCATGGAAACAGAAAGAAACAACCAACTTCCATTCCTAGATGTACTAATCTACAACAAAAAAAGATGGCACACTAGGACACACCATATACCAAAAGAAAACACACACCAACCGCTACCTCAACGCCCAATCCCACCATCACCCAGCTCAGATAAACTCTGTGGCCAAAACACTAATTGCTAGAACCAAACTTCTGGCAGACAAGACCCACATAAAGACTGAACTATGCACCCTGACTAAAGTACTGACTGCCAACGGCTTCCACAAAAGCAAAATCATAGGCCTGATCCACAAAAACACACTGAAACATAATAGAGACCTAGAAGATGAACTGATCTATGGAACAGCTGTCCTGCCCTACATAAGAGGTACTACAGACAAAATCAGTAAGACACTACACAGGCATCACATCAAGACTGTCTTCAAAACAGACAGAAACATAGCAGCCATCCTAAGAAACCCCAAAGATAAAATTGACCTGGAAAACCAAGGCATATATGAAGTCCCCTGCGCATCATGCCCAGCCACATATATTGGAAAGACCAATAGAAGAATAAGTACCCGCCTGGATGAACACAAAAATGCAGTAAAAAAGCTGGAACACACTTCCTCACTAGTCCAACACATGAAAGCCACAGGTCATAGCATTAACTTCAGTGGCACCAAAATCCTAGCCACTATAGAAAACCCCAGCTACAGAATTATCAGAGAAGCCATAGAGATTGAAAAAAGACCTGAAAGCATGAATAGAAGAGATGACTCCACCAGGCTGTCAACTATCTGGAAGCCTGCACTCACAAACAAAAAAAAATCTCCACACCACAAGCCAAGGAAACACCTGGGCACAAACAGACCCCCTCCAGCTCAAACATACCCAACCAGCCACCCAGATGAAACCTAGCTTCCTAATAAATGATAGCCGGCCATTCACCCGAAGCCAAGCACTAAAAACCCCAATACAGGAAATACAACATTGCCAGCCAATCAAGACAAAAAAAATGCTACAAAACAGACAAAAGATATTAGAAACACCAATCAAGCAGAACACAGCAAACTCCAAGACCAATAAACACAGACCAAGACTCCCAACCAATCAGGATGAAGAAAAAACCATTCTAACACAGCATGAGGCTAGCACCAAATTTAAAACTGAAACGGCTGTGAAAGCCTGACACACAAATGAACCCAATACACAAGCCTGATGATGGCCAGATGAGATTCTGCAAAACAACTTTAAAAGCACGCTACAACTTTAAAAGCACAACTATAGTGACTGGGAAAATAGCCAAACAAAGCTGAATACATACGTGTGTGTGTGTGTGTGTGTGTGTGTGTGTGTATATATGTAGGTCTTGGTGTATATATATATATATATATATATATATATATATATTTGTTTTAGATTTTCACGGGTAAAGTATGTAGGTCTTGGTGTATTGCTTGTCCGATGTATGATTGAGAATACCTTGGCAGCGTTTGACGAAATCTCATCCGTCATCTTCAGGCTGGTGTCTTCAACCCCGTTGAGGAAGCTGAAGACACCAACCTGTAACAGATGATCTTTTCTAGAAACCTAGATCTCTACATATATATCTATATATATATATATATATATATATATATATATATTTATTTACTTATTTATTTATTTATTTGAAATCCCAACATTATTATGAAAGGGAGAATGTATTAACAAATTATCAGGAACACTAAAAATGCAAACAGAGGATTTTTTAGGGGAACTTATCTTTTAATTTAAATTCATTCAATATAACTTCAAAGTTATTATGGCCCACAATGGAATAAGATATTGCTATTCTTTTTTGCTTGAAGCTGTATGACAGTAATAGATTTTGATCAATCCTCTCTCTCCCTATCCCCACCCTCCAATTTTTTGTAGCAAGATTTGTTTTTCTAATTGCCAGATTTGAACAAGATATAATGAGTCACTCTAAACTGATGTCCCCCAAGTTTTAGTAACATTAATCTCTACATTTGGCAACTGCTAGACGGGACTGTGTTTATTTTATGATGCCATTTCTAGAACTGACTGCCACTGATACAACATTATATTAAGAAGGAAGCTGCCACAAGCCTCCAGCTATAACAAAAATCAGATGGGTGCAATCTGATTATAAAATGAAGAACATTGTGTGTGGGTTTGCAAAAGAGCATTAAAAAACCTTCTGTCTTCCTGTGGATGCAATGTGTGCACTGGTGTGTTTTAAGACAATTGCCTGAATCTGCTTAAAGGACCATTAGGTCAATATAAATAGGGGAAAAAGCAGTAGGAAGTTTAGTTAAAGTCCCACAAAATAAGCAAGAACTTCTTCAATAAATTCAATATTGTCATATTGCATCCCCTTCTGTCACTAAATGCATTTAGTGGCTTGCAAAAATATCCTGATTTAATATCAAAGCATAGGCAATCTCATGTTGACTTCACCTCCACAGAACAAGGAATTGGAAGCTAAGAATATTGCCTTATGGGTTGAGCCTCATAGTAATGATGTGCAGCGTCGAAATTGTGATAGCTTATAATTTGGTCCTCTATACACCCGAATTTTAAATTTACCCATCATATTCAAAACTGGATTGGAAGAATGAAGTGAAAATGATGAATGTAATCACCCTGTTTATAATGCATCTCAGCCTTACTGTATCTCAGAAAAATCCTTGTTAAGCCATATTTGTCTGCTGATTAGCAATAGCTGTCAGAGCAGGGAAAACAGTGGAAGGAAAGCCCCTTCCAATCCTTTTCATTAACAATACCAAACCCAACCAGAGATGACTTTTGTCAAGTATTGCAGGGGGAAATGTTAAGCAATCTTTTAGGTGCCAATGGGTTATAGAAAAACCATATTGGGGAAAGGAAAGGAAAATATTGGAGATCTACAAATTTTTCCACAGCTTTTACATTATGGAATTTTAAGTCACTTGAATAAACATTGGAACAATACAGTTATGAAGCTTTTTGCAGCATAACTTTTTAATGCTTTAATTAAATGATAGCCTCATGTCATTTTCATCAAACACATGAGACACTTTCATTAAAAAAAACTTTGTAAAATGTACAGCCTTTCTAAGTATAATCATATTACACTTGAAATTCTTAATAATTTGTTTTCCAGAATATTCAGTTATTTATTTATGCTCTTAATAAAGGCAATGCAAGTATGGATCACACCACCAAACTTCCTGAGTCATAAAGGAAAGATGCATAATGCATTTCTATAAATTTATAATTCTACATTTTAAAAGCCTGTTACTTTATGTTGCAACTAGAAAAGGAACATCGAGGGAATAATTAGGACCAGTCTAACCAACACGAGCGAGCAGAGAGATTCTTATTGTTGTGATAGGCTTGTATATACTTACACATTTCATAACTATAGCTGAATCTGCTCCATATCATAATTTTCTGTTGTTCAGGAAGGGACTACTTGACTGAATGAATTATTTCTAAGATGGAAATGTGCATTTTAATGGGCATGCATCCTAAATGAATTGGAAATAGCAAATGTTTGACTCAAAAAACCTATGGGATAACATGTTTAAAACATTTCCTTAAACTGTTCGGGTGATTGCTTTAAAATGCATTATTGCTGAGCATTAGAGCATATAAAGCACTATCTATAACATGTTCATTGATCACTAGCAAACATGCTAGGTTTCTCCTCCGGTGATTCTTTCCATGCTCTTTTCATTCATTGAAAAAAAAAGTGATTTTAGATACGTACAGCAGTAATCTAGCTAAATGTCCATTTGTAAGAGGAAAAAAACCATAAAAGACATGTTCTTGCACATTCTCAAAAGGTCATCCTTGGTTCCAGCAGTACTAAACAATGTCCATTCAGTTTCCAACTTTTCCTTTCTGGGAAACCATGTTAAGAAGATTGTAGCCTTGCAGTTCCAGGGGACTCTGAAGGAAACAGATGCTATGGCACGGTTTCAGTTGAATTTCAAGCTGGGATTTGGTACCAAAACACAATTCTTCACATTCAATGGATGACCTCTGGTGCCCCTGGGATGGGGAAAGTGCATCTATCTCAGCCCTCCTTGTCTTCTCATCCGTGTGTGTGTGAGTGTGTGTGTGTGTGTGTGTGTGTGTGTGAAATATCATTAATATGCTGATGAGACTCAGTTATAAATCTTTCTCAGTCTAGAATCTTTCAGTTATAAATCTTTCTCAGTCTAGGGCCTTGGTGGTGCAGGCTGTTAATAGCCTAGTGTTATGTATGTAGGTTTGAAGTCATTGGTTTAGTTTGAACTGTTCCTGTAAAGTGTTAGAAATGATTGGTTTAAAAGTGCGGGAAAAACCCTGCACTCTGATTGGCTGTCAACTGCTGCTGGCTATAGTAGCAGCCGCAGCCCCAAAAGAGGTCCGTTCTGAGCTGTAGTCACTAATAAACTAAAGAGCTTGAAGCACTCCGAGTCTGTCTCTTCATGCAAACTTAACACCTAGCACTTAGCTCCAGCTGCCTGTAATTATTGCAGGCTCGAATCCCACCAGGCTCAAGGTTGACTCAGCCTTCCATCCTCTCGGGGTAGGTAAAGTGAGGACCCAAGATTGTTGGAGGCAATAAGCTGACTTTGTAAAAAATGCCGCTTAGTAATAAGCAGGCATATACAATGGAATGAAGGCTATTGCTGAGCGCATTGGGTTGTATCCCAAAAACTGTAAGCCGCCCTGAGTCTCCAGAGAAGGGCGGGATATAAATATGAATAAAAATAAAATAAATAAAAATAAAATAGATAGGGAAGAATCAGTTCAACTCTGAAAAGACTGAGTGACTGTGGGTTTTGGGAACTCTGCATCTAGTGATCTTCCAACATTTACCCTGGATGGGGAACACTTCCTGAAGCAGAGCTGGTGCACCATTGTTGGGTTTTCTTGGACTCATGTGTCCTGCTTGATTAACAAGCAGGAGTATGACCAAGAGAACCTTTGTACAACTTCACACTTTCACACTTGCATCTATTCCTATTCAGGAGGCATTGCTTGAGGAAACCCATGCCTTAGTCACCTCCCATTTGGACTGTTGCATTCCATTGCACATGGGGCTGCCCTTGAATAGCATTGAAAGCTCAGCTGATCCAAAATGAAGCAGCATATGTAGTATTGGGTGCTCTCTATATAAGAACACTTTGTATGTGGTGCCCTGGCTTCCAGTAGACTTCCAGGTGCAATTCAGGTTCTGATTATCATCTTAAAGGCTCTAGAACCAGATTACATACGGGACCACTCTCCCAGATAGTTCCCACTTATCCTACTAGATAGGGCAGAGTGAACATGCCCTGGGTCTCCTCGGTCTCCAGAAGGCTATGAAGTCCTGCCTATTTCCACAAAAGTCCACAAAGCAGACTGTGATGTAGTTGCAGCTGTAGCTGTCATGTTGCTACTGGGATTTTTTTAGGGTCCAAAACATGGTCTTTTTATTGTGCATTTTAACAGGCATGCATTCTAAATGAATTGGAAACAGTAAATGTTTGATTGTGATTTGACTGACTGTCTTCAAATGTTCATCACCCAGAGTGCCTTGGGAGATGGATGACCATAAAATATATAAGTATGTATGGGTGTAAATAATAAATAAAGCAATGTTGCCAGCCCTGTTTTGTCAATGAACTGACAAGCACACTTACTAATTTGATTTATTATATTTTTTACCAACCCAATATAGCTTGTTGCTTGAAGAACACTTGCTTTTATCCATCCTCCATCATCTCTCATTGCCTTATTTGAATAATATATGTACTGATTGAGATGCAGTTTTAGCAGTATAGAGCTGAAGGCAAAGAATCACTTATGTAAAATTCAGCTAATGCTGGCAAAGGAGACAGAAGCATCTTTCTTGGAGATGAGGAGGCATTCGTGTTCCCATTGGGTATCTCTTTTTTGCCTTTGGAAGAAGGAATTAGGGACTGGATGCAGTGGTGTGATTCTTCCAGTTTCCCTACCAGTTCAGTGATCACCGCACTTCGCACGTGTGTGCACGCACCTAATGCGCATGCATGCAGCTTTCCAAACACCAGCTGAGGCTCTGCCACACCAATCAGCTGAGAGGCTAAAGAACAGAAAAGCGCAGGGGCAGGTGGGAGGGCCGATTCTGTGCTCTTCTCTTCTTTCTCCTCTCAGCTGGTTGTTGGAGCTTTTTTTAACTACCAGTTGGGCCAAACCAGTAGCAATTTTCAGCCAATGCTCAAACTGGGCCGAACCAGTAGCATTTCACCATTGACTGGATGCCTCCTTAGTTACTTTAAGTCAGTATTTCTGAAGCTTGACAACTTTAAAATGCACAGGCTTTAATTCCCAGAATCCCCCAGCCAGGACTTGAAGTCCATATATCTTGCCAAGATTGAGAACTACTGCTCTAGGACTACCATTTTATAAAGTTTCAGGATAGATAGAAAAATTCTTCAGATGTGGAGGAAGATAATCCCCTTCCCCCATGCTGGGCTGATACTTTGCCAAATTAGTATTTTAAACATCAAGGATTTTATGCCCATAAAACAAAGTGAATCATTTAATGGTGGCCCAGTTTGACATGAAAAAGATCAAAGAATTCCATGTTCACTGAAAACATCTGTAGCCTCATTGTTTTTAATAATTAGCCAGTCATGGATTGTCAAATATTATAAACCAAAAAAATAAAAAAAAGGGTTGATCCAAATTCCTTGCTTACTAAAGGAGGTTGTCATGCTATTGGTACCCTGAAGTGCCTAACATCTTCAGTGATCCAAATGCATTGTAATTGAATTCTAAACTCCTTTTAGTGCTAGGCTGAATTAATCATGGTATGTACTCAGAAAATTGCCCACGGCTCCACTAGAAGGATCCCGATTAGGGTCACTGACTGCTCCACTGGAACATTATTTAAATGAAAGAAAAATAACAGATCACTTCTGATAGTTTTTCTTTTTTCCTTTAAAGCCAGGTAAACTAATTCAGCATATTTTAATGTCTTCAAACAGCACAGTCAGGATATTTTGCCTGGCACAAATAAATATATAGGAAGGGGGAAATAACAGGTTTCCCCAATATTAAAATGTTCTGTTCTTCAAACAGATGTAGTGTTATTTGTATATTTGTATCCACTTTATTATTTTTGCAAAATAACTCAAGGTAGCGAACCTAGCCAATGAACCTTCCTCCTCTTATTTTCCCCACAACAACCTTGTTAAATGAATCGATCTGCACATCCCCATTCCCTTATTCCCAATACTGCTAACATCTCTATATTAGCCCTTCATCCTGTGATTTCTCCCACCTATGTGAAAGTTTCCACTTATTCATAGAAGCTTAAGTCCAGGGATGGGATTCAAAATTTTTAACAACGGTTCTGTGGGCATGGCTTAGGTGGTGGGCGTGGCTTGGTGGTCATGTGACTGGGTGGATGTGGCTTGGTGGTCATGTTATTGGCTGGGTGTGGCCAACTCAATATCAATCACATCGAGGCACGCATCTCCTCACCTGGCCTCTCATGACTGTGGATGCTGCAACAGTCGTTAAGTGTGAAAAATGGTCATAAGTCACTTTTTCAGTGCCATTGTAATTTTGAATGGTCACTCCACACAAGCAAAGTACCAGCAAAGAAGGAAAAAACTCCAGAGAAGTTCCTGAGACAGGAAGTCTAGTCCTGCCAAGAATGTAATAAGGGTTAATGGAGAGGTTCCTATAAGCAACACCAGAATGTTTCCTTCCTGCGTTCCTCCTTATTAGGCCAGTAATTTCTTCTAACAACTGGTTCTCCGAACTGCTTAGAATGTTAACACCCGGTTCTAGTGAATAGGTGCGAACTGGTAGAATCCCACCTCTGCTTAAGTCCCCTGCCCAATCCTATTCTACAAACAGAGCACTCGTAATTTAAACCCATCCTTGAATTTCTGCCACCCACATCCATTTCCTCTTCTCCTCTTTCCATTTATTGTGCCTCTAATGTTCTTCTGTATGCCTTCCTGTCTCCTGCTATAATTTTAGGGACTTCTAAAATTCAATCCTGCCTGTGAGATGGACCATGTTCCTCTCGATTGTCTTATATCTACCTAAGAAACTTACAAGGTTACAGCTTGACATTCCATCAGATATCTATTTCACCATGAGTCTCATTGTCCATTGAATCTATCCCAATTCACACAGCAATGCTGTACTTTCATTTCATAAAATCATAGAGTTTATAAAGGGCCTATTAGAGCATCAAGGGCAACTTTTTTTGCAGGAATTTAAATGAAAATATCCTCAGCTGCTGTCTAGCTTCTGCTTTAGATCATCTAGTGAAGGAAAGTCCACCATCACTCTAAGTAAAGTTTTCAATATAATTTTTAATGTTCCTTCCAAAACTTGTAAATACTTGTAAATACATTTCTTTTAAGGCTGAATGTTAAGTTTGCATGAAGAGTCAGGCGCGAGTTCCAGCAAAGAGTTTATTAAGTAACTACAGCTCGAATGGACCCATCCTGGCAGCTGCAACTGCCTCTTATAGCCTGCAGCCGTGGTTGCCAGCCAATGGGAGTGCAGGGTTTCTTCCCGCACTATTTAAACCAATACCATTTGACATTTTACAAGAACAGTTCAAATAAACCAATAACATTCAAACCTACATACATAACACCCCTCCCCACTAGGTTCAGTCCATACCAAACCCCAACCTATCTAATGTATTCCTTTAAATAGGTGGGGCTCTTACATGCGTTGAGACCCGTGGTTCAGAAGTTTTAACGTTCTCACCCAGTGAGAGGGAAATGTGTCTGCTGACATTTCCCTGTTGGGACTTCCTGTGAAAGGAGACCCTGTTAGACTGTTAGAATCTGTCTCCTCCCAACCCATCTCCATTCCAATGTCAGCACCCAAGTCAGGTAGTGATGTGCAATCTTCCACTTCTAAGGATGGATCTTGGCATTGTGACAGGGTTGAGTTCCTGTCATAATGGCTCATTACACATGGGGTTGATTCTTGCTTGCTGATTTTCCTCCTGTTCCCCCATTCCCCCTAGAAGAGACATCAGGTGAGGGACCCAGAGAGACACAGAGGCGTTCCTGAGGAACCTGGATCTAAGTTGGTCAATGTGCCTGCTCCAGAGGAGGCCATCCTCTGTTTGTACCCTGTAGGCGAGGGCCAGTGATGTGAGTTATTTCAGCAGAAATCCACAAAGGTTCACCTATAAGGTTCCTAGCATACAGAATCTCCCACACTAAAAGAATGAACTTTGGAAGTGGAATCCAGTGGTGCATTGGGTTAGTAAGTGGGATGAAGGTGGTCAAGGAAAGACCTAAGTTTCCTACCCATCAACAACTCTGCTGGGGACAAGTTATTTGATGGGCTAGGAGTGATGTGCTGAACACTAAGAAGTTTTCAAGCTTCTCAGTGATATCCCCAGGACAGCTGCTGAAGCTTCTCTTTGGTAAAGCGTACCATGCGTTCAGCCCGACCATTAGCGAGAAGAATGCCCAGGGGCAGTGAGGGCATGTCTGATACCCTGTTGTGCTAGAAAGGATTCAAAAATGTTAGATGTGAATTGAGGGCCATTGTCAGAAACAGAGGACATCTGGTAACCCATGGGTTACAAACAATTTTCTGAGCTGCTTGATGACAGCCTCAGTTGTAGTGGATGTCATGAATTACCTCTAGCCATTTGGAATAATGCATCTACTAGAACTAGAAAAGTGTGCCCTCTTGGGGCCTGCAGAAATCAATGTGGATTCTAGACCATGGGCCCCTAGGACATTCCCATTCCTGTGTGGGGGCAAGAGGTGGGGCAGGCCTGACTACCTGACAGTTGGGACAAGATGCAACCCAGTTTTCAACCATTTTGTCAATACCTGGCTACCATACATAACTCCTGGCCAAACCTTTCATCCTTACAATCCCAGGATGACCCTCATGTAACATTTCCATAACCTCCCTTTGAAGTTTTGCAGGAATAACCACCCTGTTACCCCACAAAATACATCCTCTTAATACAGATAATTCAGTTTGCCTGGACTTAAAAGGTTGGGCAAGGTGAGTAGATCTTGAAGAGCCAACCTTTCTTAATCCAGCCTATAACAGGTGCCAACACAGCATCTTTGGCAGTCTCTGGCAATCTCAGCAGCATGGACTGGAAGCTTAGCAACATTCTCTAGGAAAAAGGTGTGAGTTTCAGTTCAAAGTCCTCCTTGTGGCAGTGGTGAGCAGCGACTCAGTGCATCCATGCCCAATGTCTTTGCCAGGCCTCGGATGAGTTTGTATGAATAGCAACAAGAAATTCAGTCCATCTCAGCATTCTTGGTGACAGGATATTAGGTGTAGGTTTGTCTCCTGCCACAATGCCTAATAAAGGTTTGTGATCTGTAACAATGGTGAATGACCTGCCATACAGATATTCATGAAATTTCTTAACAGCTGCAGCGACTGCTAATGCCTTCTTGTCCAGTTGGTTATAATTCCTCTCTACTTTTTGGACAAGGTGCGAGAGTAAAATGCAATAGGGGCTTCCTGGAAAGCTGTGACTCAAACCCCCCACTCCAAAAGGGATGCATCACAAGTCAGAATAACAGGCAAATTCTCAGAGGGTATCAATACAGCATCAGATGATGATTAGTCTCTTAATACTGTTAAATGCTGATTGTTCCTTCCTCCCCAGATCCAAACAGCCTTCTTATCAAGCAGGCGATGTAAGGAAAACTCAGCAATGGATGCTTTGTGAGGTAGAAACATGTGATAAAAGTTAATAAGTCCAAGGAAGGCTTGTAAGTCTGTCTTGCATCTAGGTTTAGGGGCTTCCTTGATTGCTTTAACCTTGGCATCAGTAGGGGTGGATGCTGCCACATCAATCATGTACCCCAGGAACTCAACTCTGTCTGTTTTGAGTGTGCATTTGTCTTCCTTGACTTTTAAACCCCTTTTCTGAATCTGGAAGGACTTCTCTGAGTCTCTCTTGAAGCTGAGTGTCATTTTCAGCAGAGATTAACACATCATCAAAAATAAGGTACCCCTGGCAGTCCTTGCAACATTCTTTCCATAAGGCTTTGAAAAAATGCCAGGTGCCACCTTACTCCAAATTGTAGTCTTTTACATTTGAAGGCACCTCTATGAGTCACAATTGTTTGTGCCTCTGCAGTGGCATCATCAACTGGTAATTGTTGATATGCCTGAGCCAAGTCCAGTTTGGCAAATACTTTCCCCTGCCAAGGGAATGGAGCAGATGATGCACAACTGGTACTGGTATGCGCTCTGCTGCAGCACATGGTTAAGTGTCCCCTTATAGGCACCACAGATTCTCACTGACCCCAGCCTTGACTGGTGTGACTATGGGTGTTTCCCATCTGGAGGAGTCAGTAGGCTCTCTAAACCCTTGAGCAATGAGTTTATCTAATTGTGCATCAATTTTTTCCTTTAAAGCAAATGGGACCCTCCTGAGCTTTAAAGCAGGATTGGGCACCTTGGGGTCTAGGCTGAAAGCAATAGGGGTCCCCATATACTTGCCCAGTCCTTCGCTGAAGACCTCTGGAAACTCAGACTTCAAGGACTCCTCCCATTCAGAGCTGCTCATGTGATTGATGCCAGTCACCTCGATGCCTAGTGGCTTGAACCACTCAAGTCCCAGCAAGCTTGGGCGATCCTTGTCCACGATGGTCGAGAGCAAACGTTGGTGTGGCCTTTTAAACTGCATGTTGAAATCTCTTGCTCCAACTACTGGAATCTTGTTCCTTGGTAGTCTTTAAGAGTCAGTGCTTGCTTCTGGAAATGCTTCTTCTGAATGTTGGGAAGAGTCTGTGGATAGTGTCCCATGACACCATAGATAAATAAGAGCCTGAGTCCACTTCCATTTGGCAAGGCCTTCCTTCAATAAACACCTTCACGTGTACTTTTCTGCTTTTTAAGGGTGAAGAATGACCAATAGTGATTGTTTGGTGAGTTTCATTCTTGCCATTTGTTTCTAAATTTCGCCCCATCTTTTCAAGGAAATTGTTGGGCTTAAAGTCTTTATCAGGAAATTTTTTCCTACTAGGTGGAGTTCTGGATGATTTGCAGACTCTGGCTATGTGCCGTTCCTCCACAACATTGAGGCAGATGGAGTCAAAGAACTTGATTCTTGGGGTGGCCCCCACAGCCTCTGCAATAGAATCCTTGCCTGTTTTTCCCAAAGTCTTTTCTCTTCTTCTCCATTCTGAGTCTAAAAATCCCCTCCTCTGCCTCACTGCCATCTGAATCAGAGTCTATTTGTTCACAATGGGCTGTTGTGGATTTTTCCCCATCAGAATGGCTTGAGGCTGGCTTGAGGCCTTGTTAATCTCTTTCATGGCCGGCTGCTGAGGACTTGGTGGCTTCATGAAACAGCTTCTTCAATTCCTCTTAAAGCGGATCTTAGGTTTCATTAATAGTTTGCTTTGTAAGACCTTATCTTTTGAGGCCTAAAACAAACCGATCACGCATGGCCTCTTCTAAGTTGGTAAAGTCACAAGCACCCCAATGTCCTTAAACTTGCCATGAAGTCATTAACATTCGCTATCCCCTTGATCCCGCGGTAAATTTGTGTCTCTTAATGAGGCCGCGATACTTGTCAGGCATAATGGGCTCTTAAAAGTTTCTCTCATCGGGCCATTCCATTACCTTCATCTCTAGCTCTCCCTTCGCATTCCGCCATTTGAAGACTGCCGACCGCGGTCGCGTGAAAAACCGCCTCTTCTCGGGGATGTCAGCAATGTTTCCTTCCAGATACATCTGGAAGCGATCCGCCGATTCCAGTCTTCCATGCGGCGGATCCGAGCGGGCGGGGGGGTGTTCAGCGCAGCCATCTCGCTCTGTTGCTTGTTCTTCACGTCGTCCTTCTCTTCAAAATCCCACCGTCACCAGTGTTTTAAGTTTGCATGAAGAGTCAGGCCTGGCGAGGTTCCAGCAAAGAAGTTTATTAAATGACTACAGCTCGAATGGACCCGTCTGGCCTGGCTCTTACTAGCTGCTGTATGCTTATAGCCTGCAGTCGTGGTTGCCAGCCAATGGGAGTGCAGGGTTTCTTCCGCACTATTTAAACCAATACCATTTGACATTTTACAAGAACAGTTCAAATAAACCAATAACATTCAAACCTAACATAACACTGAACATACCACATATTCTCTCTCTCTGTAAATATTGCACTAAAGGCTCCTCTGATACCCCTCTGCACCTGTTCCAGTTTGTCTGAGTCTTGCTGAAGTGTGATG
>CM019148.1:200817659-201210162 GCA_009733165.1 Naja naja | reverse complement strand
GGATGCCTTAGTTATTTTAAGTCAGTATTTCTGAAGTGACAACTTTAAAATGCACAGGCTTTAATTCCCAGAATCCCCAGCCAGGACTTGAAGTCCATATATCTTGCCAAGATTGAGAACTACTGCTCTAGGACTACCATTTTATAAAGTTTCAGGATAGATAGAAAAATTCTTCAGATGTGGAGGAAGATAATCCCCTTCCCCATGCTGGGCTGATACTTTGCCAAATTAGTATTTTAAACATCAAGGATTTTATGCCCATAAAACAAAGTGAATCATTTAATGGTGGCCCAGTTTGACATGAAAAAGATCAAAGAATTCCATGTTCACTGAAAACATCTGTAGCCTCATTGTTTTTAATAATTAGCCAGTCATGGATTGTCAAATATTATAAACCAAAAAATAAAAAAGGGTTGATCCAAATTCCTTTTACTAAAGGAGGTTGTCATGCTATTGGTACCCTGAAGTGCCTAACATCTTCAGTGATCCAAATGCATTGTAATTGAATTCTAAACTCCTTTTAGTGCTAGGCTGAATTAATCATGGTATGTACTCAGAAAATTGCCACGGCTCCACTAGAAGGATCCGATTAGGGTCACTGACTGCTCCACTGGAACATTATTTAAATGAAAGAAAAATAACAGATCACTTCTGATAGTTTTTTTTCTTTTCCTTTAAAGCCAGGTAAACTAATTCAGCATATTTTAATGTCTTCAAACAGCACAGTCAGGATATTTTGCCTGGCACAAATAAATATATAGGAAGGGGAAATAACAGGTTTCCCAATATTAAAATGTTCTGTTCTTCAAACAGATGTAGTGTTATTTGTATATTTGTATTCCGCCTTTATTATTTTTGCAAATAACTCAAGGTAGCGAACCTAGCCAATGAACCTTCCTCCTCTTATTTTCCCCACAACAACCTTGTTAAATGAATCGATCTGCACATCCCCATTCCCTTATTCCCAATACTGCTAACATCTCTATATTAGCCCTTCATCCTGTGATTTCTCCCACCTATGAAAGTTTCCACTTATTCATAGAAGCTTAAGTCCAGGGATGGGATTCAAAATTTTTAACAACCGGTTCTGTGGGCATGGCTTAGGTGGTGGGCGTGGCTTGGTGGTCATGTGACTGGGTGGATGTGGCTTGATGGTCATGTTATTGGCTGGGTGTGGCCAACTCAATATCACTCACATCGAGGCACGCATCTCCTCACCTGGCCTCTCATGACTGTGGGGATGCTGCAACAGTCAGTGTGAAAAATGGTCATAAGTCACTTTTTTCAGTGCCATTGTAATTTTGAATGGTCACTCCACACAAGCAAAGTACCAGCAAAGAAGGGGAAAAACTCCAGAGAAGTTCCTGAGACAGGAAGTCTAGTCCTGCCAAGAATGTAATAAGGGTTAATGGAGGCAGTTCAAGTAAGCAACACCAGAATGTTTCCTTCCTGCGTTCTTACAGGATTAGGCCAGTAATTTCTTCTAACAACTGGTTCTCCAACTGCTTAGAATGTTAACACCCGGTTCTAGTGAATAGGTGCGAACTGGTAGAATCCCACCTCTGCTTAAGTCCCCTGCCCAATCCTATTCTACAAACAGAGCACTCGAATTTAAACCCATCCTTGAATTTCTGCCACCCACATCCATTTCCTCTTCTATTTCCTCTTTCCATTTATTGTGCCTCTAATGTTCTTCTGTATGCCTTCCTGTCTCCTGCTATATAATTTAGGGACTTCTAAAATTCAATCCTGCCTGTGAGATGGACCATGTTCCTCTCGATTGTCTTATATCTACCTAAGAAACTTACAAGGTTACAGCTTGACATTCCATCAGATATCTATTTCACCATGAGTCTCATTGTCCATTGAATCTATCCCAATTCACACAGCAATGCTGTACTTTCATTTCATAAAATCATAGAGTTTATAAGGGCCTATTAGAGCATCAAGGGCAACTTTTTATTGCAGGAATTTAAATGAAAATATCCTCAGCTGCTGTCTAGCTTCTGCTTTAGATCATCTAGTGAAGGAAAGTCCACCATCACTCTAAGTAAAGTTTTCAATATAATTTTAATGTTCCTTCCAAACTTGTAAATACTTGTAAATACATTTCTTTTAAGGCTGAATGTTAAGTTTGCATGAAGAGTCAGACGCGAGGAGTTCCAGCAAAGAGTTTATTAAGTGACTACAGCTCGAATGGACCCATCCTGGCTTGCTACAGCTGCCTCTTATAGCCTGCAGCCGTGGTTGCCAGCCAATGGGAGTGCAGGGTTTCTTCCCACTATTTAAACCAATACCATTTGACATTTTACAAGAACAGTTCAAATAAACCAATAACATTCAAACCTACATACATAACACCCCTCCCACTAGGTTCAGTCCATACCAAACCCCAACCTATCTAATGTATTCCTTTAAATAGGTGGGGCTCTTACATGTACGTTGAGACCTTCGTGGTTCAGAAGTTTTAACGTTCTCACCCAGTGAGAGGGAAATGTGTCTGCTGACATTTCCCTGTTGGGACTTCCTGTGAAAGGAGACCCTGTTAGACTGTTAGAATCTGGTCTCTCCTCCCAACCCATCTCCATTCCAATGTCAGCACCCAAGTCAGGTAGTGATGTGCAATCTTCCACTTCTAAGGATGGATCTTGGCATTGTGACAGGGTTGGATGGTTCCTGTCCAATGGCTCGTTACACATGGGGTTGATTCTTGCTTGCTGATTTTCCTCCTGTTCCCCCTTCCCCTAGAAGAGACATCAGGTGAGGGACCCAGAGAGACAGGGGCGATGTTCCTGAGGGAACCTGGATCTAAGTTGGTCAATGTGCCTGCTCCAGAGGAGGCCATCCTCTGTTTGTACCCTGTAAGAACGAGGGCCAGTGATGTGAGTTATTTCAGCAGGAATCCACAAAGGTTCACCTATAAGGTTCCTAGCATATACAGAATCTCCCACACTAAAAGAACGAACTTTGGAAGTGGAATCCAGTGGTGCATTGGGTGCGTAAGTGGGATGAAGGCGGTCAAGGAAGACCTAAGTTTCCTACCCATCAACAACTCTGCTGGGGACAAGTTATTTGATGGGCTAGGAGTGATGTGCTGAACACTAAGAAGTTTTCAAGCTTCTCAGTGATATCCCCAGGACCCAGCTGCTGAAGCTTCTCTTTGGTAAAGCGTACCATCGTTCAGCCCGCCATTAGCGAAGGGTGCCCAGGGGCAGTGAGGGCATGTCTGATACCCTGTTGTGCTAGAAAGGATTCAAAAATGTTAGATGTGAATTGAGGGCCATTGTCAGAAACAAGGACATCTGGTAACCCATGGGTTACAAACAATTTTCTGAGCTGCTTGATGACAGCCTCAGTTGTAGTGGATGTCATGGGAATTACCTCTAGCCATTTGGAATATGCATCTACTATAACTAGAAAAGTGTGCCTCTCGTAGGGCCTGCAAAATCAATGTGGATTCTAGACCATGGGCCCTAGGACATTCCCATTCCTGTGTGGGGGCAAGAGGTGGGGCAGGCCTGACTACCTGGCAGTTGGGACAAGATGCACCCAGTTTTCAACCATTTTGTCAATACCTGGCCACCATACATAACTCCTGGCCAAACCTTTCATCCTTACAATCCCAGGATGACCCTCATGTAACATTTCCAAAACCTCCTTTGCAGTTTTGCAGGAATAACCACCCTGTTACCCCACAAAATACATCCTCTTAATACAGATAATTCAGTTTGCCTGGACTTAAAAGGTTGGGCAAGGTGAGGTAGATCTTGAAGAGGCCAACCTTTCTTAATCCAGCCTATAACAGGTGCCAACACAGCATCTTTGGCAGTCTCTCTGGCAATCTCAGCAGCATGGACTGGAAGCTTAGCAACATTCTCTAGGAAAAGGTGTGAGTTTCAAGTTCAAAGTCCTCCTTGTGGCAAGGTAGTGGGCAACGACTCAGTGCATCAGCATGTCCAATGTCCTTGCCAGGCCTGTGATCAGTTTGTATGAATAGCTGCAAGAAATTCAGTCCATCTCAGCATTCTTGGTGACAGGATATTAGGTGTAGGTTTGTCTCCTGCCACAATGCCTAATAAAGGTTTGTGATCTGTAACAATGGTGAATGACCTGCCATACAGATATTCATGAAATTTCTTAACAGCTGCAACGACTGCTAATGCCTCCTTGTCCAGTTGGCTATAATTCCTCTCTGCTTTGGACAAGGTGCGAGAGTAAAATGCAATAGGGGCTTCCCTGGGAAGCCTGTGACTCAAAACCCCCCCCACTCCAAAAGGGGATGCATCACAAGTCAGAATAACAGGCAAATTCTCAGAGAATTGTATCAATACAGCATCAGATGTGATTAGTCTCTTAATACTGTTAAATGCTGATTGTTCCTTCCTCCCCCAGATCCAAACAGCCTTCTTATCAAGCAGGCGATGTAAAGGCTCAGCAATGGATGCTTTGTGAGGTAGAAACATGTGATAAAAGTTAATAAGTCCAAGGAAGGCTTGTAAGTCTGTCTTGCATCTAGGTTTAGGGGCTTCCTTGATTGCTTTAACCTTGGCATCAGTAGGGTGGATGCCATGCTTGTCAATCATGTACCCCAGGAACTCAACTCTGTCTGTTTTGAGTGTGCATTTGTCTTCCTTGACTTTTAAACCCGCTTTTCTGAATCTGGAAAGGACTTCTCTGAGTCTCTCTTGAAGCTGAGTGTCATTTTCAGCAGAGATTAACACATCATCAAAATAAGGTACTACCCCTGGCAGTCCTTGCAACATTCTTTCCATAAGGCTTTGAAAAATGCCAGGTGCCACACTTACTCCAAATTGTAGTCTTTTACATTTGAAGGCACCTCTATGAGTCACAATTGTTTGTGCCTCTGCAGTGGCATCATCAACTGGTAATTGTTGATATGCCTGAGCCAAGTCCAGTTTGGCAAATACTGTACCCCTGCCAAGGGAATGGAGCAGATGATGCACAACTGGTACTGGGTATGCGCTCTGCTGCAGCACATGGTTAAGTGTCCCCTTATAGGCACCACAGATTCTCACTGACCCATCAGCCTTGACTGGTGTGACTATGGGTGTTTCCCATCTGGAGTGGTCAGTAGGCTCTAAAACCCCTTGAGCAATGAGTTTATCTAATTGTGCATCAATTTTTTCCTTTAAAGCAAATGGGACCCTCCTGAGCTTTAAACGAATTGGAGGCACCTTGGGGTCTAGGCTGAAAGCAATAGGGGTCCCCATATACTTGCCCAGTCCTTCGCTGAAGACCTCTGGAAACTCAGACTTCAAGGACTCCTCCCATTCAGAGCTGCTCATGTGATTGATGCCAGTCACCTCGATGCCTAGTGGCTTGAACCACTCAAGTCCCAGCAAGCTTGGGCGATCCTTGTCCACGATGGTCAGAGGCAAACGTTTGGTGTGGCCTTTAAACTGCACGTTGAAATCTCTTGCTCCAACTACTGGAATCTTGTTCCCTTGGTAGTCTTTAAGAGTCAGTGCTTGCTTCTGGAAATGCTTCTTCTGAATGTTGGGAAAGAGTCTGTGGATAGTGTCCCATGACACCATAGATAAATAAGAGCCTGAGTCCACTTCCATTTGGCAAGGCCTTCCTTCAATAAACACCTTCACGTGTACTTTTCTGCTTTTTAAGGGTGAAGAATGACCAATAGTGATTGTTTGGTGAGTTTCATTCTTGCCATTTGCTTCTAAATTTCGCCCCATCTTTTCAAGGAAATTGTTGGGCTTAAAGTCTTTATCAGGAAATTTTTTCCTACTAGGTGGAGTTCTGGATGATTTGCAGACTCTGGCTATGTGACCCGTTTCTCAGCGTAGGCAGATGGAGTCAAAGAACTTGCATTCAGTGCGGGGTGGCCCCCCACAGCCTCTGCAATAGAATCCTTGCCTGTTTTTCCCAGAGTCTTTTCTCTTCTTCTCCATTCTGAGTCTAAAAATCCCCTCCTCTGCCTCACTGCCATCTGAATCAGAGTCTATTTGTTAATGGGCTGTTGTGGATTTTTCCCCATCAGAATGGCTTGAGGCCTGGCTTGAGGCCTTGTTAATCTTTTTCATGGCCGCTGCTGAGGACTTGGTGGCTTCCGCTGAAACAGCTTCTTCAATGGCCTCTTAAACGTGATCTTAGGTTTCATTAATAGTTTGCTTTGTAAGACCTTATCTTTGAGGCCTAAAACAAACCGATCACGCATGGCCTCTTCTAAGTTGGTAAAGTCACAAGCACCCCCAATGTCCCTTAAACTTGCCATGAAGTCATTAACATTCTCGCTATCCCCTTGATCCCGACGGTAAAATTCGTGTCTCTTAATGAGGCACGATACTTGTGGGGCATAATGGGCTCTTAAAAGTTTCTCTAAATCGGGCCATTCCATTACCTTCATCTCTACAGCTCCCGCTAACGCCTTCGCCATTTTGAAGACTGCCGACCGCGTGAGAAAACCGCCCTCTTCCGTCTCGGGATGTCAGCAGGGTCGTTCCTTCCAGATACATCTGGAAGCGATCCGCATATCGATTCCCAGTCTTCCGCCGGATCGAACGGGGCTGGGGGGGTGTTC
Source organism: Naja naja (assembly GCA_009733165.1). Taxonomy (NCBI): domain Eukaryota; kingdom Metazoa; phylum Chordata; class Lepidosauria; order Squamata; family Elapidae; genus Naja; species Naja naja. The sequence continues at coordinate 201,203,606 of CM019148.1, read as the reverse complement.
AGCGCAGCCATCTCGCTCTGTTGCTTGTTCTTCACGTCGTCTTCTTCAGGAAATCCCACCTTCGCCGCCAGTGTTAAGTTTGCATGAAGAGTCAGACGCGAGGAGTTCCAGCAAAGAGTTTATTAAATGACTACAGCTCGAATGGACCCGTCCTGGCTTGGCTACGGCTGTCTCTTATAGCCTGCAGCCGTGGTTGCCAGCCAATGGGAGTGCAGGGTTTCTTCCCGCACTATTTAAACCAATACCATTTGACATTTTACAAGAACAGTTCAAATAAACCAATAACATTCAAACCTAACATAACACTGAACATACCACATTTATCTCTCTCTCTCTGTAAATATTGCACTAAGGCTCCTCTGATACCCCTCTGCACCTGTTCCAGTTTGTCTGAGTCTTGCTGAAGTGTGATGCCTAGGTCTGAAATAGTACACAATGGTCCAGAGGGTAATATGTTTACATTCTTCTTGTGTGGCCACATTAATATTCAAGGAACACAACATGAATATTAAATCAGTTTCTGTACTTGGAGTTTAAAGAGAAAAAAGGAACATAGAGTATGTCCAGGATCATAGCTGCAGAATGTTCTCTCTTATGATGGAGAGAGAAATCCAAAGAAGAATTAACTTTCATAAAAAGAAGTCTCAGCGTCTGGATTTATACTGTTTAAAAGATCCAGATGTTTTATTCAAACAAGGCTACTTTCTAATTGCTAGAGACTACAAAGTTTCTTAAGCTCCATCTGAAAAATAGTAATAGTAGAAGTCATGATTATTTAAATTGCTGTACAATGTAATGTACAATGTAATGTTCCTTAAAATGCATTGGAGTTCCTTAAAAAGTGAGAATGGAGAATTGAAATAACAACCATTTCAAGCATAATAATTCACTTTGCCTCTTTTCTTGGCATCTTTTCAAGAATTATGAAAGCATATGAACAAACAGATGTGTGTACAGTCAAAATGAGAAAAGGGGGCATATGGAAACAATAAAGAGCAAATAAATATTGGTTGTAAATGCACTGCATAACGATTCCTATTAATAAAATAAAATAAGAAATGAAGTCTCCAATTATGTTAGTGTAGCCAGCTACAATTATAAATTTGAGAATTAAATTAGGTTAGTTTCATGAAGGAGTATATCTCAGTACTAACCCTAACCGTAGAAATAGAAGCTGTTGAAACAGTGAGTGTTATGTACGTACACTTAAATCACATTTAACAGGACTTGTATTTTTCCATTACCACAATATCTTATGTACCTTATTCTTTTATATTCTATTCCATTAAAATCTAAGCAGATCTACAAATAGAGGACTGAGAAAGATGGGTTAGGTGGAAGACCAAGGAAGGAGAAGGAGAGAATGAATTGCAAAAGTCTCAAGGTCCCCAGAGACTTTATGGCTTTATTTAAATCCTAAAGATTGCAATCAAATGATAAGTGCAGAACATCACTTCATATCTACTCATTAATGACTTTATGCATGTGGTTGAATGCTTTGATCCAATCAAGACAGTTCTCAATTTTAAAAAAATAAGAACAAAAGTAAACTAAAAACTTGGAGTCTGTAATGGTGACAGCTAAAACTGGTAAGACAAGGAGCAGAAATTCTCAGGCCAGGAAATAATATTTTATATGTAGACGCTAAAAGTCCATAGACTCAAAAGGCAGGAGCAAAGAGCCTAGAATGTAAACTTTAAGGCACATTCACTGAAAGACTTTGTTTTCATATTCTGCAGCAGTCATGTTTTCTATGCATACATGACTTCATCACTGTATTCAGGAAAGCAGTTGAGGAGCCAGGTTATATTTGGGAAGCTTAGGTTATAAACTACTTCCTGAATACAAGAGTTAAGTGCCTGAAGTTTCAAGATTACAGTAATGTCACACCTTGTGTGAAGTCTAACACACTGCACAGTAAATGTGTATTTACTACTCTTACTGTGTAAGAACAGAAACACAGAGAAAAGGAAATGTAAATATTAGCCCCCCAAATAAAATGAAATGAAAACATCTCCAGTAAGCATGCTACTGGCAAAGAAGCAAAATCCTGGCAGCTAAATAGAAAATTGGAAAAAAACTAAGAGCAATGGGGGAAAAAAACATCCTTCAGGACAGCTGAAAGTCTATAGGAAAGAAATACAAATGAAGAAGAAAAACCCAGGAGACACCCTAAGGAAAATGAGATCTGCCAATTGGAGACCAAAGATATATGAATATGCTGAGTGTTTCTAACTCTAACATCAAACCAAGAAGTTTCCAAATCTTTGAAGTAAGTAGGTGAGAAATAAGTAATAAGGAGTATCAAGTGAAGAACAATTAGTTGAGTAAGTTATGCTGCAGAACAAGTATTACAAAGAGTTGATTTGGTTGCAAAATACAAGGTTTAGAGAAAATTCAAGTAACTTTTTTGTGGAAGGACTGATTAGTCTGATTATTTCCCCCTGAGTTGCATTACTCAAAGATGAAGTTCTTACTCCATTTGCATGTTTGTATGGCATAAAAAACAGGCTTAAGTCATCATTAGCTGCACTGGTTTAGAGTAATGTTTATCCCCTTTCTTCTGACAATATTCTGGACTACCGCAAGGTGTTCTCACTACATATTTCACAACCATTTTGTTTTATTCAGTTTTCAAAACATGCATATTTTGGATGCAATTTTCTATAACATTTGTTACTAGAGAGCTACATATTTTCATTGGATTATTTACTTTCAGTTTCCGCTCTAGTTTTAAAATGCAGTATTAAATAAATTCATCTTAAAATTCAATATGAACAATTTTCTCCACCTTACTAGTTTTATTTTTATAATTTGTTACTAAGAAAACCTGTGATTATATTAATATAATTGCCCAGATAGACAGCAAAATATATTTTCCTTATATACTTGGAAATCAGAGCAAACCTTTTTTAATGAAGCCATAGGGCAAAACACTGAGAAATTTTGAAGAGAGAAGGGGGAGGGAGGGAGGGAGGGAGAAAAAGAGAGGGAGGGAGGGAAAGAGAGGGGGGACTTGAATTCTGTTTCTGTGCAGGTATCTGCAAAATGTTACTCTGAAAATCTTTCTCCTGCAATTTGTTTATCCCAATATCTGTCATCACAGGCTTCATTTTTATGAATTCAAACTTGCTATAAAAAAAGGACCCTTGTCACAACAACTGGTAGTAGCTTTAGGGCAGCCTTGCAGGAGAAGGATTGCTACTGCTCCCCATAGTGTAAATATTTGTTTTAAAAGATTGTTCTTAATAAAGTGGTGCAGTGTTTGGTTGATTCATCTGGCCATTTTTATTACACTAATGGAATGTGTTTATCTTCCAAGATGGAACATATAATGGGTTTGATTTTTGGAGCTTGTCTGGACACACAGCAGATTGAAAAGTTTAATCTTTAGTTAACTCAATGGAATGACTATGCACACTCCTCTTGTGCTGTGCCTCTGAGGGCTGGACTCTAAAACAGCTTTAAAAATACTGTCACTTTGGCCATAACTTGAAAGCTGTTCATTTTGGACTGAGGGTTAGTGCAGCCTCGGGCAAAAAAAATATTCAGCAGGTATGCCTTCCTAACTTTCTAACATGTTAGGGCAAAATTTGGACAGTTGAAAAGTCAATCAAAACAGAGTTACTGTTTGTATATTGGGATTTTCTGTTGATATTAGAGTAGCTTCTAGATGTGCAGAAGGAGAAGGTTTGAAATCTGGGGATTCTTCAAGACTCATGGCGCTTGCTTGAGCAGCAAGTTGAGGCCATGGTTAGTGACATGTTTTCTCAGCTTTGGTTGATGCACCAGTTGTGACCCAACTTGGTGCAGGAGGACCTAAGTACAGTAACCTATGCCTTCATTAGCACCCAACTGGGCTGTCCTTAAAGACTACCTGAAACTTTAACAAGGTGACATCTCCCATAGCCTCTTGGTACTGTAATAGAATTCTGACAGTATGATTGTATGTCTAGAGATGGAGATTTATTTATTTTATTTTATTTTATTTGGACTTGTATGCCGCCCCCTCTCCCGAAGGACTCAGGGCGGCTCACAACTAAAATATGAACAATAAATAATTTAAAAAACAATTAAACCCAAACAAGCCCAAACAACTAAAACCCAATTTAAAACACCCCTCTCAAAAGTCAGTCCAGCCTGGCCTGCTCAAACAGCCAGGTTTTTAGATCGTGGCAGAAGGAGCGGAGATCAGGAGCCAAACGGAGCTCCAAGGGTAGTTGGTTCCATAAGACGGGAGCCGCTACAGAATAGGCCCTCCCCCGGGGCATCGCCAGCTGACACTGTCTTGCGGATGGCACCCCAAGGAGTCCCCATCTGTGCGCATGCACAGGGCGATCGGCATTCGATTATTGTTGGTGTACCAATGATGCCTCATCTGTGTTGTCCCATACATCATCCAGCAGTTTTATGTAGAGGTTAAATAGGAGCAAGTAGAGTGATGATTCCTGAGGCATCCCACAAATCAGTGACCTTGGGCTTGACCGCTCCACTGCCCTCACTAACATTTAATGGAATCAGCCCTGGAGAAAGGAGTAGAATTATCACAAAATATTGTCTCTTCTCCCCATTCTCAGCCCTCAGATTCAGTTCAGAAGCATGCCATTAATATAGGTATTGAAAGCCACTGATTAAGTGAGAAGGACTAGAGGACTAGAAAGCCTGCATTATTTTGATTCCAGTCCTTCCAGAGGTTGTTCAAAAGCATGCTCAGAATGGCTCTGAATCTACTGAAAGGAATCTAGATCTGCTTCCTCTAGTGTTCTTTGATCCTGGTAACCTCATCTACAATCTTTTCCCCAAAACAGAAAGTTGGAATTTGGTTGGAAATTATCTAACCTTATTGCATCCAGTGTGGTTTTTGGGGAAGAGGGCAGATCACCAACTCCTTAAAAGAGCTCTTCTTCAAAATAAGCCATAGTTGATCATATAATAAGGTAATCCATAAACCATGGTTTGTAATGATAATTGTAAATTGCATAAAATGCTAAGTCCAGAGTAAACATTTTAACTTACTTTGAGGTACAGACCAGCTGATTATTTTATTCTGCTATTTATGTATAGTATAAGACCACAAATCAGCTAGGATTAAAGCCCATTGAATTCAGTGGATATGACTTCTGAATGATAACAAACATAAGCTTGCAATGTGAGAATCTTTCAGTAGACAATTAAAATGACATTTAATAAGGAAAGATTAAACATTATATCTTGCAGTGGGAATCTTCCAGTCAAACAATTAATTTTGAATGGGGGATTTCTCAAGGGAAACTGAGATTTATAAGGCAAAGTGTTTTTGGAAATAAAAAAATACCAATTCCCCAAAATGCACATTCCCCCAAATGTAAGGAATTCTGTCTCATTTTAAACTAATATTTTTAACAATAAAGAAAGAGAGCATTTTACTTAGTCTCTGTCAGGAATTTCTTTATTTTCTTGATCAATTCTCATGGGATTTCATGAAAAAGAATAACTGCTGAAAATTATTTCAAGGAGAAGAAAATCTCAGTAATCTCATATTTAGAATATGGTTTTCTGATACTTACCTGGTTAGGAGATGGCCACATTGTGTTTTAAAATGTGTAATGTTTCAGTGCTCAATTATTGTTCCAACACCCCATATTTGCTGACTTCCCATGGATCAATTAAATCAGTGCAGAATAATCCTCCTCTAAGCTATTTCCACTGAGTACCAGGGTTGTTCAGAGTGATGAAGCTATGTGAGACAAACAAGAAAAATAACCACTACAGCCACTTCAAGGCTATTTATCAATAAACTCAAAAATACCATGCCGAGAAATAAATTCTAAAGTAGCCTGTGAATAAGATAGGAAAATGGAACACAGAAAGAGAATTTTTGAGAAATTGCAAGGCAGATCTTACTACTTATAAAAAATATAAGCAGTCCCAAATTTCATCATAGCAATGCCAGAGCACATTCATTTCTTCCTGTCAAATAGCCTAGTCAACACTAAATTGTGGTATTGCAAAGTGATATCTTCATAGAAGTTCCTTTCTTTGCATTAATGTTTTTCTTTTTCTTGCTTGCTTCCAATTATTTCTAACAGAGGCTCAAGGAGCTAAAACAGAGGGAGTTTGCTCGGAATGTAGCATCCAAATCAAGAAAGGATGAAAAGAAACAAGAGAAAGCTCTTCAACGCTTACACAAGTTAGCTGAACTCAGAAAAGAAGCTGCATGGTGAGTGAGGAGTTATTAAAAGGCAAAAAAAACATCAAAGAAAGGGAGGGAGGAAGGATATAATTGACCATTGTGATCTCAAAGCAGAACAACATAAATATTTTTTTCCTGACAATCTGTACATGACAACTAGACTTGGTACAATGCAAAGAAATAAGCATTTTAAAAGTATTGTTGCTTTTCAAGAAAGTTAAACATTCCATAAATTGCATATTTTTAATTTAAAAACATCATAGATAGTGGTGTCTATGGGATGGCAGAAGTACCATTTCAGTGCAAGCTCATCCAATTTGAAGGCTGTGATGACACATTCAGCATCAGTATGACCACTCACCCTCAGATACCACTGATTGTGTCATGTGTGTGTGTGTGTAGGAATGTGTGTACATATATATATATATATATATATATATATATATATATCAGATTTTCGGGTAAAGGTATGTAGGTCTTGGTGTATTCGGTCTTGTCCTGTAAGATTGAGAATACTTGGCAACGTTTGACGAAATCTCATCCGTCATCTTCAGGCTGGTGTCTTCAGCTCGTTCTCTGGGAGAAGATACCTTGCCAAGGTATTCTCAACTTACACGGACAAGACCCGAATACACCAAGACCTACATATATATATATATATATATATATATATATATATATATATATATATATATATATTCGTAGATTTTCACGGGTAAAGGTATGTAGGTCTTGGTGTATTCGGGTCTTGTCCCGTGTAGGATTGAGAATACCTTGGCGACGTTTCGACGAGATCCCACTCGCCATCTTCAGGCTGGTGTCTTCGGCTTTGTGCTTGTGCCAGCAAAGCGTGATCTGAGCTGACCCAGGAGATTACAGCACAAGACCCAGGATGTCACAGCAATAAAACTCAGAAGGTCATCACACAGCCCACTACCCAGGTAGCTACAACACAAAAGGCTGAAGGACACACAGCCACTACCTCAGCCACACAGGCTCTTACAAAAAAGCTAACCAATCAGCAAACATCAACTCCATCAACCAATCAAGAAGCAACAACACAGCTGACAACACAGCCAACCAATCAGCAAACATCAATTCCATCAACCAATCAAGAAGCAACAACACAGCTAACAACACAGCCAACCAACCCGCTTACAACAGAGCCAGCACACCACACCTCCCCTCCAGTATTTATAGAGAGAAGGCAGCTCAGATCACGCTTTGCTGGCACAAGCACAAAGCCGAAGACACCAGCCTGAAGATGGCGAGTGGGATCTCATCGAAACGTCACCAAGATACTCTCAATCTTACATGGGACAAGACCCAAATACACCAAGACCTACATACCTTTACCCATGAAAATCTATGAAAATATATATGTGTGTGTGTGTGTGTGTGTACACATGTTTGTATTTATTGATAAAGGCAAGCAGAGGAATTAAAGTCAGTGACAGACAGCTTAAGTATTTGAAGGAAAGAGATATTTTGGTGTGCTGTTGACTCTATGCAACATTTTCATTAATATTGCTGGAAGGGAGACAGATTCTCCTATCTCTGTCAAAAGAAGAAGGTGAGATGAGCTTTGTGGGTTATCCCATTCTTCTACATATTTGTCTTCTTTTTGAAAATGTGTTCTGGATCAGGGGTCTCCAACCTTGGCAACTTTAAGACTTGTGGACTTCAACTCCGAGAATTCCTCAGCCAGCTTTGCTGGCTAAGGAATTCTGGGAATTGAAGTCTACAAGTCTTAAAGTTGCTAAGGTTGGAGACTCCTGCTCTGGATGATTAAAACTGTGTGGATATGACTCTGGGGAATTGTAAATAGAGAAGGAATAGCAATTTTCCCCTTTCTGACATTAGGAACCTTTTGCTGGATCCAAAGCTTTTCATATCTGAAAGTCCTTCCCTTCACAGAAAGAACATTCTATCTCAATCTCACTGATTATATCCCATCAAGTCATTATTGACTCCTAGCAACCACATACGTAGATTTTCTCCATGATGACCTATCCCCAATCTGATCTTTCAAATGTCCCAACAGTGCACCCATTGCAAATGTAACTAAACCATCCACCTTGCTGCTGGTTGTCCTTTTCTTCTCTATCCTTCTACCTTTCCCAGCATTAGAACATTTTCCAAATAACTAGAACTTCGTATAATTTGTCCAAAAATGGATCATTTGAACTTGGTCATTTGTACCTCAAGTGAGAAAGCTGGTTTGCTTTGTTTGATTATCCATTGGTTTGTTTTTATGGCTGCCCATGGTATTCTCAGGAGTCTTCCCCAACACAAAAATTCAAAGCTGCTAGTACTGTCCTGTTCTGCTTTTTAAAAATTCAACTTTCACTTCCATTGAGTATCAAGGAAATACCATGGCTTGCATGATACTGATCTTTGTAGGAATTGTTGAATATTCAGTGAGGACAGTGTGTGACATAGTTTTCCCTCATTTGTTTGTTTTCCAAGCGGGAAAACAAACAGCTGTCAGTGGCTGAAAATTTGGACAGCGACCTGTAAAACAACCTACAGGAAAGCCAAAGCCAGTTTGTATTTTACCGGAGCTGAATAAAGGAGTTCCTTAACCTTGCCTATGCAGTCCTGCCTCTTTATTCAGACCCCCAGTTTAACAGGAATAGACCCATCATGGCATTGAACTGTCTTTTCTAAGTCCTTCATATCTTTTCTATCATGTGCTACTTTCCAATATATTTCTTAATTGTTCCTTCACTGTTAGTGATTGATCCTGAAAGGCAGAAGTGACCCACCACTTATCTTCATCATCAGTTCTAAAGCTGATTGTTCTACCTCTTGTCATTAGTTTGGTCTTCTTTATATTTAATTTTAATCCCTTTTTTTCACTGTTCTCTTTAGCATTTAGTATGAGGGCCTGAAGATCCTTTGCGTTTTCAGCTATCAGTGTAGTATCATCAATGTAGTACACACTGTTGTTAATTTTTTTCTTCCAATTTTAATGCCAATCTCTTCTTCCAATGTGGCTTTCCTTAATATGTGTTCATGTTATTGGTTAAATAAAGAAAGGGAAATATTCAGCTTTATTTCACTCCTTGGCCAATCTGGAGACAATTTGTTTCATTGTCCATATTCAGTCCATATTGTGGCTTCCTGACTTGTACATACATTTTTTTCATGAAGACAATGACATGTTTTAGGACTCTATTTTCTGAGTACATTCAAAGCTTGACATGATCAACACAGTTGAAGGCCTTTCTACAATCAATGAAGCACATAGCCATTTTTTTTAAAAATCACTTTCTCAGATATCCAGCATGTATCAGTAATAATTACTTACAATCCTTGACTTTTTCTAAAGCCAGCAGGAACAGCTGGCATCTCTTTTGCTATGTAATTTCTTTGTTCCATGTAATCTGTATTGGATGAACCATTATTTTATTAGCATGTGAAAGTAAGGATATTGTATGATAGTTTACACCCTCTGTTGTCTTCCCCCTTTTTAATTAGAATGTAAATTGACTTATTCCAATCTGTTGGCCTGTGTTGTCCTTCAGATTGTCTGGCACAACTGTTTAGAACCTTAAATGATTCTTCTTTTGCTTGCCATATTTCAGTGGGTATTCCATCAATTCCTGTAACGTTTGGACTTGGTAATAACTGAAGTGCTGCTCTGAGCTTGGGTACTACTACTAATTTATTAATTAAATCAGTATTTGGATAGTACACTGAATTATATCTTTCAAAGATCCTGGAGCACCAGGGAATTGCGAAAGGACTGGGAAAAAGCTGATGTAATTCCCATCTTCAAAAAAGGGAAAAAATAGATTCAGGAAACTACAGACCTATCAGCCTGACCTCAATACCAGGGAAGGTTCTGGAAAAGATAATCAAGCAACAAATCAGCAAACACCTAGAAGCAAACATAGTAATAACCAAAAGCCAACATGGGTTTGTCAAAAACAGATCATGCCAGACTAATCTTATTGCATTCTATGACAAAGTGACAAAATTAGTTGCTGAAACTGGGTATGTCTAGTCTGATGAAAAGAAGGACTAAGGGTGACATGATAGCAGTGTTCCAATATCTCAGGGGCTGCCACAAAGAGGAGGAGGGTCAAGCTATTCTCCAAAGCACCTGAGGGCAGGACAAGAAGCAATGGGTGGAAACTAATCAAGGAGAGAAGCAACTGGGAACTAAGGAGAAATTTCCTGACAATTAGAACAATTAATCAGTGGAACAACTGGCCCACAGAAGTTGTAAATGCTCCAGCACTGGAAGTTTTTAAGAAGAGTTTGGATAGCTATTTGTCTGAAGTGGTGTAGGGTTTCCTGCCTAGACAGGGGGTTGGACTAGAAGACTTCCAACTCTGTTATTTTATTTCTATTTCTAAACTTCAACCTCATTGCATATCGGACCTGTTTTGGGAACTTCCTATTCCATGCCGATAATTTGGAAAATAATATTTGGAAAATAATATTTAAGCTTTCATGTCAGGTATTTCTTTTAGTTTAATCTGTAAAGAAGCATCTATATCGAAATTGCTATATAGATAATATAGATATTATACATGAAATGTGGTCTTGGACAGCCCATTAACACACATATGAGTAATTAATATTCAGTGGTCTGCCAAAGGCTTGAATATAATCTGCTATTATATAGTCAGCTATGCTCATACTTCCTCTTTTCTGCCTTCCTATGTGTGCAATGCCTCCCATGACTTATTGGGAAAAAGAATGAACAAAATAAGTGTAAGAAAATTAATCCATCTTGGCCTGTCTACTTCCTAAGAATCATGTTTCTGACATTATGAATTCAGAAAAAGTGTAGCATTAAGTGAATAATAGAAATGATGGAAAGTCATCACCTCTATCCCTATCAAATCAGGTTTGACATCCCTGATATAGATAGACTAAATATGTTATCATGAGATGTGTAGCAAAGAACAGAATCAAGCAGGAACTCTTAGTATCATTGGGTAAAATATCTCAGCCGTTTTCTTAGCAAAGTAAACAAAACAAATTCTTTAACTAGAAAGTTACCAATCATTCTTCTAGGTATAGCTCATAATATAGGGAAAATCGGACTCTTCTTGTTAAAGTTTTAAAATAAAAGTACATAGTTGACAATCTGAGTCTGTTTCCACAGGGGCAAAAATTATTTATTATGTGCAATCTTGTTAAATTGACCAATGGAAATTTTGGTCATAAGTTGAGGACTATTTATACTCCCATTAATCTCATGTTAACGAATAGCTGAGTATTTTAAGGCCACAATGATCCAAAAACTCATGAGTGGGAGAACCTCAATGTAAGAGTTCTTTTTCATTAGCAGGACTACTGCCTAACTGATAATAAAGTCCATAGAAACAAGTAGAGATGGGAAGCAGTTTAATACAATATAATTCCTGAACCTGTACATTAACATAGATGTGATAAAGTTGATATAACCTTTTCTGAATTTTGGGAGGCAGTTTTCCTCAAACATACATACAAACTCTGTACATTATGAGAAATTGCACATAAGAACATGGATATTATGAAGAAATTACACAAAAACATATTTGATCAAATAACTTCAAAATATGGATAAAAATGCACATATTAGAAGAAAGCTATACAACAAGGAAGAGAATGATACAGAAATTAAAGATTTGAGATTAAAAAAATAGGAAACAAAGCAAAATCAAAGCTGTCAGATTTCCAATAGTTGAATGTTATTTAAGAACATAAAAAAGAATAGACATTACCATCTAAGGGATAAAATTCCTTAAGAATATTTGGATATTTGTAAAAACCTTCAGAGCAAAGAAAAACAGATGTGACAGTTATTCAAAGCTGACTTTTTCAGTCTGGACAGGTAACTTTTTACTGGCTGAAGTTCTGTTTTATTTTGCCTAAGTGTGGCTGAGAGAAAGGTGACAGAATGATTTTACAGAAATAAGCAGCTCTTTATATTTTACTTTTTTTCTAAAAAGTTTGGAGCATATTTGTTGAATGTATAAGCATAACATATGTTTCTGTATCAGTTTTTTCTTCCCCTCTATAAAACAAAAGTGAGAAACTATGACACCATTTTTAAACAGTTTGTCAAAAATTGACACTGGATTTCTGACATTCTGGCAGCCACAAATAAAGGTTTAATTTAAAGATTACAGGATGAAACATGAATATGAAATATGGCCTTCCTTTTCATGTACATTTTCTCTCCTTGGTGCTTTTACTATAAACCCAGAGAGAGTTAATTTGATGTAACACAGGAATGTCAAGCAGATCTAACATGGAAATAATTTCACTCCATCTTTTGCTGATTATCAGTGCTCCTTGTATGTTCCCTAAAGATAGTCTTCAAATATCCGAATTGCTTGCCAGTCTGGAATTAGATAAACATAAGGTGATCTTCAAAAACCTGGGAACCATTATGAAAATGTATGATTAGTGAAATGTTTAATTACATTAATTAGTAACACCTACACAAGCCTACACAAGTCAACCTATAGTGTAGAAACTGAACACAGATGATGCCTTGTGATTGCTGACCTCTGTCATACTTTTAGATCTCTCAAGTTTTACTGAGGTGCAGCCACACATTCAAACTGTTAATAGCGTAAACCATAACCTCTTAGCACCCTCTAAATTGTCTGGCTGCCATTTTAATGTCATTTCCTTCATTTTTGAAAGTGCTGCAGCTTTGCCCTAATTATGGAAATATTAAACCTATCGCAATCTGGTGGCTATTTTTTCCCCAGTGATAAAAATGTGGCTGGAAAAATTACAGTCTTCTGAAAAACAAGATTCCCCAGCAAAGGGAACGCTAACAAGAAAGAATTGCAACATGAAAAATTCATTTCACAATTTATCCATGATCAAAACAAATCCACGATTTTCTATTGTAGGTTTAGCATTTTTCTAAAATCAAAATAGATATGAAATCTAGGTTGCCAAGTGTGAGGGGCCATAAATTCTTTATCCTTTTAGTAGTTGCTTTTATTTCCACTGATATGGGTATTGTTTGTGCCATTTCAAAGATATGTCAATGACCAGGCACTTGAATTCGTTTGTTCCTAGGCCTACTTCTAAAATTCTGCCCTTTTTAATTTTTATAAGGCCTTGTAGAAGTAAAAACAAAATATATTGGCTTTTGGAAAAGCAGCACTGCCTGGATGCAGTAAGTGTTGAGGCAACACTCCAGTGAAAGGAGTTTCTTTGTTATACTAGAAAAATGCAGTAGCGATTCATGCCAGCAGAGATATCCATGCATGAAGAGTCAAAGGGGGAAACAATACAAATCCCATTCCTTTTGTACATGTACATTATCTAAATTTTATCCACATAATGTCACACTCATCAATCAAATGATTGGATCTTATTTTGCAATGGCATAGAGCTTCTCCCACCATTTTGAGGAAAGCCCCCAATCCCACAGATTGCTCTGCTCTGTAGGATAGAAGAACACCATGGGGTTTGGGGGAGCCATTTTGCCCAAGTCTTCAGAAAAGCAAAGATGATCTTCAGAATTTGCCTTCAGTTTGCAGTTAGGTCAACAGTTTTAATTAACATAACTCTTGTTTCTTCTACATTCTCTGTCTCTGGATCTCCACTAAAGCTAAATTAATACTTTTTAGTTCATTACATTATTTCTTCTACCCATGGCTTTAATTGTGTTAAATGATCTATTTTCCTCCAAATCAGAAAATGTATCAAAGAATGTATTAAAGACATTTATATAGTCAGAACCTAAGTAACTAATATGGGTGACATTCAGGTCCTTCTTTTAACCTAATACACAGCAAAGATCTGGCTCACCGAAAATATTTAGCCTCATAGAGTTCTGCTGAGCAGTATAAAACCAAGAATTTTGTTTGTTGCAGCCTGGCTTTTATATTATTTCTTTTTCTCTTGCTTCTCAAGCCTTTGTAACCTTTAAATAACTCACAGCTAGAGGGCCATATCCAACTCCCCATGCTGTGCTAATGATTGTGTTATACTTAATGGTATATTTATTAATGGGGGTACTTCAGAGAGGGTGAAGGACAGTGGATCAACCTATGTGTATACATATCTGAAATTGCAAGCTGGATCCCTGGGGTACAGTATACATTTAGACACTGCTATAAATGATTTAGAATTGCAGTTAAAGAGTCCTACACACTACATCAGAGAAAATGCAAGCCTGGCTGGTAGAGGGTTGCTGTGGCTCTTAAAGCAACTGTTCCAAATGACTACAGGAGGTTCTATGCTCCTATTCTCACAACAATTTTGGCATCTAATAGGAATGTGTTTAAAGGTCATTTTAAAATTGTTTCCACACCATGTATTAAAAAAAGTAGTTAATAACACTAGAGAGGGGGCTGCTATGAGGCTTCTAATTCAGCTGTGATTGCTTCCTGGGAAATCATCATCAACAGCAAGACTCCTTCTAAAAGAGCTTAGAGAGCCCCAGTCACCTGAGGGAGCATGCCATAGAACCATAAAGTGGGAAGGAATCATTTACCCCATCAAACTCAACTCCCTGCTAGGAACAGAAATCCAAATTAAACATCCATGATAGTTTCCACTAGAATATATGCAGTGAAGAGGGGGGCACAAGTTCTCTAGGTAATTGGTTCTATTGCTATATTCTCTTACAGTCAAAAAGTATCCTCCCCTTCCTAATACATTAAAGTTTGACTTCCTGCGACTTAAATCTATTATTCCTCTCCCTGCATTCCAGAATGAATAGGACTTGTCCTTGTGTGAAACATCCTTGCAGATATCTTAAGAACACTATCAAATCCTCTCTTACACATCTCAGAGCTCAGTATTGCCTTTTTCTTCAGACTGTTCTTCATTCACGTTCTACCCTCTCTCCATCCTAGCTGGATTGCGATAAGCTAAATCCAGCTTATCTGAATCTTTATTAAAGTATACTGACAAGGATCGGATCCTTCTGTTGTGATGTGTCTGACCCATATAGAATAAAGTGAAGCTCTTGCTTCCCATGATTTGGAAATTATGTTCAGGCAGCCTAAAGTTACATTTGCCTTTTGGCAACCAAATCAAATGGTGAGCAAGTAGAATACCAAGAACCTTTTCACAGATATTCTCCATCATATATTTGCCCAATTGATATTTTCCCTAAGAACTTTGTCTTGACTACATTTATCTAACTTATCATGATCAATTAAAATTGTCTGAATTAGTAGATCTCTATCTGTTATTTTATCTTTTTAATCCAATTCTGAACCTTTTGCAAATCTAATGAGTATTACTTTCACTTCTTTCTCAAACCCATTAATGAAATTTTAAAAGAGCACTGGGTTGAGGACTAAGCAATTCCAGTCCTCCTTTTAATAAATCCCATCCATTTGTTCTATTCTAATTATGAGAATCATATCTCTACATCTCAATTATTAAATTATATTTCTTTCCTGTAATTGTTGAAGTTAATTATGTTCATCTTTTTTTAAAAATAATTTAATATAGTGCATACAATTGTTCATGAATAGTGCTCATTCTTATGTTTATGTCATTTTCTTCAAGAGGGTACAAGTCCTCATCCAGTTCATATTGAAGGCACCATTCATGCCGCTTCTGGGTTGAAAGTATTAATTGATAACAGAGTAACATAAGAACAGAATAATAGAGTTGGAAGGGACCCTGGCAGTCTTCTAGCCCAACCCGCTACTCAAGAAGGAGATACTATACCATTCTAGACAAGTGGCTATCCAGTCTTCTTAAAAGTCTCCAGTGATGGAGCACCATTATCATTACATCATCATTGTAATGGGACACTTGTGAGGGCTCATTTCATGTCCCATCAAAGAGCTGAAGTGAATGAAGGGAGCTCACCCCACCATGCAGCAGCACCCAGATCTCAAACACTGGCTTGTTAACCTCCAACCCAGCAGCATAACCATGTGAGCCACCATGGTCCTAGGATACAAGTCATATCTGGACATAATTTCATCAGAATTGTCTACTCCACCCCATGCTCCTGAGGAACTTATTCTCAACAATCTCACATTCTGCAACCAAACATTATTGCTACTCCTTGTGAAATGCAATAATTTCATGACATTAGTTTAACATCCAGAAAATGCTGATCATAATCCTGGAAACCAAATCCTTTCCACAGCCATCATTTTAACAGGTAGTCAGTCATTTTCTATATTCTTCTTTCCTTGTCCAGTCATCTTTTCACAGATTGAAAGGATGAATGAGAATACCATCTGAGCTCATGAGTTGTGTAGTTTCCATCCCCTAGTTTCAAAGCTGTCTATAATTGGTCTTGGTGGTATCATTTCAGATCCAAAAGTCAAATTCAAGACAAATTCTACCTTTCTCTGACACAAAAAGCCTACGGAAAATGCTCAATTGTTATTCTGTCCCTGTAGCTTGCAGATACTATAATTGGCTAGTTCATTTGCCCACATATAAGGGAAGGAGCTACTAGTTAAATGTAGACTGGAATCACAGTACATTTTTCATAAAAGATGGTTACATTAGACCAAATGAAAGATTCAACAACTATATATGTGCTCAGTTTTCCAGGAAACCGAATTTTTTGCATGGAAAGAAATGTGACCTAATTAATGAGGCTGAGTGGAATACCTGAATATTTTTGCAGCACACTTCTCTGTGTGGTAAAAGTTTTATTAGATCCATGTTGTTATATTTCTTTTTTTAAATTGTAATTGTCTTTACCACAATAAATATTAATGCATATTATTTATATCAAAATCTCTCAAGGCACCACAGTAAACAATAGGGGTTCTTTGTGAGGAATGTAGAGTGCTACTAAAACTAACATAAAGTGTCAAGCAGTTGCACACATTGATCTGTGTTCCAGAATCTTTGGTAATATTTAATGCAGGGGTAATCTTAAAAATTCCAAGAGGAAAAAAAATGTTAGAAAATGGTTCCTTTAGGCAGGTTTTATCTAACAGAAATCCCGATGTTGATCAGGGTTTTAAAGTGAGTCATCAGTGGACAATTACAAGATCCATACCTCAAGAAGGTTGTAAGTGAGATCCTCTTAAGTATTAGTGCTCCTCAATCTGACTAGTGTCCCTAGGAATCATAAGGGAAAGAAAAGCAAGGTGCAATCCATTCACTCTCATTCAATGCCCTTTTCTATAGTTTATTGGCACCTAGGTTGTGTGGAGTATGGTTCTAAGAATTCTAGTTCATTATGAGTTATTGTAGTTCATTACGAGTGCATGAGTTATGCAGAACGTCAAAAATAGGGAATGCTGGCTAAGTGCAGGCAGTTACAGAAATTGATCTCAGAGGAGAAGGACAAGTTGGTAGAAGAAGGGAATGGAAAGGTGAGAGAGGTGTTCCCAATGAGAGAATGGGTAGCCTTTGAGAACATCATGCTCAAGAAACTCTAGGTTCTTGAAGCTACTTTTGGGCAGAGAAATATTTCTGCATTTATTTTTACCATTTTTTATGCCATCACAGCAAAAAGCTTAGAAATTATGACAAAAGAGGAAAGTATTTCAATAAATATGAGGCCAAGATGAAATTCTTATATGTAACATATGGTAATTTTACAGCTGCATTCATGGCACCTTCTATCATTTCCAAAGGAAAATGTCATGAGGGAATTCTTCCCATTGGGTTTTCTCAGCGGCAGTACTGCTGTTACTGGAAAGGGGAATACATATCCTTGAAAAATTATTGGTGGAATTTTTTCCCTTGGAGAAATCATCCACTTAGCCAGCATTATTTGATTGGGAATTCAGAACCACAAGTGAAGAGGAAGTGAAGCAGGAACATAGGGGAAACTTAGAAGACAGCTGGTGAGTCTGTGGAACTGATTAGTTGCATTGAATGAGAGTTGTTTGGCTAATGGAATGAAACTGTATGTTTCAATTTTGGTGAATGGGTTGTGTGTTGTTTGCTTGCCAAGCATATGGTACCTGAGGATGATGGGCTTATGTTTCAACTGATTCACTGATCATACGATCTGAAATTGATTGGATCATTAGAAATGCAGACACCATATTGATTTGTGATTGGCGTGCAGATTGCATGGTGACTTGCCTGCCTGGTATGAAGGTTATGGATTTCTGCCTAGTTAAGCTGTTAGATAGTGTTGGGGAGGACTGTGTGTGGCTCCAAGATGCTAGATACTGTTCACGAAATCTATGTTTGCACCAATAATATTGGAAAGCAAAGTTAGCCAGTCCAGTAAGCCAAATTCACATCTAAGGCTAAGATCACTAGGAATAGAACTGAAATTAAAGTGCTAACACTGTAATGCTACCTATTGTGCATTTGCATCATTGGAAAAAATATAATAGAATTGTGAAAAATGGACAAAAGAGCAACCAAAATGAACAGGGGACTCAAATACTTACTGTATAAGAAAAGACTAATGTGACTTCTTCACTTGGAAAAACAGTGATAGACAAGAGAAATGGTTAATGTGGATTGAATCATGCAAAGCTTGGGAAAAAACGGATTAGAAAAAAAACTTTTCTCCCTCTTTCTACACACGAGAGACAGGTGCCATCCAATGAAGGAGACTGAAAACAGATTAAAAAAAACATTCTTCTTAGAACAAATAATTTGTGGAAATCATTTCAACCTGACAGAGTGATGGCCATTTAAAAGGGGATTGGATAAATTCATGGAGGATAGATTCCTAATTGCTTATTAGTCTTGAAGTCTCAGTGTTATTTGAGGCTGAAAGAAACCTCACTTCCAAATACCAGTGCAGGGGGGACAACAATGGCAGAGAGGTAGGATTCCATCTCCAACTTGAAAGCAGCATCAAATAAGCCCCTTTGAGAAATAAAATTCTGAATAAATGGCTGTTTGGCCTGTCACAGCAGGGCTGCTCTTATGTTCTTATCCACTTCTCTGTCCCCAGCTTCTTTGTCCACAAATGTTGAAAA
The DNA here is from genome assembly GCA_009733165.1 of Naja naja. Lineage (NCBI taxonomy): Eukaryota > Metazoa > Chordata > Lepidosauria > Squamata > Elapidae > Naja > Naja naja. The sequence continues at coordinate 201,184,571 of CM019148.1, read as the reverse complement.
GCAATTTGTGCTCAGTAGTATGAAGAATTAACGCTGCTGGTGACAGAAGTTATAAATTACTAGTAACTATTCCATAAAAGCCTGAGAAAGTTTGGATATAACACTGTCTTTAGAAATAGAAAAAAAGATGTCAGTACAGGTGATCCTCCACTTATGATCACAATTGAGACTGGAATTTCCATCACTAAGTGATTTGGCCATAAAGTGTGATGTCACTTAGCAGCAGAACTCCCCGCACTCTCCATTGCTATCATTAAGCAAATTCCATAGGTCATTAGCTGAGGACCCATCCCAAGTGAAGCCATTCCAGGCTTGGTCCCTTCCAGCCCCAAACTAAGATAAGGTAAGGGATTGCCTCTGACTGCACTCACCCACACATCTCCCCTCCCCATCTGTGCTTTTTTTACTGCCTGAACCTTTCTTTGCAGAGTGGCAACCAGTCTCAGAACTGCATAAGTCTGGGCTTCTTGGCACACCATGGCTCTGAGGTTGCAAGATGGCCATAAGCTGCAGTGTAGCACAAAGCTGAAGCTGCCCCTAGAAGCCTCACTCCCCCGCACATCCCAGCCAGGTACTGCAAAGCCACCATTCCCTTGGAAGTCCCAACAGTGCGGCCCAAAGCCATGGCAGCCTCAACAGCATGGAGAAAAGCTGCAGCATCGCAGGAAGATCAAATAACATGGTGCAAAGCCATAGAATCACAGGAAACTCTAACAGCATGGTACAAATGGCAGCTCAACTGCCCTCACTGCCTTATGCACCAAGTCCCCTGCCACCCCACATTCCACTCTTCTCCATATTTTTTTTGCTCCTGCTGTTGCCTTTGTTGCTCCTGCCCTGGAAGTTGTTGGCCACATGAGGCAATCTTACCCAAGTTTCATGATAAAGTCATCTTATGCAACCTTGGGAAGAAAGCTTCATGCAGCCAACAGTTGCCCCACAAAGTGTCAGTTGGTCAATGCTTGGTCAACAGCAGGAGCAAGATAGAAATGATCAACTAGGGTGGCAGGGATGGCAGAGTGCAGGAGGCTGAAAAGGCATAAATGAGGGGGACCTAGGTGGTGGGATAAAGTGCCCCATTGGTTCTAAGTGGCTGTCAAGGACCCAAATTTTGGTATGTGACTTTAGGGATGCTGCAACAGCTATGACTTTAGCATCAGTCTTTATTCAGCCTTACCATACTTTCAAACAGTCACTGAACAAATGGTTGTAAATCAAGAATTACCTATATATGAATAGTTTTTGACTCTAAATTGCCAGGATTATGTTTATATTGTAAAACTTTATATTGTAAAAAAAACATTATAGCTGCATTGTTAATTGAGCATTTCTCATGCATTTGAATTCAGTATGATTTGCACTGATAGAAAAGTTTTGTTTTGTTTTGTTTCAGTGCTCCAGGAAGTGGTCCTATGTTCAGATCCACCACGGTTATGGTCCGAGATAATTTTAATGAAATTCCTCAATGCGGTCTCATTGATTCTACCAAAAAGGAACAAGACTTCAACTTTGCTCTGTTGCACAGTTCGAAGACTGCTAGCAATGTTTCATCTGTTGCACCACTGATTCCTGAAACTCTGGCTAACAGTGGACCAGACATTAAGCTTGGAGATCAAGTACAGGGATTCCATGGGCATAAAGTAGGATTTTCTTTTGCATTTCCAAAAAAAGCATCCATCAAACTAGAATCCTCAGCTGCTGCTTTCTCTGAATATAATGATGAAACATCATCTGAACATGGAGTTAGTCGAAGAAGTCGGTTTGTTCCTGGCCCAGGGAATCTTCCAGTCTCATCAGCAGAAGAAATAGCCTTGTGTTTTGATGAAAAACCTAGTTCCATTGCTCCATTGATGGAGAAACATGATGTTGACAGTGCAGAGTCAATCCCAGCACAAGATTCGAATGGACCACCCACTGAAGGGAATGGGATACAGCATTTCCCAGAACTGAGACACACTTTTTCTCATATAAAAGGACCTGGGTTTGTTGATTCGGACAGCTGTGGCACTGAGGTAGATTCTTCAGCATTACCCGATGAAATTCTAACCAAGGGGACTTTGGGGAGCCAAACCCTTCCTGTTGAAAGCAATGGTAATGAATCCATGGGAAATGAATGTGTAGTCTTACCTGTGAATGAAGAACATTTATCACAGCACAATACCCAAGAAGAAAATGATTCAAACATTAGGAATGATTCAGTCACTTCTGAAGTTGAAATTAAAGAATGCACACCTGATGGACCAATTCCAGCTAATTCTGAAGGGGAAATTAGAACTCTGCCTAATAAACAAATTCCATCAAAGAGGCTTTGTGAGCCATTTGTTCCTGTACTTAACAAACATGGATACACTATCCTTCAGTGGCCGTGTGAAATGTTACTTTATACAAAAACAGAGCCATCTATTTCATACAGTTGTAATCCTTTATGTTTTGACTTCCGGTCATCAAAATCAAGTGAGTCCCTGGAGAAAAATAAACAGCCACCAAATATTCCTAATTCAGCCCAAAAGATTGAGTCTGGCCAGGATTTGGACTGCAATCATCCAAATGAATCTCTTTCAGAGAATAGTGTTTGTGCAGCTGTGGCACCAATTTCCTCAACAGAGAGCTGTAATCTTGAGAAAAAGCAAGATGAATTATCCTTAGATCCTTTACAGTCAACTGGGAAAAATGAAACACATCAAAACATTATCAAGTCTGCTGATGAACAAGAAAACAAAGGCTGGAACAAAAGGACACATGAAAAAAGATTTTATAGGAATAGGAAAAGGAAAAGGAGGAGAAAGCAGTGCTATCACCATTATGAGGAAATGACTGAGCTCACTGCTAAAATTTCTCCAGTAGCTGAACAGAAAAATAACTTTATTGAATTTGAAAAACATCAGAAGCTTCACAGCACCATGGAACAAGGCATAAATGAAAGTCAGTTAGGAGATTCAGTTTTGGAACAATTAGAGGAAACAGACAAAATTCCTGAGAAAGAGGACAATGACTATCCTAGGACTATATCTATAATTACACATGTCCATAGGAATCAAAGTCCTCAGACAATTTGTAACACAAATGACAGTAGGAACTGTTGTATTAATTCTAACCATTTATGGACAAAGAGCAAACCAATCTGTCACAGACAATCAAATAAAGTGGGATCTAATTCTGGAAGCTGCAATTCAGTTTATTCTAGACCATTTTGTGATTGGACTACCACAAGGCAATGCAGTAACCCAGACCATAAAGATTTAAGCCATTATCCAGATAAAAAATGCACAAATCAGTCACAACCCATAAAAAGAGCTTACAATTCTGTCACTGATGAACCAGAAAGATCACACAGAAAGCGAAGATATCATACCCACTCCTATTCGTCCGATGAAAGTTCAGTGGCACAAACATGTTTTTCAGAAGAGAACATCAGGCAGCTAAGCAAATTAGAAGTAGCTTGTAAGCTGAAACGGAAGCGAAGGAGAAAAAGAATCAGGATTCATGATATATTTATAGAGAGGAGATCAGGAAAGAATATCACTGTTGGATCTCCAACAGAAGTTGTGAAATTTGAGGATTTGCCCAATAAATTAACTGAAGAAAATCCAGAGCAAACGAATTCCCATTCCAATGCAGATTATGCAAAAAGCATAGAAAACAAAATGCAGCCAGTTGGAAGTCAAACTGATTCACCATCTGAACATCTAGTTTCATCAGAAAATATCCAAGACTCAAACTGTTCCATCTCGGAGCCTACTCCTTGTCTGGAAGAATCCACACTTTCTGTTTCTCCTGTTATTGAACATAGCATTTCAGCAACAGGGAAATCCAAGGATATGCCAGAAGGACAAAAACAGAAAAATGAGAATGCCCCTGAAATCCAAGCTTCCCTTAAAATGTCCACCTCTGAAAAACACCCAAACCAATCTCCCCCTAAAGGCTTTCTGTGTCCTAATGAAGTTGCTGAGCCCGCACCACAGGAGAAACGAAATCCATCGACCAATGAGTGGCTGAGGTATGCCCCGGATATATTGAACAGTATGCCTCCTTTGCACTTGAAGGAAACTCACATGAACAGCCATGCTTTCTTAACCACAGAACAGATCCTCGCTCCATTCACCTTCCCTGAACATGCTCTGCTCTTGCCCAATGAAAACCATGACAAATTCAAGGATCTACAGCTGGAGGCCTACCACCAGATCATTCAGCAAAACATGTTGGCAAGTAAGATGAAGCTGACCTTTCCTCCAGCTGCACTCCAACCTTCCGGTGCTCCTCTCCCACCCCTCCCACTGCAGCAGCAGCCTCTCTGTTCTACCTCTGTCACCATGATCCACCACACTGTTCTTCAGCAGCATGCGGCGGCGGCAGCTGCCGCCGCCGCCGCCACAGCAAGTACGTTTAAGGTCCTTCAGCCTCACCAGCAATTTCTTTCCCAGGTCCCAGCTCTTTCACGAGTCCCTTTACCTCATTTGTCCCTTGGGCCGAGGCTATGCCCTGCAGGCCACACAGCCATGGTTGGGCCACCCCAGTTGCCGGTCATCCCAGCATCAATACTCCACTCAAGCCACTTGGCTTTTCCTCCTTTGCCGCACACTCTGTTCCCATCCCTCCTGTCCCCACATCCTGCTGTCATTCCATTGCAGCCCCTCTTTTAGGACCCTCTGAACAGTTTAAATGAAAGAGGAAGTCTTACATTGAAGGAACACAAACAGTGTTGATCAAAATCCAGGAGAAATCCTTCTATGAGTAGCCTAAAATTAAAAGATTATTAAAGCCTCTGGACTGGGAATTTATTTGCTATTGGGTTAACAATGCAAATATTTATGTGTAAAGTGCAGATTCATAATAAAGTTAAAGCACTGAATAGTCTTTATATAGATATAGATATAAATGTATGTATGTATGTATGTATGAAGATCATGATTTAAAATATGTTAACATGTATATAAACTATATTTATAGTACTGTAAGTTATGTTGTAAAGTATGCACCTTGTTTTTTTAAATATATTTGTGTATTTGCACCTAAGTAATGTTTAGACAAAGCCGATGCACTATGTTTTGTACGACATTCCTTATAAACATAAATATAGTGAGAAAATTTCTCCTGCAATAATCTTCATTTGTTATGAATTTAAATTTGTTGTTGTTTTTTTAAAAAAGCATTTATTCTCAGCCTTATATATACTTTTTTCTACCATTTAAACAGTAGTTTCCTCTAGATTTGGGTAATCAAAATTCCAAGCATACTGTGATTTATCATTAAGACCAGGAAGTAAAATCCTTAAGGGGAACAATCTTATTGAACGGAAGACAAAGGGTAATTGATCTGATTGTATTAGCAGCTTGATGCTGTGGATTGAGACAATATCCCCCAATTTGTGGTATGCCTCAGTGGCTAATTTGGGGGGGGATCTAAAGAAAAGCAGATGCTTTATTTTGGTTAATAGCCAACATCTGGGTACACAGATTATTCCAAAATCTAGTCAACCTCTAGTCAAGTCATTACTCCTCTGATTTTTCTAACTCTTCTTCTGCATGGTTGTTGGAAAAATCTCCAAAGCCAGAGTGAGAAATCAAATAATCCAATATAGCCTTCCCATCATTTAGCCTGCCTGCCTCACAACCTGTCACAACCACAGGAAATGCTGTTGATTCCATCTTCTTTATACTTCATACTCATGCTGAAAATAGTGAAACTTCCTGCTAACTCCATCAATGCAATCCACACAGGCAGAGGCAGGTTCAGCAGGCGAATTCAGCAAAAGTTATCCCACCTTAAACATTTAGAAATATTTGGCAGTGGATTACTTTGCTATGATTCCCACCCACCCCAAATAATAAATGAGGAATGGATTGTGATCTTGATGGCAAGTGGTGGCTGTTTATTCCTAAAGATTATTGTGCTGGGTAGAAAACTCACAAGACAAGTAATCAGCTTTAAGTCTAAAAATTTGAAACATCATGTTGTGTCTGTTTTCTGGTAACTATAATTTTCTTTTTTTAATAATCACAAAAAAGCAGTTTGTCATTGCTTTTTTTTCTAGGGTTTTTTTTTTACATTAACTGTCTAGCCTATATTTCTTCATGCTCTCCCATCCAAAAGCTCCCTTGTTCCAACACTTCTTAGCTGTTCAACATTATTCCAAATTAGCTATTTAAGGTAGACTTTCAATTTGGTAGGTACAACATCTTTTCTGTTTAAGATGGCTTTATGGACAGAAATGGTTTGGCCAGGGGTCTCTAAACTTGGCAACTTGTGGACTTCAACTCCTAGGATTCCTCAGCCAATCCTGCCGGTCCTTAAAGTTGTCAAGTTTGGAGAACACTGGTTCAGGCAAATAAAAGGAACAATTCAAAAAATAACAGTTGAGTAGGGCCTATTGAATTTCTCTCAACAGATTTTGAGTAGAGAGAAGAAAATACAATATAGAGTCATGGTGGCAGCATTCAGAACAAGCTACAGTGATGTCAAAATGACAGGTAATATCAAGCATTATACCCATGCCACAACATCTAACACAATTATGCAAGTCATGGTATTTGCATGATGATGTCATCACAAATATGTCATTTGTCTCCCATTCTCCTGTGCAAGCATCCATGGGCACCAGCACAATTGTTGATGTGAAAAAAGAGAACAAGAAACAGTGTCTGTTCATGACAATTCCTTAATTACTCAGTTCTTTGCAGTTTAATTACTCTGCACTCTCTTTGAAGAGGAAAACCTGGTGAAAAATCTAGTCTCAGTTTGGTCAACAACAGGCACAATCCTGTGCCATTAGTGATGCTGGCTGAGAGTGATGAAAATTGAAGCTCTAAAGCCTCTGGAGACCTGCCTTAATCATAGATGCAATACCTTTTATTAACATCCTTTTGAACATTGATCTTGAGCTGTCAGTAACTGTGCACAAGGAAGCATAGAGAAATAAAATGATGTGTGTAAGAACCAACCCTTAATTTTGCATTCAAGAATACTACAGCTTTGCAAGAATAGTAGCATCCTTACACTTGAGATTGATCCTTAAATAGATACAACCTTTACAACATCTTACATCTGATCTTTTCTTAGGTTCACACTGCCATTTTTATAGTCAAAACAGATCACCTTTGTGTCTAGTGTCTAGTATTCCTCTTACTTTGCTTATGCTACATTCATTCATTTCTTTTATATGACAAAAAGTGATGCTTGGAATGACTAATAATCTACTCAAGGTAAAATGACGTTATAATCAAAAAATTTAAACACCGAAATGAAAAGGACCTTGCTACTATTCAACACATACTTGTTTGCCTTGATGATACAACATGATGGGTTTCTTAGGGTTTTTTTTCCAATTCCAGTCCAAAGGTGATGATGGAGGTAGAACTGAGAACAAAAGTGATAGACAAGAAGTATCACATTTTCATATTGCAGTTTGGCTTCTGAGTCTCAAAAGTTGGAAGGGGAAGTCTCCTTTCCATGGTGGCTTTCTGTGAATATCTTGCCAACAGTCATGAGAATATGTAATTGGGCCAAGAATGAGGTATTAAAATAGTTGATTAAATAGTTTTTTAGTAAATCAAATAATAAACCAAAGTATTATTTTTAATTTGCAAATGTGCTTATTTCTTGATATTCTTTCAGCTACAATCCTATACAATTTCTTCCATCAGCAACAGGGGGAGAAGCTGACCTTCAGAGCTGAAAGTCTAAATTAAATTCTCTGAAAAATATAACAATTTTACCCCGGTGTTTATTATATTGGATGTTAGTTTAGCTGAGTTGTACCCATTTTGAGACTGGTCCAGAAAATTAATTTAGATAAGATATGGATTTACAGGATCCATAGCCTCCTGATTTTCAAGAAGGGACTGATACATATTTTAGCCATGGTTGATCATCCATTTCTTCTCTTTCTCCCTCCCTCCCTCCCTCCCATAATAGAAAAATGGAAATACTGCTCTTCTGCCAAGTGTGGACATCAAGTAATTCAGGCAGTTCAAATATATATAAGGATTTATTGCATGCTAAAGCTCTCTACAAGAAACTGAATGGTCAAAGCAAATTGGTGGTAGATAAAAGCCAATGGAATTCAAGGTGGAATGGACTTAGATCTTTTGTGGGAGCAAAGCAACTCAAGACAGATGGCATGTTTGACCCCTCCCTTGGGCTCAGTCTGGTCATCTACATCTTCCTTTTTTCCCACTTTGCAGGATTTATGTTAGCAGGGCTTTGGGTCCTGCAGGATGTTTGTTGTCAGGAGAGTATTGCACTGTAACTATTTGACTAAGAGCAGTTCCACAGATCTCCAGGTTTATGTCAACTTCCTGATAGAGAGGTAGAAGAAAGGTGGTCCTTTGGTCCTGCCTTGAAAACAAGAGCAAAAATGTTGCTACCTTCACACAACAAAGGGAAGCAGTTGCTATGCTTGCTATTGGAGGAAAAGGAGCAGGGAAGGGTTTCTTTGCACCATGTAGCGGGATGGAAGGATTGACTCTGGAGTGACCAATTGGAGCCCTGAAGATTGCTGACTACCCTTAGGCTCACTCTCTTTGCAAATCCATTGGAGAATTGAATTTCTGTCTAGACTATTTCCATCCAGCTTCAGATTCCCTCAAAGTGATTCCAAGACAGAAGCTCTGATATAAGCACTTCTCCACTAATTGGTAAACAGCCCTTCTTAGAACCAGGTCAAGGGGCTTGTGTGGATGACCCTAAAACTGAAGATATAAATCCAGTGAATTTACTTCTAGAGAATACAAATTCAGCTAAAACTAGCAATTTTGAAGAAGCACTCAATTTCAAGAATATCAGCTATGCTGGAATTCTTCTGTCAGTTTGCCATATGGTTAAGTATTTTTACTCTGAATAATGCTGCCAAGCTTTGGAAAAGTTTAGCAAGTTTTGCTCTTGTTTTGTTTCTTCAAAGTTCCTTTTTTTCTAAATCTCTTGGGTCCACACAATTAATTAATCTTTGGATTGCAATGATATACTAAATGAGATTATAGATTTTGTTAAATTGCTTCTTGTTCCCAAAAGAGAAACATGGGCAATTGATTGAAAAGTTAATATGTTCCACCTAAATGAGAAATATCATTTTTTAACTCCCTGACCTTGGAAAACAGTGATCTGACCATTCCACAAACATTTAGGAAGTTTATAATTACTTAGATAACATGTACTATAAAACAAGAGTTTGAAGGAGGTTTTCTTTTGTATACTTGTCCGTTTGCTAGAATTGGAATCAGAACTCTCTCCTTAGATAGCTCTTAATTTGTCACAAAATGTAACTGCCAAACTATAGAAGGGGGGGAGAGAGAGTCACAATATAAGCCTGAACTCAAATACATCTAGCTGAAGACTTCTGCACGGTTAAAAGTAACTAAAGAAAGTCTAAACATCTGGAAGTTCTCTAAATTCAAATTCCCTCCCTATCATGTTCTGATATGTTTGAGAATCCAAGCATTATTAGCAGCTAATGCCAGGCAAAAACAAAATAAAATAGCTTTACTGGGCCATCAAAAGAATGTGTAGAGACTCAAGATGGTTGCAGCAGCATGATAAAATCTATGGCTTTTTTGTATATTAATGCTTATTAAAGGGAGAAGGCTTCAATTGTGCCATAGTGGCCACCATCTTGGCCTTTTTAACTTCCATTGCAGATGCCATTGCATCAAAGATAACTTTTGGATTGTATTTGTCTTTGGTATTTTCCAAATTTCATCATTTAAGAACATTTTTCCCATTGTGGTGCCTTAAGGTATCTTAACTAAGGTACCTTATACTTGGATTTCCCCCAATATCAAAGCTGGAGGATTAGGGAAATTGTAATTCCAAGTATGGAAGGCGCAGCATTAGAGAAGCCTTGCTGAAAACCATAAGCAAGTTCTGCAGAGGAGAGGTTGTAGAAATATATTTAATAAAGCTGTAACAACGAGACACTTTGCAAATAGTAGAATAAATGTCACTTCCTCTCACTTTTTACTATCAATTGCTGCACCTGAAAATTGACTATGTCTTTCTGAGAGGAAATGTCAGTCACATGTAATGCACAAGCATTACACATGTTAACAATGAATCTTTGAACAATGCATAGCGGCCTCATTCCACTTGATGCTAAGCCACAATATATTACAGCCATAAATTACACTAATCCAACAACAAGCACAGCAAGACACAGGTATGATATAGCTGGTTTTCTGTTATATTGGTAGTGTTTGCTGAGGCTTTTTACAAATAGGAAAAATAAAAAAAATCTGCTAAAACAGTAGACATTTCTTGGATGGTCAAGGCATAAACTGTGTTGTACTTCATGGTTTTGAGCTGGATTAGAAGAAGGCATTACTTTTATTCATTTAGAAAGGCTGAAAGACAGGATTGTGTAAGTTGCAAAGCAGACTGAAGTTCAATACTCTACTCTGCCTTTATCCACATTGAGGATGATAATGATGATGGTGACGATGATGATAAACTTCCCTGCTCACAATTTGGCACTTTGTATGTATCATAAAAGAAAGAAAAGAAACAACAGCAATGAAAAATGAAAATGAGTTTCATAGAACATCCTACAAACTCTCCATTGTCTTAACAGCCATTCGTGTTTTTCACCTTTTTTGTAATTGCCTTTCTACTTATTACAGAATATGTAGATATTCTCAAGTACCTAAAGATGTTAAAGGAGCTCCATTTTGCCTTCCTTCCATTTTTCCTAAGAAGGTAAAGTGCCTGGCCTGCAGACACTGTAGAAAAAAAGTAGGTTAGGCTTGGGGCCCTCCTTCACGATGTTGAGGTCAGTGGCTTCCCTGCTTTCAGACACAATCGTAGTAGCATAAAGTATCTTTGTCTTTCATAAAGACAAAGAAATCGAATCAAAACCGAGTGGTCCATTAACCAGAGGTGGGTTTCAAAAAATTTTCCTACTGCACTGGGTGCATGCATAGCATTTGCAACTCACCTTCTGCTGAAAGCCCTGTGTGTAAAACAGCTGACGCATGGCAATCGGCTGTGCTGTGCAAAACAGCTGAGGTTGAAAAGCAGGAAATGAAGGTCAGCATAGAGCCAGGGCAGGTGGGAGGGCCCAGCAGCTGATTGTCAGAGTGAATCGGTTTGCTCACAGATGATCACTGGAGCTACTGGTTTGGCCAAACCAGTCCGAACCAGTAGAATACCACCATTGCCATTAAGATATCTTCTTTTGCCCTGAGTGGGGGGGTTTAAATCATAACTGATTGATTTAATATCTTAGTTATTGTTTATTCAAGTATTTTTCATGGTTTTCATACCAAGGTGAATTTTGTTCCTGAACCAAAATCCAGAGGCATCCTTCCATTTACAACAACAACAACAACAACAACAACAATAATGACAGCAACAACAACAACCCTGGTCCTTGGGAAAGACTCAATAAGTAGATAAAAATGCAAATCCAGTCTAAACATCTAGCTGACTGTGTGTATATATATTATCAATCAAAAATTTCAGAAATTCTCCCTGAGATTCTTTGTTACCACAATCTTGTTGCTCAGTGCCACCACTCTTACCAGCTAATTTCAAGCTGGTCTTGGCTTCTTTAAATAAACAGATAATTCAAGATCCAGTGACACCTGTCAGCTCTAGCATAGGCAATAATAAAAAAACACCTGGTATACCCTTATTCTCCCCATTTGGATAATTGGTGTTCCAACTTCAGTGTGACTACATCCAACACATATTAATCCAACGAAGTACAATTATCATCCTGTTGGGACCTACCAGCAAACTAATTTAAATAACATTTGAAATATATTCATGTTGTTTGTATTGCAGTCTATTTTCTCAAATACCCATATACATAATCATAATATCCAACACATCCAATATACATCCCCCTACTATAAAGTTTTATCATATTTCTTCAACTATTTTTTATTAACTGTAGAGTTAGATTTTATAAAGCAGGTTGTGTATAAAATGTGATTAATTGCAAAATAAATTAATGTCTCTTGCTATAGAATATGTATATATGCATTTTGCAGAGCATTCTGAATTTATGTAATATAACAATTAGATGTTGAAACATGTTTTCCTGATAGTTTTCAGTCTCCTTTTCTCTTTTGGCCCTTTTTAAAAATTTAATCTTCTCTTGTTTGTCAGCTAGTGACATCTTTAAAGTTTCTTAGGATTTATATTCATAAATAAGGATTAGAATTTTTTTGTATTTTTATTTGTAAAACAAATAAAATTGTACTGCTGTATGGATTATATGATTTTTGTTCAAGTGTTCAGTGCTGAAATTTCCACATACATTTTCTATTTGCTACGTAGGTTATACACCACTAACATATTCTAGCGCGGAAAACCTGAATACAAGAAGATCTTCTAGGACCAATTTTTTTTTACAGGCCTACATAGCTCAGTTGTTCATTGAAAAGCTGTAGAATGTTCTACCTTCTGCATTTTAAATCTCCCTGAATTAGTGCTGTGTGATACAAAACTAGATAAAGGTACCACTATGGAGAAAATCCTTGCACATAAGATTTTATGAATATTTTTTCTTAATTTCTTTTCAGATATTTAGGTCCTTTAACATGAAAAGGTTATCTTTTATAGCTGGGGGACACTTATATATTTTCTTTTTAAGATAAAAGTCATGGTATATGGAAAACCATGGCGATTATGAAGATCACTAGACAGGGCAAGCCCCTGTTGTCTCCTTGTTTATTTAATCCTAGAATTTGGTAGGTGTTGGAAGGTTTCTCAACATGTCAAGCAACTGATATACATGTAGCTATGAATCATATCATGAATGTATCAGCAATAGTGGTGAATACCTGTAGCTCGGGTGTAGGACAAAGGTGGAGGTTTGTTCTCTGAGCTTGTGGGTTGGTTTCTGAACATTTCATTACCAGGCTAGGTAACATCTTTAGCAGAATTTAGGGAATGTCACATCAGGTGAGGGGCTAGTGATGGGGTCTTGGGGGGGCAGGTGTGGGTCATGTGAAGTGTAAATTGCAACAATGTAATTTACAAAATCAACTGTAGCAATTGTCAAAAATTCTACATGGGATGAACATCATGTCATTTGAAAACCTGAATCCATGAACACCAGCTGACAGTCAATTGCCATGATTCCAAATCCCTAATCGCTACCCACACTGACATCAAGCAGCACCAATTCTATTTGAGCAATATATGAATCCTTGGCTATGCTAGCACCTGCCATGCCCATGAATTTATCAAAGCCTGGCACTCTACAAACAATTCCATTAACAGACACATTGACCTACAACTAGCCTATGAGAATTCAGATCAACCACACAACCCACTAGTGATAATCCCAAATTTCAACCAATCCACACAATCATCCCATCCCTCCCAACCAGCACTTCACTTCCCAATGACCCTCACCCAATGTGACCCCCACCACAAGACACATCACAAGACCTAATGACAACACAAAGCCTTATAAGCAGAAGTATACTAATACTGACATTACCTAATTTCTGTTGAAAATATTACCTAGCCTGGTAACAAAACATTCAGAAACCAATCCACAAGCTCAGAGGATGAACCTCCACCCTTATGTATCAGCAAGTTATGGGTTCAGCAGACCATTTGACAAAATTTCCCAAGTGTTTCTGAAGAGTTGATCAGAAAATGTGGGCTAGACTATGCTACCATTAGAGGGCAACAATACATGATGAATAGCCAGCATACATTATATTAATATATCCACATCAAACTTGATAGAAGTGGCAAATGGCATACTACAGATCTCCAGTCTAGGCCTTGCACAGTTCTATCTGTTTGTCATTTATCTATCTATGTATCTGACTCAAATGAGTGGTTAGAACATATGTTTTGCAGAATCAACAAGATATTGGGACATAGCCAACACCTTAAAAGACAGTATTAATATTCAGAAGGATGTTGATACTCTAAGGAATGAGTAAAAACCAGCAAGATGAATTTCAAGGAGAAAAAATGCAAATAGTCCTACATTTGAGCAGGAAAAAAATCAAAGAAATCATAGAATGTGGGGAGGAAACCATACTGTGTAACAGTAAATAGGAAAGGTCTGGATTTCTTGGTGAATCAGGAGTTAAATGTGAGCCAAGAGACAAAGAAGCAAAAGAAGCAATAAAAAAGAAGAAGAAAAAAATGTTAGTCCATATCAACAGAAGTAAAATTATCAAGATTCTTTTTTTCTATTCTGCATTGGTCATAGCACACCTAATATATTGCATCCAATCCTGGGCATCACATATTTTAGCAGGATGCTGACAAACTGTCCAAAGGACAACAACCACAATGATACCATTCCTTGAGAGAACAATTATGAAGAACAGTTGGAAACACTGCATATATTTAGCTTGGAGAGGAAAAAAACTGCAGGGAATCATGATAGCTGTGATCAAGTATCTGAAGAGAAGTTAAGTAGAGAATGTCTTATTGTTTCATAAGACAGGATGAGAAATAGAGGGCTTAAAATACAAGTGAGTATATTTTGGTTGGACAGCAGGAAACATTTCCTAACAGAAAAAGCTGTTTATCAATGGAAGAAATTGTCTCAAGTGGAGGGACACTTTCTGAAAGTGGTTAAACAAGAGCTAGATGGCCAACCATTGAGGTTTCTGTAATAACAGACTCCTTGACCTGATCAGGAAGTTGATATTTCCAACCTTTAAGATGAGCAGACTTAAACTCATAGAATCCTTAGCAATGTCCATGCTGACTGGGCAATTATGGGAGTTGAGGTCCATACGCCTTAAACTTGCTAAGGTTGGAAAATGCTGGACTAGATTACCTTTAAGATACTTTCTATCCCTTTCAGTGATTCAATTAAAAAAACCCATCACATATCAAGAGTACAGATGTTAATTCACTCCAATGGCCTACTTTTCAATTGGAACAGTCATCCATCACACTCCGCAGTGTATATGTTTGAAATGAAAGTTAAATATTACTTATGTACTTGGTTCAAGATATGCTTATTAGAGCTGTGCAACACTTCATAAATAATTTTGAAAGGTACTTCAGAGCTCACAGAAGCACAAATATAGCATTTATCTGCAACTCTTGAAAGCAGTGCATTTTTCCCATAATTGCAGAGTTGTTCTCTGTATCTGCCATGTGATTCCCGGGGGCGGGGGGAATCTGCTTTCCAAATGTGCAGATAGGTGCTAGATAGATTTGTACTCCGTCTAGATTCCAAAATATTTTGGGGAGCATTAAATCCAGAGGATCAGAGGTGGTATTCAGAAGGTTCTGACCAGTTCTGGAGAACCGGTAGTAGAAATTTTGAGTAATTTGGAGAACCGGAAAATACCACTTCTGACTGGCCCCGCCCCCATCTATTCTCTGCCTCCTGAGTCCCAGCTGATCAGCTGGGTCTTGTTTTGTTGCCCTGCACAGGAGAAGGGAGCCAGAAAGCAGGTTAGTGGGGTGGGGAGGGAATGGGATTTTGCAGTATCCTTCCCCTGCCACACCCATCAAGCCATGCCCACCAAGCCACGCCATGCCACACCATGCCCACAGAACCAATAGTAAAAAAAAATGGAATCCCACCACTGCAGAGGATTACTTGCCACCAAATATCACAATGATTGTGGAGAAAAAAGTCACCATGTTTGCAACATATTTTACCACCTATACTTCATGTCTTGCTGCAGGATCTATATCAATCCAATATTTAATTATTTTCTGGAAAAAAATGCATTTTCTTGTTCTGATACATTTTCTAATGTTTTGTTATATCATGTTCTGCAAACCATGCTTGCCTCCCAAAAGTAAAATATAACAACACACATTTTGTATACAGATTGCATGATGTAAAGACTACTTTCAGGGGCAATTTCCAACTTTTCATTCATTCAGATAAAAAAATCCATCATGCCTTCTTTCCTGCTTACTATGTTTCTTCTTTCTTCCCTTTTTGGCATAGATATTCATTCTGCTTTGTTTGGAAAGGTTTCACAAGTCTAAAGTACAGTGAGATTTTCCCAAGGCCTGTTTAGAAACACTGCAGACATTTTGCAGTGAAGAATTAGGTAACAGAATAGCCTCTGCAAGGATCAGTGGAGTTTTCCCTCTCTCTACCCCGAGATAGAATGGGATTTAAGTCTCAGAGAGGCAAGAAGCAGAATTGCCTTCACTGCCTTTCTATTGTCTACTAGGCTATCTCATCCACCATGTCACAAGAGTGGCTCATATATTGCCATCTCCTTCCTTGGCTCTAGCAGGTTTCCTCCTCTTGCGGATAATGGATATTTCTCTTTTCCAAGAGATGGTTTCATCATAGTACAAACAAGTTCACGTGCACAAAGACAGAATTCATTATTAGTGCCCCTCTGCCTGCTTAAGACAAGTCTCTGCAATCAATTTCCTCTTCAAGAAGATGCTTTTAATTTGCCTGCCTTCCAATATCTAGGGAAAATTAACATAACCTTGAACTACGCCGCCTACGGTTAGACTTAAGCGTAGCACACAAAATTATCTGCTACAATGTCCTACCAGTCAATGACTACTTCAGCTTCAACCACAACAACACAAGAGCACACACCTGGTACAAACTCAATGTAAACTGCTTCAAACTTGATTGCAGGAAGTACAACTTCAGCAACAGAGTGGACAATGCCTGGAATGGATTACCTGAGTCTACTGTTACATCCTCTAACCCCACTCCTTTAACCTCAAACTAACCACTATTGACCTCACCCCATTCCTAAGAGGTCTGTAAGGGGTGTGCATGAGTGCACCATCGTGCCTACTGTCTCTGTCCTATTGTCCCCATTTATTCATACCTATTTCCTGTATTCTTACTCATGTTAATACTTATATCTATTTCCTGTATTCTTACTCATGTTTATACTTATATCTATTACCTTGTAAGCGATTGACAAATCAAATACATAAAATAAATAAATTATGAAGAAAAGGGAGCAAGAGGCAGGAGAAATCTCTCAGTGTTGCCCTCTAAGGGTCCTCTGTTTCTTCTCAGCAACATCTTCTCTTACATTCAGAAGCTTCTCTGTTGCCAAATGGAACAGTGTTCCTGATGTTTTCCTTCCTTCTTTTTTCTCTTGTTCTATGTCCTTCCTATATGTGCCCGTTTCTCAACCCGAAGAAATCTCATGAGGAGCACTCTTCCTTTGAAAAGTTAGCAAAAACAGAAAACAGGTTTCCAGCAAGCTGAATAATTGTCAGAGGTATGCACAAGGCACACCTCTGACTCCGAAAAACTTCCTTTTCTGATTACAGATTTTTATTAGTTTATTAAAATATGAAATACAGAAATGCAAAGGAAAATTAGAATAATGGGGGAAAGGAGAGGAGAAGAGAAAGAGGAACGATTGTAGGATTAAAAGGAAAAGGAAAAAGAAAGCATTGACTTCCTTTTTTTTGGTGCAGTACAATAAAGTAATAACATACAATTTTTCTTTTTGTTTCTTTTATTAGTTTATAATATAAAATACAAAAGCAAATAATAGGAAAAACAGGGGAGGGGAAAGGGAAGGGAAAAGGATAGAAGAGAAGGGGAAAAGAAAGAAAAAGCATTGACTTCCGTCTCCCTGTGGTGCAGTAGAATAAGATAATAATATCAAACCTCAACTTTTTTAAAAATTTTAGTTAATAGTATAAATTAGACATACAACCTCAACTTTTTACTTTTACATAATAATATATACTAGCCATTTCTATAACAAAAAAAACCTATCCAATCAGCCAAACCCAAAGTCAAAGTTTCCAAATAGAAACAAAATTAATGGTATTCTTTTCTTTAATCAAAGCAGTCAATGTAGCCGTCTCTGCTCACTCCATTAAGTTTTGCAGCCATTTGTCCATTGTGGAACAAGGCTTTTGTTTCTTATACAAAATAGCATAAATAGGTAAATTGAAAAAATAGCTCTTGGCCTTATGGAACCATATTATAGACCAAGGTGTAAATATAAACACCTGAAAAAAGAAATGTTTGGGGCTACTGAAAGAGAAAATGAAGAGAGTGCAACTCACACATTTTTTCAGAAAACTATTCACAGGTTCAGCGTAAGCGGTGATATGACTTGAAGGAAAAAATAGTAACAACTCCAGGAAAGCTCACTGAGTTCCTTTATCAATTTCTCATTAGGAATTGATTTCCCTTTCTAACACCCTATGTGCACCTACTTACACTCTGCACATACATGTCAGATATAGAAGAGATGGGCTTTCTTGATAGAAAGCTGTGTGACATTCATACTAATTGCAGCAGCTCTCAGCAACCTCAGGCAGCAAAAGGATTAATTACCTGCAAAGAGTTCAGAAGCCAACACCTACTGGAATATTTTCTTTTTCACACTGAGTAAAAGCTTCCACACACCAGTACTGCCTATTTTTTGCTTCCTTCAAAGGCCTAAGGAACTGGGAGGCTGCTTTCACATTCTCTGCTTGAGATTCACCCAGTAATGCTCAGTACCTACGTGAGTTTTGCCTATCATTTTTCATTATCATGCAGGGTTATGTGGCTTAACTTAGATGATGGATTTTGTTATGATATGTACAGAACACTTGAGTAACAAGGATATGCACATGGAAACACTGAATTGAGTTAAAGTTTACTTTAAGAAATAGCACAGTCCAATAAACAGTCCAGGTCATAAATGTTTAACAGTCCAAATAATATCCAGTTACAAAGTCTTCTTACCGGTTGCAAGTTGTTTTCAGTAAACAAAGATATCAAAATATAAACACAGCATACATACAACAGAGAACCTTAGCAAAAGAATGTCAGAGAAACACAGAATGTCAAAGAGCATGTCAGAGGGAACAAGCCATGATCTCTAGCTCCCTCTTATGGTACTTTGCAATACAATCAACCAATCAGAATCAATACAGTGATTCTGTCTTAAAGACACAAACACATATTGTTGGTTTATATATTGTCAGTCCAACTAGTTGGTTTACAGAAACCTAACAGATTTGATTTGGCATAGCATAAGCAGCTGCATCAGCAGGACAACAGGAAAACAGCTTCCTCAAAAAACAGAATTAGTGTGAGTTCAAACAAACCAGAATTAGCATGAGTTCTTTTTAAAAAGAGATTTAAAAAACTATATGTGAAACTATATCTCAAACAATGGTGTGCTGGGACTGGTAACGTGAAAGCAGAAAGTTTAATTTGAGTCAATTCTAATCAGGAGATACCTATAAAAAGTATTTCTGAATCTTCAGTCTTCTGAAGATTGTTTTCCAGTGCCAAGGCTCAGCCCTCAAGAGATAAAGTACAAAAATACAGAATAGCCTAAATTATGTATGGTTTAAAGATACTGCATACTGAGAAGCTTTTTCTCCATTTGTCATGAACAAAGCTATGTGGTTGGATAACTATAGCAGACAAGAAGTATTCCTAACTAAATGATGTCCAAGGAATTCTAAAGTCAAAGCTACTCACACAGATAAAGGTAAATGTAGATATAGGTACTTAGAGATAGAGATAGAGATAGAGATAGAGATAAAGATAGATAGATAGATAGATAGATAGATAGATAGATAGATAGACAGACAGACAGACAGACAGACAGACAGACAGATATATGATAGATGGATAGATAGATGGATAGATACAGTAGGTAGAATAACTATATATCACATCTATCTATCTATCTATCTGTCTGTCTGTCTGTCTGTCTGTCTGTCTATCAAAATCTCTTTCCAATTAATGAGAGAGAGAGAAAATTTCAAGGGCATCATGTCTGGCACAAATCCTAGAAAACTCTGGGAAAATGGGAACCAGGAAGGTAAAACTGGCAGTAAACAATTGTGTAAGGACTAGTTTTTTGTTTCTGTTCAGTGCTCAACCCTCATACCAAGTACACTTCTCATATTGTCCAGAAAAGTCTGGCACCTGGCCATTAATCAGTGATGGGATTCAATTTTTTTTACTACCGGTTCTGTGGGTGTGGCTTGGTGGGCATGGCAGGGGAAAGATACTGTAAAATCTCCAGTCAGAGGTGGTATTTTCTGCTTCTCTGAACTGCTCAAAATTTCCACTACTGGTTCTCCAGAATTTAATTTAATTTAATAATTGGACTTGTATGCCGCCCCCTCTCCGAGAGGACTCGGGCGGCTCACAACTAAAACAACAAGAATAAATACATTAAAAATGAATTAAACAGTACAAGCCCAGATAAAAACGATTTAAAACCCCCTTCCCGAGATGTCAGTCCAGCCCGGCCTGTTCAAACAGCCAGGTTTTCAGATCGTGGTGGAAAGAGCAGAGATCCGGAGCCAAACGGAGTCCCTCCACAAGGGTTCCCGGCACCGCCAGCCGACAATGTCTGCACAGGTCTGTGAGCTCGTCGACATTCGATGTCAGCAGGAGATGCTCCTGTAAATACCCTGGACCCAAGCCATGAAGGACTTTGAATGTTAATGCCAACACCTTGAATTTCACTCGGAGGGCAACCAGCAACCAATGCAGCTCGTGCAGGAGGGGCGTAACATGGGAGTACCGGGAAACTCCCATCACAACCCGCGTGGCCACATTCTGCACCAGCTGAAACCTCCGGATGGAATGCAAGGGCAGTCCTAGATAGAGAGCTTTGCAATAGTCGAGTTGGGATGTGACAAGTGCATGAGTGACCGTGTGAAGGGCATCTCAGTCCAGGTACGGGCGAAGCTGGTGAACCAGCCGAACCTGGGCAAAGGCCCCTGGTCACGGCCCCCACCTGCTCCTCCAAACCGAGCCATGAATCCAGGATGACCCCCAGGTTTTGTGCCCTGTCCACAGGGGGCAACACCTCTCCCCCTATGACCAAAGATGGAATTTGTTGACTGGTCCGAGATGCCTGTATGCACAGCCACTCTGACTTAGCCGGATTGAGCTGTAGTTTATTCCTACAGAATTGGTTAGAACCTGCTGAATACACCTCTGCCTTATATAGAGGGGATGAAAGGATGGAAATTCCAAAGAGGATACTAGAAAGCTGGTTTGGATATGGATGATACCTTCTGGCTCCCTCCCCCCTGCCCACTTATTAATTAAAGATAACAATAAGAATTCAAGTTTTGGATACTAGTCAATCCTTTGTCCAAGAAATGTCAAATGTCTACATTGTTACCAAATTAAAGCTTTCAAGTTACCAGTTCTGGATTAGAGAACTACAACTATTACATTTAACCTTAATTCAGCTCTTAGACTTTCTATATATCAGCTTTAATCTCTCTGCTATGCTTATTGAGTGCACAGCTGCACTTGTCTTTGTCTGTAAGGGTTTTGTATTTTGGTGTAATGGGCAGCTGAGCTTGTTACAACCTCTGTTGGGGAGGAGACCATCAAATATCCTTTATCTGGTTTCTCTCATTCAACTCAAAATATGGTGCCTGGTTTCTTTAAAAAAAAGCTATTCTTCAAGACAACAAAATTATTCCATAACTGGATGGTAGAGACAAATTGCTACTTAAACTAAATACTTTTGATGAAAAAAATGTACCTATTTACATGCTAAGCAGAATGGGTAGAAATAATGGACCCTGCATACCTGTGCTAAGCAATTATCAC
Source organism: Naja naja (assembly GCA_009733165.1). Classification (NCBI taxonomy): domain Eukaryota; kingdom Metazoa; phylum Chordata; class Lepidosauria; order Squamata; family Elapidae; genus Naja; species Naja naja. The sequence goes on along the minus strand of CM019148.1, from coordinate 201,163,087 downwards.
ACTACAGTACCAGTATCACTCCACAAATTATGTTAAAGCTTTCCTAAAATGGTTGCTTTGTTGCGATTACCTGGGAGAAAAAAATCACAGGGCTTCAGACAACTATAAAAATAGATCTGACTATAACTTCATTTTAATGGCTACAGGTACTTCTATTTCATAATAACTATAACCTCTTGGTTAAACTGCTCCAATCCTGAAATGAATAATAACTGTAATGTACATAAAGAGTACAGCTTAATTTAATTACCTTTAAGTACTGTGTTATAGAGAATGTGTAGCTTCATTCATTCAGAAAGAAAACAAATGATTGAAAGAATCGTAATAAAATCCACCAGTCGTGCTAGAGATTGTAACCTGAATTCATTCATTCATTTATGTATATTTTAAAAAGACAGAGCAGATTTGGCTTTCATGTTTATGTTAACAAGTTCCTTTTGTGACAAGGAACACCATCAACAGTTAAACTTTTCAGGGCTGTCCACAAGGTATGGTCAAAAATTATGCATATAAACAATGGGCAGAATTTGATTGCACTGTCAAGGCCACAATCTTGATTTTATTGTTTTATCATACCTTGTGGATGCTCCTGAAAGTCCTTCAGCTTCCTCAAACTGAAGACATTTTGAGAAAGGCATAGACAATCCCTGAAAAAGCATAAAAGGCCAAGCCTACACAAGCATCTTTTTAAAATCTGCGTAGTTCATTTCCTCATTGACATTTTCGCATCCAGGATATAGTATTGTAACAATTTTTAAAATTCCTACATTCAGGATTCCCATTAGACTTGATTAGAAGCATCACTAAAAAGAAAAGTCTCTTCATGATTTTCTGGGGTGGAGAATGGAACTATTTTCTAAAGAGCCAGCTTTGGGCAGACTGTTTGACCCTTTCTCTACACGTGTGTATGTTGGTGTACATTTCTAGAATTTAACTTCTTCCTTGTTTCCTTGTTTCCTTCTTCTCTTCTTTCCTTACATGAATCACATTGCAGATATGCAGCTGTTCGATCAGAATTCCTGATTTACATCCCCATTATTACAAATACAGTGCTCATTTTTCTCCAAAACTATTCAGTCACATTAAGTATTCTTTACTGTCCCATTCTTCATTTCCTTTATTTTGCTTATATTTCATTGTATCGCTTACTTTGCCAGCTGACTCTGCCATTTTAATTTATTAAGAGCAGGATCTAAACAGGACATGGAAGAGAAAATTTGTGCCTTGAAAAAAGAAAGCCATTTTCCTAAAGCAACTTTCATCTACTTACACATTTTTGATGTTAGTGAATAAAGCTATAGCCATGATGGCTGGCAAGTTCTGGGAGCTAAAGATGACAAACCTTAAGGCTGCTCACATTGGGGAAAGCAGTCCAATAAGACAACTTAAAAAATATGGTTTTGATTACTAGCACTGATGAAGTTACCTAGTCAGGGTAATGAAACAAGTGCAAGAAAACAAGCAAGCTCAGAGGGCACCAAGGACCTCTGATACTATATTTATTTGATTATCTTTCCATATAGTGTTGTTCTTGATTTTAAATTATTGGTTTGTTTAATTTGGAGGCCACCCAGCTATGTATGACTCTGGGGGCTTAGAGTTAAAGAGTAAGAAAAATTCCAAAAAAATCCTCAGTAAACATGAATGACCCAAAGACAAACATAAACAAATGAAAGAAGAAAACCCACCTTCCAACAGATACTCTGACACTCTATCCCAAAACCTGGGAGAATTCAGGGAGAATTTATCATTCTTTTTCAGAATTATAAATAATGGGTGTTTTCTTTAACAGAAAAAAAGGATAGCTATATTTCTGGTTATAACACATGAAAAGATGTTTAAATTTTAAATTTTGGAATATTCTGTTTCCAGCAAATATCAAGTTAGGGATTCCCTTATTACATAAAATGTATTTTTTTTCTCCTTCTGAAAAAGCCTCTATTTATTATAAAAGTCCAGAATTAGCTTGGAAAAAGATATTGTGTTTCATTTTACAATAACTTGTGAAAAAAAATCAGTGTAATATAGCTGATACCTCAATCTACTTCAGCTTTTCTGTGGTGTTATCTGAACAAGAAGAAATAACAATTGTACCGTAAATATATATATGCCATATGTACAGTCCCTTCATATGTAGCTATTACGGGAATTATTACTTATATTGACTATTTCACAGCTGAATTCAATTTCCAGTTGATTTGTGCCATAAAAAAGAATGAGGTCACAGGGCCTTTTGTTCTTCCAAATAATTTAAGTTACTGTTCATTTATAGTGGCAGATTCATTCAAAATCTGAGCTCAGCTTCTACAATTTCAGCTTGTGTTCTTCTGGCCCCATTAGACTGCCCTATTGATTGACCTGTCATTGATTTAAGATTGCTTTGCCTGGATCCAGGATAATCCTGAGTCCATTTTCTCTCTCCCTCTCACTCTTTCAGCCATCTATGCTTTTTACTAAACCCTGTTTAGACTAAATTCCAACACACATACAGAAACACATTCATCACATTAACGTGGATTAATTAATGGGTGGGACATCAGCAGATTCCTTGCACAGAACTTGCAAAATGAGCCAGTTTAATGTAAGCAGAAATTAAGAGCTTGTTCTTCTGTGCTTCAGCAAATGGCTTTCTTTTGAAAAGATCTCATTTGTTTCAGGCTGAAAAGAAAGTGAGATTTTCAAATATGCTTGGGGAAGAAAAGCAGAGGTACCTGGTCACGTACCTTTTCAATATTTGTTGTTCAGTACCAATACCTAACTTTTTTTGCCAGCTCCTCATCATTAACATGAGATATGAAGTACCACTTTATAATGCCTTGGTAAGACCACACTTGCAATATTGTATCCAGTTTTGATTGCCACAATATAAAAATGATGTTGAGATTCTAGAAAGAGTATAGAGAAAAGCAAGCAAAGATGATTAGGGGATTGGAGGCTAAACATATGAAGAACAGTTGCAGGAATAGGGTATACCTACTTTAATGAAAAGAAGGACTAGGTGGGACTTGATAACAATGTTCCAATATCTAGGGGGTTGCCACAAAGAGGAGAGGGTCAACCTATTTTCCAAAGCAGGACAAGAAACAAAAAAGGAAAACCAATGAAAGAAGCAACCTAGAACTAAGGAGAAATTGTCTGACAGTTAAAACAGTTAATCAGCGGAACGACTTGATTCCAGAAGTTGTGAGTGTTTTTAAGAAGTGAATGTCCACTTGACTGGAATGTTACAGGTTTCCTGCTTTAGTTAGGTTCCTTCCAACTCTGTTATTCTGTTGTTGTTAAACGATGGCTTTTCCATGCTGAGGACATTTCGCTGAACGAAAACACGACATTTCTCCCTTCTCTCTTTAAAAAGGGAAATTGTTTGGCTTTTAAAAAGCAGTATAAGTAGTGCCCTGGATGCCAAGAAGGTGGACATGACCACACAAGTAAAACCCTTCTTTTTAATGTGCATCAATGTTTTTTTTTAGTAATGAAGCATCCACTTCCACCCTAAATTCAAAGTTAACTTCTGTGAATTTTCCTTCTTTTAGTTTCATTCCAGTTCAACTTTGCTCTTCCCTTTCATGAACAGGATAGTGCCAGTCTATCCAAGTTTCATACTGACAATACCCTCTTCATTCCACAAAATGCTAGAAATCAACGAAAACTGCCTTCCTTCACAATAGCTCAGTACTGCTAACAAAATACATTAAAAAAAACATTTTATTTATTATTTTTACTACAAGAGCTGCTTCAGCTAACTTGTATGCTCAACAAAATAGCATAACTCCTATCAGATTGGACCAATATTTGGGGAACTTTAAAAAAGGATTCTTACTAGAAAAGTACCCAACTTGAAAAATGCTGAAGGTTTTTTTTTTTAATTCACATTTATATGCCGCCCTTCTCTGGAGACTCAGGGCGGCTTACAATTTTTGGGATACAACCCAGTGTGCTCAGCAATAACCTTCATTCCATTGTATATGCCTGCTTATTACTAAGCGGCATTTTTACAAAGTCAGCTTATTGCCCCCAACAATCTTGGGTCCTCAATTTACCTACCCTGAGAGGATGGAAGGCTGAGTCAACCTTGAGCCTGGTGGGATTTGAGCCTGCAATAATTGCAGGCAGCTGGAGCTAAGTGCTAGGTGTTTAACCGCCTGCACCACCAAGGCTGAAGTGCAGAGTTAAATAAAATTTCTTGAGATCTTCCCATCCCATTATAGTGTTGGTTTTTAAGTACATCTTGTTCTATTTCTGAGCATGAAGAAAATCAGCTGAATTACTTCCAAGCTTTGTGTGCACGATATCTAAGAAGTACATCCTGTCCTATCAAATAAACTGGCATTTGTTTTTCCCCAGGATAATTTACCAGTTCACAATTCCATTTCTGCTTGATGTAGTATTCTTCCAGTAACCTTTTTTTTCCCATCAAAATTATTTTTCAAAGAATTGCTTAATATTCTTTTAGTGGTAGATAGAGGAGGCACAGGTCACAGACCATTATGCATTAATGTGAGATTCAATTTGAGTAACAATAAGCACAGGGGAATAAATTAAATAAGAATGTCATTGGTTCAGAAATGCAAACAAGGAGAAAAGCACCTGACTTCATCCGAAAAAAACAGAAATGCATCATTCAGTCTTTTGTGAGCAGTTCTATACAAAAGAGGGGTTATTTTGTTTGAAATTTAGAATGACAGCTCAGAGAGGAATATTCCCAACAGCAATTCTGCTTGCATATGCTTTTTTTTCTTTTTAGCGAACAAATCTTTGTACAGAAATTTGTATGCCATTGAAGAACAGGGCCTAGTCTGAGAGACAGATGAAAAAAAACTGCACCCTTCTTTATATAGCCTGCAGTACAGAACATATCCTAGACCTGATCCAGACATCAGCATGTATTCTAAATATTTCCTTCAGGGATACAAAACCTGTTGGGTTTTAAGGCTGCATGGGAATCTTATAGATCATTTTATGCATTGCATTTGACTAATGGCATTATAAGTCATTTAGCCCATCATGTCCCTCCTTCTATTCAATGAAAAAATAATATGAAAATATCCATATGAAAGTATAAACACATTCACTGAACAGGAACCCTCAATCTTCCACTAAATTTTATTCGGTTTCTTTCAGTCCATTTCTGTAACTTATCGAGATTGTTTTGAATTTTATTTCTTGCTTCTAGGGCTTTAACTACATTACCTAATTTTGTAAATTTGATGAACCTTCTATCTCTTTGTGCAATTCATTAATAAATAATACAGAAGAATATCTTTAGGAATGTTCATTTTGGTAACTTCCTTGTGAGCTCTACCTTCACAAGAAATCACCTATGTCTTCTCGGTGTTCATTTTTGAACTAAATATGGCATACAAACTCATCCATACCTAACCAGCATGTTGTCACAGAGTAATTTGTCAAATGCTTTGCTGAAATTAAGCTACATTACATCTACAACTTTCCCATCTGTTAAGAATAATTCTGTTTTTGAAAAAAGTTTTATTATTTTAGACAGACATACACAGAAAAAACATATGATATGCCGGTAGGTTAAAGCTCCTTGTACATCTTTTCCATTCTCATCTATTAATTATTTTTGTTGTTAAGAATAATTTTTTGAACCAGTCAAAAAATGAGAGAAGGTTAATCTGGGAAAAATTGTTCTAGGCACATCCATGCCTATTGCATGTCATACGGAGACTTCAGCTGGTGCAGAATGCGGCCGCGCAGGTGGTGATGGGAGCGTCCCAATTCTCCCATATTACACCCCTGCTGTGCAGCCTGCATTAGCTACCGGTTGCCCTCCGTGTGAAGTTCAAGGTTCAAGGTAACAACTTATAAAGCCCTATATGGCTTGGGTCCAGGGTACTTGCAAGAATGTCTCCTGCCGTTGACGAATACCAATTGCCCAGTGCACTCCCACAGACAGGGCTTCCTGGGGGTACCGTCAGCTGAACACTGTTGGCTGGTGACCCCTAGGGGGAGGGCCTTCTCTGTGGGAGCGCCCACCCTCTGGAACCAGTTACCCCTAGAATTGCGCCTGGCCCCTGATCTCCGCTCCTTCCGCCGTGACCTTAAAACATGATTATTTTTACAATCCGGCCTGGACTGACAGAGGATCGGGGTTTTAATCTGGAATGTTTATTTGGCTGCGATTTAATATTTTTTTAATTGTTTTAATTTTTGTATTGCTTGTTTTTATGTACGCCGCCCTGAGTCCTTTGGGAGAGAGGGCGGCTTATAAGTCCAAATAAACATAAACATGTTGATTCTGGTAATAGTTTTCAATCCAATAGTTTTATGAAATGCTCTAAAATTTTCTCAATTATCTCAGCCAGACTGGATCTCCTTGTTCACTCTTTTGAGACCCTTTTATCTAGGTTTTTTTTTTTTTGGCATTTTGCAAGTTCTTCAAGATTTTTTAAAGCCTTTAAAAAAACCCTGCCTTATTTTTATAAATAAATCAAGGTGACAATCATACATAATACTCCTTCCTTCTGTTTTCTTCACAACAAGAACCATGTATGCTGAGTTGGGCTGAGAGTGAGGGACTGACACAAAGTTACCCAGCTGGCTTTCATGCTTAAAATGGGACTAGAACTCACAGTAATCTAATTTCTAGCCTGATGCCTTACTTAAGCAATAGGCCAAACTAAGAAATTTAAAAATTTAGATTTCTTAAAAATAATACATAATACATTTGGCCTGGTTGCTTCAGTATCCTATTATACAAATCATCTCTTCCTGGAGATTTAAACTCATTCAAAGTAAAGTGGTATTCAAATGTTTCTGTTCTGCCGTTCTTATGGGGTTTTCCAGTTATCTGAAGGAACATGTACTTTTAATTGATAAGAACTGAACCAATGTAACTGTGGAATAGTTATGCATTTTATCACCTTTATTGAATAGCTAGTATACTAATTCTTCTCTTTTGAACTTGCACTTAGCGGACACAGTTCTGAGTTAACTGTTTGTACTTTTATCACTGTTAAGTTTGCATTCCCCATTTGTATTCTTTGTCTTCAAAGCTTCTCTAAGTGTTTAGCATAGACATGCTGGTTTTTTCTGTTCTCCCCCTCCTCTTCCATTGGGATGGTTTGCAATGTTGTCTTTCATATTAAATTAGTAATAATAGTAATACGAGTGTATATAAATTATATTTAAATAATGAATATAATTATTAATATTTAATATTCCCACCAATTTTGAGTCCTTTTCCTTTTCTCATTAGTTTCTTCTGCCATGGGATCCTACTTATCATTGCTTGACTTTATGAAAGTATGTCCTTTATTTAGCTCAAATTCATGTTTAACCATATTCAGTTTTAGTTACTCTTAAGATAAGAACCCTAGTGCTTCACAGTTTATTTTCCCCAAAGTGTTTGCTACTTTTACTTCCTCTAGGGAGGTGTGCAGTATACAAAATGCAAGAACATAATGTTGGGATGTGTGTCATGTTGTCACTATGCATGTATTGTCATTTTGAGATAATGTCAATTCACTGTGATGCCTGTGGGTTCCAACAACTAAGGTATTTAGTGAAGAGAATGGAAGTTCTGGGTGTGATGGCGATAGAAAATCTGAAAGCCTATAAGAGTTTAGATAAATGGAACATTTACTCCTTTGGATTCAACTCCTTCTGTCTCAACTAAGGCTAACCAATCTGAGTAAGATCTGGATTGTAGCAAAGAAATTTAGAAGAGTCTCACTCTTTGTTTCTTTCCAATGATCAGCCAGATTTTTCTATTCAAGGGAGTTGAAGTTTGGGTGAATGACTATCGGGTAATAATTTGTATGCTGATGATTAAAAATAATTTAACATGAAGACTTTACTATTATTAAATATTTTCTATTATTAAAAGGTTTTATTAAAAGTTTACTGTTCAACCCAACACAACCCATGCCAGATTTTATTACACAATTTCAGAGATATGGAAGTCTACCAGAGGAAGAAGAAATGGGGAATGTGAGATTTCTTAAGAAATCTAAGAAAGTTTGGAATATCTGAAACTTTTACTCAAGACAATGTTCAAATTCCAGTTTGAATGCTACATCACCAAAGATAAAAACAAAAAAGGTGATTCAAGATTAAAAAAAAAAGATAGGACAAAACCATTCTTCCATTCCAAATTGGAGTTAAAAATAGCAGAGGCACACCAGGATGCTAAAAAAGGTATGTGTATGTTTGTGGATGCAAATGCATCGATTTATACCTTTTACAATGCACTGTGGTCTCGGGTCATGATCAGTGAATTAATATATTCTGATATTTTTCCTGTGCTGCGATCCATAGAAAGTAAGAAGCTTAATTTGAAAATAATTCAATATAGTACCGTGTATTTCACAGCTTAATGACAAGCATGAAATTGCTTTACCTTTTTTTTTTTTGGTGCTCTGTTCTGATAGACATAAATGTTCAGACCATCTGCTTCTAGAGATAGCCCATGGGATACTGGGCAGAGTACTTGCTCTCAAAAAAAATTAAGGCACACATACACAAAAATGTAAGACAAATCACATTCAGGAGCTTGTTCAAAAGCAAGAAGTGATAATTTAGAAATAAATAGTTCTGGTGACATTTCAGAACCTGTAATCAACATATTACTGTATTAACATTGTATGCTATGGAGTCGTGGTGGCACAGTGGTTAGAACACAGGATTGCAGGCTAATCCTGCTCACTGCCAGGAGTTTGATCCTCACCAGCTCAAGGTTGACTCAGCCTTCCATCCTTCCAAGGTTGGTAAAATGAGGACCCAAATTGTTCAGTGCAATATGCTGACTCTGTAAACTGCTTAGACAGGGCTGTGAAGCACTATGAAGCAGTATATAAGTCTTAGTACTATTGCTATTGCTATTGCTATACAGCGAATAGGGTTCTTCTCCTATCCAAAAACATTTTCCAGACTTTAAATAAGCAGACTTGGTAAAATAAGCAGACCATTGATGATCTCACCACTAACTGTAATGTATTATTACATCTTGTTCTGTACTGTTTTAATATTTTAATTCTAATTCTGATCTTTGACTAATAAAAGAATGACTGATAGGATTAATTTCCCATGGGCCCTTTCCTCAATGGCCCAAGGTTTTTTCAGCTAAATACATAACCTATTGATATATTTGTTTTATTTACATAAATAAAGCATGTGGAAATATAATTCAGCAAAAGGAAAGGGTCACTCAGAATGTTGGTTGCCTTGCCTTCCCATTTTCTTTCTCTGGCAAGTATTGCCACTTTTCATTTTACTCCTCCTAATACTTTTAGTCAACTTATATTTTGTTCAGCCTAAATATTTGATGTATGCTATGTTTTCCAAAACAAAGAGACTCAACAACAAAGTGCAGAATAGCTAAGAAAGCATAATTAAAATGTTTCCTTCTTCATATTTTTCCCAGTACTATATAGCTCTACTGCCTCTCAGTGTCCACTCCTACATCCACATCATGAGAGGTGGTAACAAAATAAAGTAAGGATTTGCTAGGATTGGGTGAAGTCTGGCATGGCCTTGTGCCACAGAATTGCTACAGCAGTCATCTTGGGTCACTCTGAAACAGCCTGACTAAAGGAGCTCTGTGAAGTTATGACAGGTCAACAAAGGCAGCAATGAATAATATATTATCTACTAATAGGGGAGCTTTGTGACTATATATTTTGGCTGGCTGGCTGGCTGGTTCATTCATTTTTCCCCCAATTTATCAAGATTCAATGAGCTGACTTACGTATTCCACACATTTCTGCTTTTCTGTAAATACTAGATCATTCAATTGAAGAAGTTAACAGAAACAAAATATAATATCCAAATGGAATGGACACTAAGCAGTAATTTAGATTTCTGTTTTCATGGTACACTACATTGTCAATCAAGGTGGCTTTTGCAACCATTGTACTCCCTGTGAAGCAGAATTAGGTCTTAGTGAGGTTTAGTCAAAAACATGCAAAAGTTTGCTGCATCATCCCTTGTAAACTTCATTTTTCATTACATTTCTCAGAGGTTATGATTGGTGCTTCATTACTCCAGCATATAAACGCTACTACATTTAGGAATACAAAAGGTGCCAACTGGGTTTCAGAAAGAGTTTCCCTGGCACTCTGAAGTAGTAGGATCAAATACACCAACCTAGCTATATTATTTACTGTTCTTATTAGACTTCTGAAACTTCGATGTTTTCCAAGCCTTATAATATCCCCATCTGCTCTCCTCTGATCAAATTACTTCCTGGCCCAAGGTACAGCAGCGTATTGTCTAAATCACATAGGCTACAGTGAGCTGTTACCTTATAATATGATATGTCTGTTTACTGAAACAACACTGCAATGGTTCTAAATCAGAGGTGTCTAACTCATGACCCACATGCCAGAGGCGTCACACACTGGTCCTGCCCACGCCCAGTTTAGAGAAAGGGGAAAAATTTGGTATCTCATGTGACGATGCCATGATTACTCGAGTTTGACACCTCTGTTCTAAATGGCTGAAGCTCTTCTCTGATTATCTTGAAAGTCCCTTTTAAAAACTGGATTGGTCTTTGAGCTTGTGGTTCGCGTTACATCAGGAGTTTTTATTCAGCTTTGGCCCAGGAACATTGATCAAAGGATGTTATTCCATAACATCATCAGGGTTAGTCCCATTGGGTTATCAATAATTCCAGATTAAATGCCCTCCTCATCAATATAAACAGCCAAGTTTGTGCTTTTAGATTCTGCTGCCATTAATATCAAGGTATTGTATAAAGAAAGTATACTTTATGACAGAGAGAAGGCAGAAAGATTTACTGAAAAAATGCAATGTTCCATGTAGTTCCATGTTAAAGCAATGAAGGAATAAGTAAAATTACTAAGCGGCATTTTTACAAAGTCAACTTATTGCCCCCAACAATCTTGGGTCCTCAGTTTACCTACCCCGAGAGGATGGAAGGCTGAGTCAACCTTGAGCCTGGTGGGATTCGAGCCTGCAGTAATTGCAGGCAGCTGGAACTTAAGTGCTAGGCATTTAACAGCCTGCACCACCAAGGCTTCATGGACACATCCAAAAGCTTTCTTGGCAACAATAGAGAGAGGTGGGATCCCATTTCATTTGTTTGTTTGTTTTTCCCTGAATCTCAAATTCTACTTACAGCTTTAATATCCCCCAGTGTAGTTCCTACCCAAGTATTAACCTGGCCTAACCTTGTTTAACTTTCAAGCCTAGAAAAAGTCAGCCAGGTTACACTATCTTCTGGCCCCAAATAATTATTTTAAAAGATAATTTTTAGAATGGTTTGGAATTGAACACTTATAGAGAGAAAAAGAACTCAAAATACAGATACAGACTTGTTTTAATAAGTCATAAGTTCAGAGTGCAGGTTATAAAATCAAATACATGTCAGTGGGAAGATTAAATGAGGTCAGTCGCTTCATTTGGCTGTAGCCTTCAAAGTCTATGATTATGTACAGTTTTGCAAGATGGCAGAGATGATCTTCATCTCAACCTAATCTGTAATTATGCTCACAATTGCCAAGGGAAGGGTAAGAAACGAAGCAATTAAAAGTATTAAGGAAAGTAAAGCTGCACTAAAAGTTACCAATTAAAATGTTTAGGCTGAAATGGGATTTTCTGAACAAAATGTTTCACAAAATACGATTGCTTCCTTTTTTCACTCTGCTAATCATCTGCTTATATCTTTCTTCAGACTATAGTTTCAACACATTACAAAAAATCAAAAGCAAAACAGCTTTCTGAGACAATCAGAAGCACCATAGGTACAGAGTGACGTCACTTTGTCTGGAGGCCATCAGCTTTTACAATATGATGGTCCAGTCAGCAATGTTACAATGAACAATAGCAAACATGAAAGATCAGCAACGACTAGTTCTTTTGTCCCAGGCCTGGTTTTATACAACTGAGAATCTCTGCATTCATGTCATACTGTAGGTATCCCACCTGAGATCAGAGGGATCCCTTCCCTTGTTTTTCATTCTGGAGAACTGTGAAAACCTGGATCTTTTCTCATTTTTGGTCAAGGATGAGTTTATCAGTGAGAATGTTTGCTTGGTCCCCAGAGCAAAGAGTACTTTCTATCATGCCCCAACATATAATCTTTATGTACTTTTGTTTTTGCCCTCTAGCCCCATTTAGTGATCAGAGGGACAAATACCAATTATATTGTTTTGAAGTTGACCCAACCCCTTTACCCATCAGCCCACACTCTCAAAACAAGTGCATGCTGGGAAGCCGACTCCATTTTCCTTTCGCATTTGAAGGAGGAACAAGCACAAAGAAGAATCCATCTTAATCTGTGGCACATGTTCATCCAAGGACAAACCCACATCCCACACACAGAACATTGTTGGTGAGATTTAGATTACTTGTTTTGTTAATTTTTAGTTCAGCAATAACTCAATGCTGCCTACCTTGTATTGGGTTCTCACTGTATATATTCCTATTTTCCCCAGTTTCATCATATCCTGTTCTTTCTATAAAGCATCCAGATCTATGCACACAGTCTATTTTAGTGGAGGATAGGTGGGTTTAGCTGCATGTCAAGCTGCAATCAGACAAACGTGTAGTGATGACAGAACAGCTTTTAACCATGTTTTATGGATTGTTATAAGCCACCGAAAATTATTGCATGAGATAGCCAGCTATATATGTCCTGTAAGTAAGTAAGATTATTTATTTATTTATTTAAAAAATCAGCTTCTCATAATGCTTTAATCAGCTTCAGAACAGACCTCCTTTGATAAGTGACTGTGGGCATTACAGGGAAGACTAAGTCGGTTGTAGCAGTCATCTCACTAATCTCCCTGCCATTCATACTATAAGCCTGCCAAAACATCCTGAAGGGAATGAAGAGGCCATAACCATCATGAAGGCAATTTAGGCAGTGAATCTTTCACCATGGATAGCTGTTTTAGGGGAATTTAGAGGAAAAGTGTTTGTGAGCTTTTACTTGCTATAGCTGATTCTGCAAAGTTAGCTGGACAAAATATTTCTGATGGACATCCTCTTCCATGATAGTGTTAATAAAACATATATAATACTTCTCAACCATCTGCTCCACAGTAAATCCGTTTGAAACCAACTGGCTAGAGAATATGGCTTAACAAGTTTGCATGGATAATCATTTGCAGGGCTAAGGGAGCTAGTGCAATTTATGAAACCCAATTAATAGTTGTCCAATATAGGGGAGTATGAGCAATTCTACTAGCTTTTAAGCATTCTTTTTGGCTTTCTTCAATGTTACTCTTCCCAGTTGGTTCTAAATTTGGCTTCAGGTCAACTCCAGGATGTGTGCATATGAGTGCCTGCAGGCCAAACTTTGCTGACTGTTTCTAAAACTCAAATCGACCTGTGAAAATGTCCTCAGAAATTCTGCTTAAAATGGAGCTCTGCTTTCCTCAAAGTTTGTTTTAGATGAATTTTCAGTGGTAATTCAACTCCAAACCAAAGAAGACAAATGTCATCTCCAAGTGGTGCCATTTGTGAACTAACCATCAAACTCATTTTGCTTGGCGCATAAGCAGAACTGGCACGTTACCTTGTGAGCAGGCATAGTGCCATTGCAACAGATGGGGACAAATGCAAGCATCCAGGAGACCATGTCTAAGCATCATGTACGTTTGTCAGAGGGCAGGATTCCAAACCAGAAAAGCTGGAACAACAATGCACACTGAGCTGCTGGATCTAATTTAAAAGTCTGTGTGATTTCTTTAAAAATGCATGGGTGCCTGAAGAGAAGGGAAGGGATGGTCTGTGTTCTACTGGCAGTAATGAGCTTAAAATCAAATGTGCTGTTCATGCATTATCAATACAAGGTGTCTATGGGCTAATGACTGACAATAATATACAATATATATGGGGTTAAGAAAAACACACTTTCAGTGTTTCTGTCTCTTTGAGCCACTTCCACATGACAGTTCTGCATCTGTTTGAAAGGAGCGATAGGCCTGTAGTTCCCCATGAAATCACAATATTGGAGAGGTGGATTGTTATATTTCTGGCTCTGCAGCTGTGTGGTTGAAAGTGTTAATGCATTTGTATTTTAAGAACGTCATAGGACAAAATAGGGCATCTATTTCCCACTGGAGAGATCTTTTGGTTTAATCCTCCTCTTGGTTACCAAAGCTCAGGCCCTGTCAGGACATGTTTTTGAGAGCAGGGTTTGTGACTCTTTGGAGTGTTGAGGCAAGGAAGGAATGGAGGTTGACCAGAGAATGCCTTCCTTGCAAGCCTTCTTCAAAGAAAGCTTGTTAGTCTGATGGGAGAATGGGAAGAAAACAAAGCAGCATGCCAGTTTCAGAGCTCTGCATGGAGTGTTGTCATGCAGCAGGATAAGAGCCATAGTGGCACAGTGATTAGAATGCAGGCTAACTCACTGCTCACTTCAGGAGTTCAGTCCTAAACGGCTCAAGGTTGACTCAACCTTCCATCCTTCTGATGTCAATAAAATGAGGACCCAGATTGTTGGGGCAATATGCTGACTCTGTAAAGCACTGTGCTGTAAAGCACTGTGAAGTAGCATGTAAGTCTAGGTACTATTGCTATGGCTTTTGTTTTTGCTTCCACATGCCACATTTGACTTTCAAAGGAAGACGAATCAGACCTGGAAGGCAGGAAGGAGGCTTTTATTGCAAACTCTGACCTTATTCCGACAGGACATTCTGCAGAGGGAATTTCAGTGAAAAGGAGGGGAAAGCAGAAAACAGGGTTCAACAAGAAGGACAGTTATTTTTATTTTCTGCACTACATTTCTACCCAGCCACAATCAGTTCAGTTCTCAGTGGCCAAGTGGTAAGAGTTGGCATGGGATTTACAAGAATGAGACTGGGAGGAAAAGAAGATGAGCTGTTATCTCAGTGTGACTGTCCTGGGAACTTAGCCAAGGAGCAACACTTTAAGATTTCTCTTTGCCTTTCTTGCTTCAAAATGAAGCACAGGTTCCAGAAATTATGCAAAAGTAAGCCAGCTCATCCTTCTCATTAAAAACATAGTCTTAAATGTTACTATTTGTTCCTTATTTCCAATGAAACAATGTTCTTTTACAAAGTTGTAACTTTGTATTATAGGTGAATGGGACATACGTACATATGTAATTTTAATTGCTAAAACAAAGCAGCGTAAGAAATTGTATGGGGATATCACTTCTCAGCTTTTGGGCAACAATTGTGTATAGTATTGGGATGGGGGAATCACACAAATTGATATTATGGTATCAGTATCAAAATGTGAGGAGTCTGGCCAACTGAATGACCAGACTCCTATTAAAAGAAATATCCTTCTGGTTCAGTTCCAAGTGGGGAAAAAGACACTGGATTCATGGAAGTTGCTTGGAAAGAAGGTTTAATAGTGGACAGGACCACATGACTTGGAGCTCCTGCGCAAAAAGGGAAGAGATGCTGAAAATCCCTTGGTTTTACATCAGGGGTGGGATTCTACCAGTTCGCACCTATTCGCTAGAACCGATTGTTAACATTCTAAGCAGTTCGGAGAAGCGGTTGTTAGAAGAAATTACTGGCCTAATCCTGTAAGGAAGGCAGGAAGGAAACATTCCGGTGTTGCTTACAGAAACTGCCTCTCCGTTAACCCTTATTACATTTTTGGCAGGACTAGACTTCCTGTCTCAGGAACTTCTCTGGAGTTTTTTTCCCCTCCTTTGCTGGTACTTTGCTTGTGTGGAGTGACCATTCAAAGTTACAATGGCACTGAAAAAAGTGGTTTATAACCATTTTTCACATTTACAACTGTTGCAGCATCCCCACAGTCACGAGCAGCCAGGCGAGGAGATGTGTGCCTCAATGTGAGTGATATTGAGTTGGCCATGCCCAGCCAGTCACATTACCACCAAGCCATGCCCACCAACTAAGCCACGCCCACAGTACCGGTTGTTAAATAATTGAATCCCACCCCTGTTTTACACCCTCTGTTGGGCCTCACCTTAGTGTTTCCTGTTCCTGTGTAAGAAATTTATCCCATTGGCTGTCAGACTCCCAGGGTGGGGGTCTTAGCTAACTTTGTAGACTTTGTCTGGACCATGTGGCTTCACCTGAGTGCTAGCTAATGCAATCTTCCCAGATGCCATGTGGTGAGATGGGTAATCCTATCATTTCCTGAGGGTCATGTCTTAATCCATCACCCTGGAGCTGAAGGGGGGCAGGGAGCTGCAGGAAACTGCTTTGTCTTTAAAACATGTTTCTCCCTTTCTCATCCAGGGAAATATAATATTCTGCCTTTTTAATATTTACTAGAATATTTCATTCTTCTAGGAGAGGGTGGGTGCTAACTTTCTACACTCCATCCCGCAAGGTATTATGGGATCATTAAAAGAAGATGATGACAGTATCAAAATGTGAGAATTCTGGTCCAAAGTGAAATGCAAATGTGATGGTTGCACAGTTCCTGCTCCTTAGTCCAAGCCAAATAACCCTAGACGTGAGCATGGTAGGTTTTTTGGGTCAAATTTCCTCTCTTCAGCAAGAGACAAACTGGCATGCAAATTGTTATGTATGTAGGTTTGAATGTTATTGGTTTATTTGAACTGTTCTTGTAAAATGTCAAATGGTATTGGTTTAAATAGTGCGGGAAGAAACCCTGCACTCCCATTGGCTGGCAGCTACGGCTGCAGGCTATAAGAGGCAGCCGTAGCCAAGCCAGGACGGGTCCATTCAAGCTGTAGTCACTAATAAACTCTTTGCTGGAACTCCTCGCGTCTGACTCTTCATGCAAACTTAACACTGGCGACGAAGGTGGGATTTCCCTGAAGAGAAGACGACGCGACGAACAAGCAACTGAGCGAGATGGCTGCTCTGAACACCCCCCCAGCACCGTTCGATCCGGCGACGGAAGACTGGGAATCGTATGCGGATCGTTTCCACATGTTTCTGGAAGGGAACGATCTCGCCGGCATCCCCCAGAGACCGAAGAGGGCGGTCTTTCTCACGCACTGCGGTCCGCAGTCTTCAAAATGGCGAAGGCGTTGGCGGGAGCAGCAGAGCTGAAGGTAATGGAATGGCCCGATTTAGAGAAACTTTTAAGAGCCCATTACGCCCCACAAGTATCGTGCCTCATTAAGAGACACGAATTTTACCGTCAGGATCAAGGGGATAGCGAGAATGTTAATGACTTCGGCAAGTTTAAGGGACATTGGGGTGCTTGTGACTTTACCAACTTAGAAGAGGCCATGCGTGATCGGTTTGTTTTAGGCCTAAAAGATAAGGTCTTACAAAGCAAACTTTTAATGAAACCTAAGATCATGTTTAAAGAGGCCATTGAAGAAGCTGTTTCAGCGGAAGCCACCAAGTCCTCAGCAGCGGCCATGAAAAGATTAACAAGGCCTCAAGCCAGGCCTCAAGCCATTCTGATGGGGAAAAATCCACAACAGCCCATTGCGAACAAATAGACTCTGATTCTGATGGCAGTGAGGCAGAGGAGGGGATTTTTAAACTCAGAATGGAGAAGAAGAGAAAAGACTCTGGGAAAAACAGGCAAGGTTTCTATTGCAGAGGCTGTGGGGGCCACCCCGCACTGAATGCAAGTTCTTTGACTCCATTTGCCTACGTTGTGAAACGGGTCACATAGCCAGAGTCTGTAAATCATCCAGAACCCCACCAATTAGGAAAAAATTTCCTGATAAAGATTTTAAGCCCAACAATTTCCTTGAAAAAATGGGGCGAAATTTAGAAGCAAATGGCAAGAATGAAACTCACCAAACAATCACTATTGGTCATTCTTCACCCTTAAAAAGCAGAAAAGTACATGTGCAGGTGTTTATTGAAGGAAGGCCTTGCCAAATGGAAGTGGACTCAGGCTCTTATCTATCTATGGTGTCATGGGACACTATCCACAGACTCTTTCCCAAAATTCAGAAGAAGCATTTCCAGAAGCAAGCACTGACTCTCAAAGACTACCAAGGGAATAAGATTCCAGTAGTTGGAGCGAGAGATTTCAACGTGCAGTTTAAAGGCCACGCCAAACGTTTGCCCCTGACCATCGTGGACAAGGATCGCCCAAGTTTGCTGGGACTTGAGTGGTTCAAGCCACTAGGCATCGAGGTGACTGGCATCCATCACGTGAGCAGCTCTGACTGGGAAGAGTCCTTGAAGTCTGAGTTTCCAGAGGTCTTCAGCGAAGGACTGGGCAAGTATATGGGGACCCCTATTGCTTTCAGCCTAGACCCCAAGGTGCCCCAATTCGTTTAAAGCCCAGGAGGGTCCCATTTGCTTTAAAGGAAAAAATTGATGCACAATTAGATAAGCTCATTGCTCAAGGGGTTTTAGAACCTACTGACCACTCCAGATGGGAAACACCCATAGTCACACCAGTCAAGGCTGATGGGTCAGTGAGAATCTGTGGTGACTATAAGGGGACACTTAACCATGCGCTGCAGCAGAGCACATACCCTGTACCAGTTGTGCATCATCTGCTCCATTCCCTTGGCAGGGGTACAGTATTTGCAAAACTGGACTTAGCTCAGGCATATCAACAATTAACAGTTGATGATGCCACTGCAGAGGCACAAACAGTTGTGACTCATAGAGGTGCCTTCAAATGTAAAAGACTACAATTTGGAGTAAGTGTGGCACCTGGCATTTTCCAAAGTCTTATGGTAAGAATGTTGGAAGGACTGCCAGGGGTAGTGCCTTATTTTGATGATGTTTTAATCTCTGCTGAAAATGACACTCAGCTTCAAGAGAGACTCAGAGAAGTCCTTACCAGATTCAGAAAAGCGGGTTTAAAAGTCAAGGAGGACAAATGTACACTCAAAACAGACAGAGTTGAGTTCCTGGGGTACATGATTGACAAGCATGGCATCCACCCTACTGATGCCAAGGTGAAAGCAATCAAGGAAGCCCCTAAACCTCGATGCAAGACAGATTTGCAAGCCTTCCTTGGACTTATTAACTTTACCACATGTTTCTACCTCACAAAGCATCTATTGCTGAGCCTTACATCGCCTGCTTGATAAGAAAGCTGTTTGGATCTGGGGCGGAAGGAACAGTCAGCATTTAACAGTATTAAGAGACTAATCACGCCTGATGCTGTGTTGATACAGTTCTCTGAGAATTTGCCTGTTGTTCTGACTTGTGATGCATCCCCTTTGGAGTGGGGGGTTGAGTCACAGGCTTCCCAATGGAAGGGAAGCCCCAATTGCATTTTACTCGCACTTTGTCCAAAGCAGAGAGGAATTATAGCCAATTGGACAAGGAGGCTTTAGCAGTTGTTGCAGCTGTTAAGAAATTTCATGAATATCTGTATGGCAGGTCATTCACCATTGTTACAGATCACAAACCTTTATTAGGCATTGTGGCAGGAGACAAACCTACATTTAATATCCTGTCACCAAGAATGCTGAGGTGGACTGAATTTCTTGCAGCCTATTCATACAAACTGATTCACAGGCCTGGCAAGGACATTGGACATGCTGATGCACTGAGTCGCTGCCCACTACCTTGCCACAAGGAGGACTTTGAACTTGAAACTCACACCTTTTCCTGGAGACCGTGGCTAAGCTTCCAGTCCATGCTGCTGAGATTGCCAGAGAAACTACCAAAGATGCTGTGTTGGCACCTGTTATGGGCTGGATTAAGAAAGGTTGGCCTCTTCAAGATCTACCTCACCTTGCCCAACCTTTTAAGTCCAGGCAAACTGAATTATCTGTATTAAGAGGATGTATTTTGTGGGGTAACAGGGTGGTTATTCCTGCAAAACTGCAAAGGGAGGTTTTGGAAATGTTACATGAGGGTCATCCTGGGATTGTAAGGATGAAAGGTTTGGCCAGGAGTTATGTATGGTGGCCAGGTATTGACAAAATGGTTGAAAACTGGGTAGCATCTTGTCCCAATTGCCAGGTAGTCAGGCCTGCCCCACCTCACGCCCCACACAGGAATGGGAATGTCCTAGGGCCCATGGCCTAGAATCCACATTGATTTTGCAGGCCCTACAAGAGGGCACACTTTTCTAGTGATAGTAGATGCATACTCTAAATGGCTAGAGGTAATTCCCATGACATCCACTACAACTGAGGCTGTCATCAAGCAGCTCAGAAAATTGTTTGTAACCCATGGGTTACCAGATGTCCTTGTTTCTGACAATGGCCCTCAATTCACATCTAAGATTTTTGAATCCTTTCTAGCTCACCAGGGTATCAGACATGCCCTCACTGCCCCTGGGCACCCTTCGGCCAATGGCTGGGCTGAACGCATGGTACGCTTTACCAAAGAGAAGCTTCAGCAGCTGGGTCCTGGGACATCACTGAGAAGCTTGAAAAACTTCTTAGTGTTCAACACATCACTCCTAGCCCATCAAATAACTTGTCCCCAGCAGAGTTGTTGATGGGCAGGAAACTTAGGTCTTCCCTTGACCGCCTTCATCCCACTTACGCACCCAACGCACCACTGGATTCCACTTCCAAAGTTCGTTCTTTAGTGTGGGAGATTCTGTCACGCTAGGAACCTTATAGGTGAACCTTTGTGGATTCCTGCTGAAATAACTCACATCACAGGCCCTCGTCTTACAGGATACAAACAGAGGATGGCCTCCTCTGGAGCAGGCACATTGACCAACTTAGATCCAGGTTCCTCAGGAACACGCCCTGTCTCCCTCTGGGTCCCTCACCTGATGTCTCTTCTAGGGGGAAGGGGGAACAGGAGGAAAATCAGCAAACAGGAATCAACCCCATGTGTAACGAGCCATTGCGACAGGAACCATCCCGAACCCTGTCACAATGCCAAGATCCATCCTTAGAAGTGGAAGATTGCACATCACTACCTGACTTGGGTGCTGACATTGGAATGGAGATGGGTTGGGAGGAAGTCCACATGGATTTAAAGGAATACATTAGATAGGTTGGGGTTTGGTATGGACTGAACCTAGTGGGAGGGTTGTTATGTGTGTAGGTTTGAATGTTATTGGTTTATTTGAACTGTTCTTGTAAAATGTCAAATGGTATTGGTTTAAATAGTGCGGGAAGAAACCCTGCACTCCCATTGGCTGGCAGCTACGCTGCAGGCTATAAGAGCAGCAGAGCCAAGCCAGAGGGTCCATTCGAAGCTGTAGTCACTAATAAACTCTTTGCTGGAACTCCTCGCTCTGTCTGACTCTTAACAAAATAATGCCTGCAAAATGCCAGGCTATTGTTTTCTTTCTTTCCTTTTTGTGTCAGATGGAAGTGAAGGGATTAATATTAATTATTCATATCTGTTCCTTGTTCTGAACATTTGAAGTTGGCAGAAGTTAAAACAAATATACCCACTGCTTGTGAGGGTTGAAGCCTGGAAACAATGGCAGCATGGGGAGATGCCCACAGAAAATCATAAGAATATCACCCCATTGACAAGGTATTGCATTTTATTTGTGCCAAACATGTGTATACTCTCGGGGTAGGTAAATTGAGGACCCAAGATTGTTGGGGGCAATAAGCTGACTTTGTAAAAATGCCGCTTAGTAATAAGCAGGCATATACAGTGGAATGAAGGCTATTGCTGAGATTGGTTGTATCAAAAATTGTAGTGAGTGCAACTTAAAAGGTGAAACTAATATATGAGATAGACTCATTACATGCAAAGCAAGATAGTTCAAGCTGTGATTTGTCATAATTGTGATGATTATGGCTTACAGATCATGAAAACCCCAAATCCACAATCTCAGAAAATTAGAATATGACATGCAATCAATAAAACAAGGATTGTACATAGAACAATATTGGACCTCTGAAAAGAATAAGCATGCATATGTACTCAGTACTTGGTCTGGGCCCCTTTTGCAGCAATTACTGCTTCAATGTGGCGTGGCATGGAAGCTATCAGCCTGTGGCACTGCTGAGGTGTTATGGAAGACCAAGATGCTTCAATAGCGGCCTTCAGCTCTTCTGCATTGTTCGGTCTCATGTCTCTCATCTTTCTCTTAGCAATGCCCTATAGATTCTCTATGGGGTTCAGATCAGGCAAGTTTGCTGGCCAATCAAGCACAGTAATCCCACAGTCATTGAAGCAGGTTTTGGTACTTTTGGCAGTGTGAGCAGGTGCCAAATGAAGTCAGCATCCCCATAAAGCTCGTCTGCGGAAGGAAGCATGAAGTGCTCCAAAATCTCCCGGTACACGGCTGCATTGACCCTGGACTTAATGAAGCACAGTGGACCAACACCAGCAGATGACATGGCTCCCCAAATCAACACAGACTGTGGAAACTTCACACTGGACTTCAAGCATCTTGCAGTGTGTGCCTCTCCATTCTTCCTCCAGACTCTGGGTCCTTGGTTTCCAAATGAGATGCAAAAGTTGCTCTCATCAGAAAAGAGGTCTTTGGACCACTGAGCAACAGACCAGGTCTGTTTTTCTTTAGCCCAGGTAAGACGCTTCTGATGACATTTGACACCCATGTCCAGGATCCGTCTGTGTGTGGTGGCTCTTGATGCACTGACTCCAGCCTCAGTCCACTCCTTGTGAAAGTCCCCAACACTTTTGAATGGCCTTTTCCTGACAATCCTCTCCATGCTGCAGTCATCCCTGCTGCTTGTGCACCTTTTTCTTCCACATTTTTCCCTTCCACATAACTCTCTATTAATGTGTTTTGATACAGCACTTTGGGAACATCCAACTTCTTTTGCAATTACCTTTTGAGGCTTTCCCTCCTTATCGAGGGTGTCAATGATGGTTTTCTGCACAACTGTCAGGTCAGCAGTCTTTCCCATGATTGCGATTCCTACTGAACCAGACTGAGAGACCATTGAAAGGGTTAGGAACCCTTTGCAGGTGTTATGGCTTAATTAGCTTATTAGAGTGGGACACTTTGAGCCTAGAATATTGCACCTTTTCACAATATTCTAATTTTCTGAGATTGTGGATTTGGGGTTTTCATGAGTTGTAAGCCATAATCATCACAATTATGGCAAATCACGGCTTGAACTATCTTGCTTTGCATAGACTGCATGTAATGAGTCTATCTCTTATATTAGTTTCACCTTTTAAGTTGCATTACTGAAATAAATGAACTTTTGCATGATATTCTAATTTTTCGAGTTTCACCTGTATATTAAAGAGAGAATGTGAATTAGGAGAGGACAAGTTCAATGGATAATTAAAGTCAAATTACTGACTTATGGTCCTCTCGTAGAAAACAATAATGTTCACCTTTTCCACAAAGAACACGAGGGCTAATGCATTATCTATAAAAAGTCATTGATTATTGGGCGTTGTGTACCTGCCTTACAATTATTGAAAAGTGGCTTTCTCACAAGCTCTTTCTTTGTTACTAAATGGCAATGAATAATATGTTATTTCCTCTTTAATGTTGTATCTTGAAAGATATAAGTAGATGTTGTCCAAATGCTTTTAAAATGTCACTTTCTATTTACAACAGAATGTTGTGAGATTACCATGGAAAGAGCATGTTCCTACACTTATTTGATGGACTTGCTGCTTTTGCTCACCAAACTTTCAGGCTGCATTCTGGCTAATAGTACTCCCAAGCGGAGGGAGTACTGATCCTTTGTGGAGCAAAAAAACCACAGCAACAGAATCTGGTTGTAGGCCTGTGTGAAGTGGCTGCCATTCACCTTATCTTGGCACTTTGCATCATGAAGGCAACAAAATTTACTTCAACAAGGCACAGTAATGTCACAACTTCCCTGTTTGGGATGCTCCTCATCACTTCACTGACGCCTTCTGTCAAGTCAAGTATTTGAAAAAGGCCTTTCCACAGGCCGGCCTAAAGACCTCCTTCAGTTAGTCTGGGAAGGGCTGGAGTTCTTTACTTTTGGTTGTTTGTGTCCAGTGTTATGAGCAGAATATATACATGCTGTATAAAGAAAAATAAAATAATAGATCAGCTAACAGAAAGATGTTCTCTCCCCCAATCTCACTTTTTAAAATCTTAGAAAGAATGTCCCTGGACAGAACAAGGCCTCCTTCCATATGCAGATTATGATGACAACCCTTAATATGGCTTTGGGGGATCTAGTGCAGGAGAGCTGAGACTATGTGAGAAACTGAACATTGGAGGTCAAAGGGGAAGATATAGAAATTAGTAAAAGGAAGTGGATTTGTTTACTAAGTAGTATTTTTAAAGAGCCTCTTATCTCCCTTTTTCTATATGAAGCAGTGGCCCCCAATCTTTTGAGCACCAGGGACTGGTTCTGTGAAGGGCTTTTCTCCTTGGACTGGGGGATATGGCTTTACACACTACCTGGATCCTGCACGTGCATGGATGGAGTTTTGCTCATTTGTGCAGCCCAATTGCTGGCAGGATGTGGACCAGTTCCAGTCCATGGCCCAGGGGTTGGGGACCCCTGATATAAAGGGTTGCTTCTAGAGATACTGCTTCTAGAGAAATTAAAAGAATCTCAATCGAGTATTCAAGATTACAGTAGTTAAGACCACCTTAAGATTTTATTTGCTTATTAATTAATTAATTTGTCAGTCCAACAAACCAACTAGGCCTACTGCTGTTCAGTTTAATATTTCTCAAGGTAGGTCTTTACAATCACTGCAGTATATCAGAAACAAGAGTGACACCATGAACCAAATCAATAATAATTAGTATTAGTGAAAAAGGAAGATCTTAGTTACAATATCTTGGCTTGAGAATTGTTCCCAAAACATTCAATTCTCAGGATAGGTGCTTGTTGGATGCAAGTATGAATTCTTGATTGATGGATCAATGGATGGATTGACACACTTAAGTTAAAGTTGACTGACATTTGTAATCTCTGTAGTTGTTGTCATTTGTTTGGTTTTCTTTATATGAATCATAGTTTCATTTCTTTATGGTGTTCCTTAGCTTTCACTGCTAGAGATTGCAGATCCTTTGTATTTTTGACTCTCAGCATAGCACAGGTTTTTTTTTTTTCATATTTATATGCCGCCCTTCTCCAGAGACTCAGGGCAGCTTACAATGTTTGGAGCACAACCCAATGTGCTCAGCAATAGGCTTCCTTCCATTGTATATGCCTGCTTATTACTAAGCGGCATTTTTACAAAGTCAGCTTATTGCCCCCAACAATCTTGGGTCCTCAATTTACCTACCTCAAGAGGATGGAAGGCTGAGTCAACCTTGAGCCTGGTGGGATTCGAGCCTGCGCTAATTGCAGGCAGCTGGAACTAAGTGCTAGGCATTTAACAGCCTGCACCACCAAGGCTCTTATTATGGTTATTGATGTTTCATCCTCTGTTTTTAATTTACCTTTTAAAAATCTAATTATTCCAATTACTGTTGTGGCTCATCAACTGCCAATAGAGATGGCAGTCAAGTCAGATGAGTCAGAGGAGATGGAGGGGGTGCCTGGGTTACTAGCCAGCAGAGGGCTCTGAGGAGCAGGAGGTCTCAGAGCCAGATGCAGAGCAGGGCCCAACTACTCATGCTCAAGTGGAGAGACAGTTGTTTTGGGAGCCTGAGCTGAGTGAGGGGAGGAAACAGCTTGGGCCCTGTTCAGATGCAGGTATGCGCAGAGAAGTGCAGAAAGGAGAGCAATGCAGGACTGAGGGCCAGCTATCCAGGAAAACAAGCCCTTCCCTGGCTGGAATATACGGAGGAGGGGTGTGGGAGGTGTGGTTGTCAGAGACATCCGTTCATGCTCTAGAGGAGTTCCCTCTGGTGGATTCCTTACCAGGATTTCCTTGCCACTCACCAAGTTGGTCAGGACTCTTTGTGTTGGGATTGAAGTGCTAATTGAGGCTCCCTGTGGAACTCAGAGACTGTGATCTTGTGAATCACCCTCAAATGTGTGACCTGGAGCTTCGTCAGTAAATGTCATGTGTTCCTGCCTTTCTGAATAAAAATGGGTTTCTCCTCACAAGTAGGCTGTTGAGTGGGGCTCGTGAAGGATGGATCAGAACAGTTACCTCTTGATATATCCTGCACATCATTTGAATAAATAAGGAGAGAGTTTACAGTCTTGAGTCACAACCACACTAACCTCTCACCATGTCTTATCTGAATTGTGAGCTGTCCAGCTATTGAAAAGCTGATAATATTGTGTCCCCTTGTAATGACTGTACATATCATGATCTGATTTTTGGGATGGTAGCTTGATGGAGGAAGCAGCTGAGACACCTGCTTCAGAGTCAGATTAGAACCCCAAATCATGCATACTTTAAGTTGAAGTAGGAAGTGATCTTTGTGTGTCCACCCCAAAACTCTTAAATTAAAATGACTGTCCTACTTTTTTCATTGTAGAGCTGTTTAAGAGGAAATGTGAATGTAGAGAGCTTGGATCCTCCAGTAAAGAAATCAGATAAGTGTGCCAACAAGCATATAACTCAATTGTTAGGACTACAATGGTGCCATGTAACAAGGTTTGCAATAATGGGACGAGAAGAAAAGAAATGGTATGGAATGTGTGAGCACTTCTTTGGAATTGCAGTACCATAGTTCAAGAACAGCTCTTGTTCCTAACATTACCTAATTCTTCTAGCAAGCAAATAAAAGAGAAACTCTAATTTTAGCTCTGAGCCAGAGATGTGTTCAGAAGTTGTGCCCATTCATTATGCATGTTAACATATGCTGGAAGCACTAAAAGGCTGCAGTGATGAATTGGCTGGTTAATTCAAATCCATATGTGCAGTTCACCCCTATCAGCCACAACTTTCCCTTGACTGTCATCTTCTCACAATGCAGTCCTGTATACATTGATCTAAAAATATGTCCCACTGAGTCCAATAAAATTAACTCCAAGGTACGTGGGTAGATATTTGTGAATATAAAGAATCAAGTCGTAATACTGTATTGAACTAAGAGGCTATAATAGGCAGTCTCTATTGTGGAATAATAATGAGGTGAATGCCCAGGAGGGAGGGAGGGATTTCCAGAGGTGTAAGGGGAAACTTATTATATGTGAGAGAAATATGTGTGATATTATGTGTGAATGAAAGTGAGTAAAGACAGCACCTCCCTCACAAAATATATAGCAGATGTAGATAGTAGTGTCTTTAGTCTGGCAAGACTTTGTCTATAGGTATGAAACCATAAGAACTCAGCTGTGAAGATCTGCCATATGCCATTCTTTATTTGGGGCCTTCTATTATATGCCTAGATTTCAGATATAATAATGGCTGAATTCACACATTTTTCTAAACTATAGTATGGTTTGTTTGGGTTTTGACCCAAAATGATATTGGGAAGCCAGCCATTATGATTTGTGATGGCTTAATTATACCGTATGAATGAGACCTGTATTACACCATCCTTCTCAGCTCCCAGACCACAGTTGCACTATCTCAACTTTCCTGTCCTTCTGTCCTTCTGTTCTCCCTAAGGACTCAGGATGGCTTACAATACTAAAAGCAATACAATATAAATATTAAAAAATTAATTAAACCAGAAATCTCATAAATAGTTAAAAAATTTAAAAACAACCACTAAAAAGACCCTCCCCCCCTCCTTCAGTCCAGGTAGGCTAGTTGGAACAGCCAACTTTTTAGGCCATGGCGGAAGGATCGGAGGTCAGGGGCCACCCAGAGCTATTTGAATGTTACGTTCTAATTTAATGATAAATAACTATAAGAAAAAGGAGCAAAGGCTTTGAAGCGACAGACTGCAGGCACACCAATCATTGGCTCTGTTTTCTCCTCCTTTACATATAAATGCGATTATTATTTGCAAGTGTCAAGTCTATACATGTTAACTCATAGACATGTTATACAAACATGTATCATATTATCCATTTTTTCCCCCATTAGTGGTCATGCAGTACCTTAATTATTCCCACAACCATTCTATCTCTACTGCTACTTTTATAATGCAAGAAACAAAATTTGTCTGCCCTTCAAGGACTAGGTAAATCAAGGGATAAGGAACTTGGCTTTTCATGTTATTGCTGAATTATAATCACTAGCAATCCCATCCAGTGGAGCCAAGAATGAGGGATACTGGCAGTCATAGTTTACAATAATATGAGGTGTGAGATGGCTATATTCTCACTCCCATGACAATACTTACAGAAATAACAGAAACAAACCCTGTTGAGTGCAAAACCCTTATCATTTTATACAGGCAGTCCTTGACTTATGACCATTTGTTCAGTGCCTGGGCTTACAACCTGTGCCGGAAGTAATGACTGTTGCAGTATCCCCAGAGTCATGCAATCAAAATTCAGATGCTTGGCTATGCTGGCTTTCTGAGGTCAGTGCAGTTTTACAAATATGTATTAATATATATTGGTTCTATTACATATATTATATGTAATATATGCAAAGTAACCCATAGAACCTTCAACCAATATGTCTCCATTTGTTCACATTATTTCCATTGTCTACTTTAATTCACTTGCTTTAGCTGTCTTGTCTCTAAGGGAAGCTCCCTCCACTTCTGTCTCCCACTAGCACCATACAAAATCATAGGCAGGTCTAAGCATTCTTCTTTCAGATAGTTTCTCAATAATCATAAATTAGGAAACGGTTTATTATTCTTGCAGTGCATTTTTGGTACTGCAAATTAAACCAGGTTTTCAATTGTTGAGGGTTATTTCAGGAGTGATTTCACCCAAAAGAATCCTCACTATGGTTCAGAAGAGGAGAAGATTAATAGCATAATGAGTTCCAATAAAACAAATACAAGCCATTTATTCTGAAGCCAGTAGGTAGTAGATTTGAAGATGATAAAGTGCTTGTGTAATCCGCACCCACAGGCTTTTAAATAATATTAGAAAGGCAGCTTTACCTGCTTCAGTTTGGGAGTGCATTATTGCATTTGTTCCATTTCTCTAACAAAGGAGAACAGAGGGAGCAAACGTATATCAACATTGTGGGACTACGTCTTGTAGCTTTGATGCAAACCTCATCATATTTATGCTAGGTACATGTGGAGAGCATCACATTTACAATACCGAGAGCACATTCATAAATTGGAATAATGTGGATTTCTAGAGATAGTACCTCAACCCAATCCAACCTTTTTCAACAGTGACATTTACTCTACTATGATATTGCCACTGTGGCCTTTCTGTCTTAAAGGCTTGTGGTGATTGAGGAAAGGAATGCAAGAGGGAAGGGAACCCATTGATAAATGACATCCATGAGTTGCAAAAATTCAAATAACTAGCCATCCCTTGCCAGGATGCTAAGCATGTCATTCAGGTTATTTTGATAAGAAGGGAGTGTTGATTATAGATAAAATCAGAAAGAGATAAATAAAATAAATATATATTGATGTGTAGCAATAACACTTAGCAATAGCACTTAGACTTCACAGTGCTTTACAGCCCTCTCTAAATGGTTTACAGAGTTAGCATAACAATTGGCCCTAACAATCTGGGTCCTCATTTTACCAACCTTGGAAGGATGGAAGGCTGAGTCAACCTTGAGCCAGTGAGAATTGAACTGCTGAACTGCTGGCAGCCGGCAGTCAGCAGAAGTAGCTTGCAGCACTGCATTCTAATCACTGCATCACTACGGCCCCATATATATTTTGCATGCATCAGTAGTTTATGAAATCATGCATTACTAGAACATGAGTCCATGATGCCATTTCAAACCTGCACTTAAATAGAGCTAAATCCTTGACAATGATTTCCCCCAAATAGGAACAAAAAACATTCCTCTGATTTAAGAACATAGGAAGCAGCTTCATGCCAAACCAAATGATTTGACATCCTCATTCACTCCCATTGACACTGATTAGCAATGGCTGTCTAGAGTTTTTCAAAAGACATGCCAGCCCTTCTACACACCATGCAGCTGCTATTTCCCAATTCTCCAGTATTGAATTATATTGAAATATAATCATTTAATAAGATATATGCTAATATGATACAGTTATTTAATTAGATTGAACTATCAATTAATATTTGAATATGAGTTTAGTGCAGTGAGAAAGGTGCCAGGCTAGAAACTGGGACTCTGTGAGTTGTAGTCCCACTTTAGGCACAAAAAGGTGGGCCAGAATTATGATATGATGCTCTATTGGAATGATTAACTGGACAAAAGCTGAAGTTTGGACCCAAAGACCACAGTACATGAAAACCAATAACTATTCACTATGTACCACATCCCTGTAGTGATATTGAAAGAGCATACCTGCTCCAGAAATTGAGGCCAAGGTTTATTTCAGGTCAAAAAAACTGTCGAAGAAGAAGGAAAGCATGCATTGGCCGATTACATAAAAGACAGCTAAGAAGAAGCAGTGTTGCAAGTTAAAAATGGGAACCTACTAAATGTACAGGAAACAAAATGGGCATCAAGATTTGCAACGTGGTGTCTAGTTGAGAGATCCTAGTTGTCACTTAATGCTATGAGCCTGGTAAAGACATTCTCTATAGGTAAAAATGATATATCCTCCCCATATTGCTTTCTATTTTGTAGCTTTACTGATTGGGAAAGACTTGTGCTAGGATTTCAGTTTTATTTTTATTTTTTTTAAATAATGATTCAATAAAAGTTCCAATCCTTATGAGACTTATTGAGGCTAAGAAACTTAATACATGGATTGGCATGTATTAAGTTATGTTTCAATCTTGGCATATATGTTCTTCTGTTATTTTATTGTTTTTCTCTTCTTATTTAAACTATGTACCATCAGCTAACCAGAGTCATTTTTTGATTTGGGTGGCATTCTAAATTTAAACAAAGAAACAGACAAGGAAGGAAGGAGGGAGGGAGGAAGGAAGGATTGAAGGAAGGAAGGAAGATCTTAGTAACTGCTACTACCTATCCAAAAACAAAGAGAGGGATAAGAGAAAGAGAGATGCAGAACATGTAGAACAATGGAACACTCCAAATAATTTTTCATTAAAAAAAATACAAATCCTAATCTGATTCTAGTTCTAGTATTTCTTAATTTGCACACATTTCCCAGCTAAACTCTGCAGTGGGGCACTGCAACTCTGGGAACAGTTGATTTGTTATTCCTATGAACGAATGCAAAAGACCAGACAAAATGAATCAGCTCCTTTCTCTTTAAAAAAAACAACAACTACTATTGGCTTCCCATCTGGACCATGAGTATGTGAACTCACCAGAACGACCATGTATTGTGCTATACAATACAGAAAGCACCAAATAAGTAACAGACTAAGCCAGAGAGCAACAAACAGCATCTAATGAAAACAGTAATTGGATATCTTATCCTTTGACTGTCAAAATAAAAAGGGGATGTTTCTTTCTAATTTTGGAGGCCTCTTTATGGAGTTGCCAGCAGGTGTTAGAAAACAACTTCCAAACACTCCATGATATTTTTTCCCTTTGCCTCTGAACTGCTGCTTCAAAAACATTAACCCTGCCAAAGTTTTCAGCTGGATACCATCAAGGTTTTCACTGCAATATATATGTATATTTTAAAATATTTTGCATTCATCTCCTTTAAAGGCAGAAGGATGAGAAAAGGACAGCCAAGTTGATCCAAATTGTCTAAAAACCAGCTCAAATGGCGTCAAACCAATGCCAAATGTGTACAATCCAACTGAAGCATGAAAACATTCAACAGTTGTTTCCAAAGGAAAACCTAATATTCTGCTTTCTGGAATGCCAGACTTGGCATAATACTGAAAAATGACCACTGGCCTGACATTAAGGAGTAGCAAGCTTTGATACCTTGGCAAAACTCATCAGCAAGCTTGGCCTGCCCTGAGAAGGATCACCTGATCAGTGGCAAGACTCTGATAGATCAGGTTATGACTTGCTGGCAATATTTAATGCTAGCTAATATAAGCCAGAGAGGCAGATGGTACAATGAAGCACAATGCCAGAGAAAGAGGGAGAGGCAGTGAGGAGAACAAAAACCTGGGTTTAGAACAAGTCACTCATACACTTGTTCTTTCTTAAAAATAGCAAAGATTAAAGCTAATGCCTGGAGTGTTAATCTGATACATTCTCATTTTATTGAGAGACCTAAGTCTGCCCCATTCCATGTGCCCTCTAAATTCTGACTGCTGTGTATGGAAGAAAACAGCTTTGTTTAGCTGTTCCCAGACCAAGTACAAAAGTGTGCACCACAATATATGACAGCATATACAACAGCAATTATAAATATATTTCTACTTAATTTGACATGTATGTATGTCTTAATCTTATATGGCTGCCTTCTTTAGGTATCATAATGCATAACATATCACAAATGCATAATATTTGGAAGCATTTAAATTGTTTCAATATTTAGCGTTATTATAACCCTAATATTGAAATTATGGTGGAACTATGAATAATTCTTAGAACACGTTAAATAATAGTATTTAGGGAGGATAGATATAAGGCGCAAAGAAATGTTATCTATGTTTAAATGAATTAATGGGAAAATGTGAAATGGATTATGAAAAGAGATTAGCCTTGTTGAAGTTGTGGAAGTTGGAAGATTAGAACCACATATACCTATTTGTATTATTATTGTTATTGTTGCTTAAAAAAGACTTGACCCAGTCAATGCAATGTTCATAAAATATGTATGTTTATATTGAAAATAAAGAACTTATTTGAAAATAAAAAGCTTATTTGAAAAAAATTGTTTCAGGTTTTTTGTTGGGGGGAGGATTTTGATACCACAATGAAAGAAATTTTTAAAAAGGAAAGGACAAAGAAAGACAAACTGTATACAAAAAGCATTTGAATAGTCCCTTTCTTTTGTTTCCCCCCATTCTTTCCTTCCTCTCTAGATGTATCCTGAACTTACTGAAACTTTAATTATTATTAATGTAAACATTGACATTTTTATAAAATTAACAATAATCATGGGCCTTGGGTAGCCCAAAACGTAATAGATATTAATTAAATCTTTTTTGGAGAGAAAGGGGAAATGGATTAAGTATCTTTTAAAGAAAGAAGTTCCTTTAAATGCAGGAGGCTCTGGAGTCTGTGGTTGGTCAGCAACCACAGCCTGGTTAGACAAGGACTCTTCCTGCTGCCTGGGCTAAGGTCACCTTAGCTTAATTGCAGTAACGAGGGTTGCTGGGCATTGCTACCATGTGGATTGAGTGTGAGCTCCTTCAGTTCTGCTCAGTCCACATCAGAGTAGTGCCCTATGACCCTTGCTGCTCTGGTTAAGCCATGGTGGTACAGGATTCCTCTTGAGTTTAGAGCTTTATGGTGACTATGTGTTGTTTTATTTCATTTATTTATTTTTAAAAATCTGTTCAACTTATTTTTGTCTGCACTTGACATTTTACTGTGTGTCTGGGTTTCATGAGCAGAGCAGAAAGGAAGCCCAAGGCCTATGGGAACCCCAAGAACTTCCCAAGCCAAAGCACTCTGCACTGGTTGTAGCTTCCAAATGCTCTTCAGGGGAATTGGATTAAAGGGAGATGATTGATGGATTGATTTGACTGATAAGACTGTCCCTTTCATAATTTGTGACTCTGCATGGCATATAAAATAATAATAACATAATCAACCATCTCCTATTATCAAACCGAGAGCAAAGTAAAGCTTATATCCTGCCACAGTGAAGAAGTTTAGAGCTAAGCAAGTGAGTAAAGGCTCAGGCAGTGTATATTTTTGTCATCCCCAGAAGATTTCTGAAGAGCAGATATTAAATGAGATGATAAAAATAAGCGTTCATGTCCATGTCAGCAAGCCCACCACAACTCTATACTTTCCTCCTTCAGAGTATTCCCCATGTGTGGGATGAATTTTCCTATAGAACACTGCATCTAGTCTCTAATAGCCCCAGTGCAATAGAAAAACATCAAACCTGAGGAGTGCCTCAAAGAAATACAAAGTGCTTCAAAGTCAGCTGAATCCATTTGCTGCTTCAAAGCAAGTGTCCACTTCACTTACTGTGTCATTATGTTGTAGCTTCATCAGACTGAAGTAGTCCTTTGAAATGCTGAACCACTAATAAACAAGGGTGAGAAAATGATTCATCCACTTACATCAGTATTCGTTTCTTTGTTCTTGTGTTGTAGCTCCAATAAAGTTCTTTTAGTCTTTAGTTCCTTTTGCAGATCACAGTCAATTTGATGGCCAACAGATTTGATTCATGATGGGAATGTTATGGGTCCTATTTTTTTAATCTTGTCCTTGTACATCCAGTACAACTTGTATGTTTAATAGGCACATGTTTCAATTTCTACAATAGAGAACTTTATAGAAAACAGCAAGGAAGATGCTAGGAACTGTCAACAGCAGATCTTTGAACACAGGTTGAATGAGGCATGAAACAGTTAAATATTATAGCTAGAGAGCTTTGATGGTCCAGTGGCTAGAATGCAGTATTACAGGCTAATTCTGCCCATTGACAGGAGTTTGATTTTGACAGGCTAAAGGTTGACTCAGCCTTCCATCCTTCTAAGGTCGGTAAAATGAGGACCCAGATTGTTTGGGGAAATATGTTGATTCTATAAACTGGTTCAAGAGGGCTGTAAAACACTATGAAATGGTATATAAATCTAAATATTGCTTTTATTTATTTGTTTGCTTGTTTATTTATTTGTTTGTTTATTTATATTTATCTGCCATTCAACTCCAAGCAACTCTGGACCATTAAAGAGAGAAAGAGTTGACTATGATATAATCGTCTGTACAAATTTCCTTTAGATTACTCCAGAAGATAGTACTTAAAATGAACATTGCAAATGAAATAAAAGAGCAGTTGGTTTAAAGATTTGAAGTACTTTTTGATGATACAAATTATTCTTAAGTGGAACAAAATGCCCTCAAATATAAAATCTCCTTCAGTTCATTTTTTTCAATTCAGAGGCTGCAGCCCATGTTTATTTATGAATATTTATTTCTTGTGCTTTTATTTTATGCATGGCCAATGTTCCCTGGTCAATGTTATTTAAAACACTACAAATACTAAAATAATTAAAATTTAAAAAATAGTAATGAGGAGAAAGTTGGAGAAACAACTTTAAGAATATATCTCTACCAGGGATTCTGTAATAGTAGATTTTTGCTTTTTGATAGGAAAATAAACTTGGCTACTTTAGGGAACCTAAAATATTTTGACCCTATATTTAATCTCTGCCATGATTGCTATGCAATTGGAATGCCTTCAATAGAAACCTGACCAAACAAAGGCACCATCTGTGAGATTTCATCATCCTTTAGAAATAAGAAGAGGGGAAAGAGTATGTATTGATTCATTTGTAAGGATTGTAGGTGTAAGGATTTCACATTGCAGCAGCATGCAGAAGACTGGTTTTCTGCTTTTTCAGAAAGGGAGTTAAACTGTCATTCATTACCTGCAGTGGCATTGATTCAAAAAATTCCTAGTGTTCTTCAGAGCAGTTGCCCCAACAGCTGTTTGTGATCATTTTTCATGTCATAACCACATTTCCTGTTCATTCTAAGAGGCAAAAAAACTGTTCAATATTCATCACTATGCCACAAGAATAAAAAAGAATATTTTAGGAAAAGGGGAGGCTGAGCCTGTGGGTTGAGTCCAGAGAGGAATCAGTATGGAGTTATTACACTAATGGTCTATCCCACTAATGGTCTAAGTCCAACCACTCTTGAATGCCATTGACTCTTATCTAGTGCCAATTTAGTACTGACTGTTAGTTGACTAGATTCTTGTGTCTAGCAAGAAATCAGATTAACTAGAACTTAACATATGGTCCTGATTCTTTGCACCTGACAATATTAGCTGGTCTCACATTCTTGTTCAAGAGAAACTTTTATTTTATTACCAGGTGTGTTTCTGAGCTGAGAATAAAGAATGAAAGCAGTTGCTCAAACCAATGGTGACAGTAGAATATGCAGAAATTTCTAATGCTGCTAAAAATTTTGGAGGAAGGATAGAAAAATGTCTTCCTCGCTCTCTTTTTTACTTTTTTTGCAGGGCAGGCTTTTATGGTTTGCAATTTTTATTTCAGGATGTTTCATTTCCTAGTCACATCAGAAAAGAATATTTTGTCCCATTTTCCCCCCTATGATGTCAGTAAATAATTCATTTAAGTTTCTTAGAAATGGACATCAACTTTGACTGAATTTTAATTAGGGTTCTCTGAGAAGATGAGGCATTTTTTCTTCCAAATGGAATCTAATATTCCCAAAACAAGTAATTTGAGCTGGCAAGGAGGGAAAAGTTATCTCCAAAACCAGATAGATGAAGAGAGTCTATATAGAGCAAATGGGTTTTGCCTTTCTGAGCTTCCATTGGTGATCAACTGGGACTGAGTCGAAGAATGCATAACCACACATGTACTTAGAAAACAATGAACTGAAAATTTTTGGAGACTAATAGCATCCTTATAAAGACCAGATGGCTATGCTGAGGCATGTTTATTCTGCAGTTATTTTCCCCCCACTATATTTATTTAGAATATCCACAATTGGCCCCACAGACCTTCTTTTCAATGCCTGGTGGGGGAAACAGATGAACTCCAAGCTACTGTTTATTGTTTTAAAATAGTGCTAGTAAGAAATAAATAGATCAGTCAGTAGGGAAATCTGGAAAGTGCATTATAGTAGTAAGAACTTCCTAGACTTGAAAGAAGGAAAAGGGAAAACACCATATCTAATGGTTGTCTGGAACAGGCCAGTGTCACAGACTTGAGTAAGGATGATGAGCTATTTTTAAATCAAGAAGGTTAGTCAAACAGAAGCAGAAAAAATTGTTAATAGCAGAGATATCTGCAGGCTGTTGGGACATTGCATCACAAGCTGTGTGATCTAAAAGTCATTTTGTGATATCATATCTTAGGTAGAATAGGAGTGAGACTTGCTGAGTAATGCTGCTGACATCCCTCTGTCCCACTTCTAGATCTTACGTTATGTAAGTGTCAAATTTTTCCACACATTTAGAGTAAATGTCATTGATGTAAAATAAAATCTATAAAACTATGTAACTCAGTAGTCAATCTTTTCCTTGGTTAATGACCAGCATTAAACAGAAGCAGTCAAACAAACTTAAAATAAAAATAAAATAACATATCAGAGAATAGCACCTCAGGTGATAACAAAATTATGAATGTATAATACTATTTCATTAAACGGTGTTAATAATGAGGTTGTAACCCTAAAGCTACTGTACACAGCCTAGTACTTAATTTTTTCTCATTTCCTGCTGCTATTATATATCAGTAAATGTATCTGGTTCATAAAAGTGAATGAATGAGACTTTAGAAAAAACAAAAAGGAAAAGGAAAAACCACATGCAACAGACTCAGTTCAATATCACTGCTTTGTGCTGAGATGATAAAAGCAATAGAGACATGGAATATAATTAGGGCAGTGCTGCACAATTCACAAGGTGTACCAAAAGGAATAAAAAAATCTATATTTAGCAAGAATAAGACATTTGTGGAGCTTAAATGAAAACCAGATGGAAATGTAACTAATTTCAATTCTCTTCATTTTTTAATCAATGCATGCACATGAGTCACAGCCATTGACCCCCTCATAGTTGCATTTTTTTAAACTTGAAATTTACATATCCATTAGAGAAAAATCTTTCCATTAAGCTTTTTTCACCATATTGTTACTTCCTTGATGCAAAGAAGAAAGAATTAGCTGCGACTTCATAAGGGTTAGTTTTAGCAGAATAGAGTCATAGCAAATAATGCAATTAAGGTAGTGAATAACAGAATAACAGGGTTAGAAGGAACCTTTTTAAAAAATTCACATTTATATGCCGCCCTTCTCCGGAGACTCAGGGCAGCTTACAATCTTTGGAGCACAACCCAATGCGCTCAGCAATAGCTTTCATTCCATTGTATATGCTTGCTTATTACTAGGGCTTTTTGGCCCCCCCAAGTGGCATTTTTACAAAGTCAGCTTATTGCCCCCAACAATCATGGGTCCTCAATTTACTACCCTGAGAGGATGGAAGGCTGAGTCAATCTTGAGCCTGGTGGGATTCGAGCCTGCACTAATTGCAGGCAGCTGGAGCTAAGTGCTAGGCGTTTAACAGCCTGCACCACCAAGGCTCCAAACCTCCTTGGAGGTCTAACCCCCTACTCAAGCAGGAACTCCTATATTATTTCAGAAAAGTGGTTGTCCAATTTCTAAAAAGTCAGTTTGAAGGCAAGCCATTCCACTGATTAACTGTTCTGTCAAGAAATTTCTCCTTATTTCTAGGTTGGCAAGCCATAAGGTACAATGGTATATACATTTAATAAATAAATATGGACAATTTATTCATTTAAGATATTTATATGCGATCCTAATGCAATCAAGGTGATACAGGGAAGAGTAATTGATAATCAAAGGGTATAGAAGCAAGAGAGTTGCAGAATACACTTGTAAGAAAAGAAAATTGAACTACAACCTTACTCCCATCTAGTGATTCCATCAACT
The DNA here is from genome assembly GCA_009733165.1 of Naja naja. Lineage (NCBI taxonomy): Eukaryota > Metazoa > Chordata > Lepidosauria > Squamata > Elapidae > Naja > Naja naja. The sequence goes on along the minus strand of CM019148.1, from coordinate 201,124,964 downwards.
CTTCCTTGAATACCCCCACAGGCCAAATCATATGTGCACTCTGATGTTGGTTATAGCTATTTTTTTTATCCAAAAAGATGGATGTGAGAATGGGATATATTTTGTGATTTTCTTTTAACACTTAAAAACAAAGTACAATTGTATAGAGTATAGTAAATAAAAATATACACTGTAAAATAATTGCTGAGTGGATGACCTTTGGAGCTGTCACTGTCGCTACATTTTTCAAATTCATTTCAATTTGGTTTCATGCTTCTCAGCCTTAAATTCATTCAAACAATGTCAGCATCAGGAACCCTTTTCACTAAAACAAAGACCTGTATAAATTTTCATACATATTTATCCAGCCACACACATATTTGTAATTGCACATATTTTTCTTAATATAACACTTCTGTGGATATTTTTTTCTTTTATCATGTTTTATTATCAGCTAACTAGAAATCTCCCACCCACTCCATGTATACCACTGTTTCCCTTCCCCCAAAATACATTTTCCCCTAGAATTCTTTGTTTTGTTTGGAAAATTAGATCCTAAATATGAACCATTGAAGAAGCAGAGGACAATAATGACAGTTCCACTTCAGGTGTTTCAGAGGAAGTTCCTGTGTTAGATTATGCTCTTGTGCAATGAAATGTATGCCAAAGCCTTGGATCCATTCCTTGAAGAATGAAAACACTATGAAGGCTTTCTCCCTTGCCTCAAAGCAGAAGTATCTGCTGGTTTTTTTAACAATCTTAGCAGGCACTCAGCAGAGCAATGAGGGCATTTTATAAAAAACACCTCCTTTGATCGGTAGCCTAAGAAAACCTGTTGATAGTGAACTGGCAGAACACAAAGTTCTCCCTTTGTTGTTGCAAAGGGCCATTTGTATCACTGAAAGACTAATGCAAGGGCCTTCAAGCTTGGCAGTTTAAAACTTGTGGATTTCAACTCCTAGAATTCCTGAGCTAACATGACTGGAGGAGGAATTCTGGGAGTTGAAGTCCACAACTCTTAAAGCTGTGAAGTTTGAAGACCCCTGGACTATGCATGAATCTGTATGTATGCGCATACACAGAGACACAAAGTAAACATGACAAATGGTTGAAACATTATCCTCTTCTTTTCATGAGGTGAACCAAAGTCTACAGTTATAGATACACACAGGCCTGGGTGGCCATATAAAATAAATAAATGAACAAACAAGCAGGCAAGCAAGCTAAGCTGGATGGCTACAGTAGATGGAAAACATGAACAGGATACTTTGGGGGAGGGGGGTTAACAGGGATGAGGAAAAAGTGAGAGTGAGCTAATTCCTTCACATTCAAAAATGTTCAAGGATCATTTCTCCAATCATTTATTGAATGTAATTCCATTCAGGCATTATGAATCCAGAGCAGTGCAAGCTTTATTGTTTCCTCTACATTAAAGAATTCCCCACTTTAGTGGGAGAGAACTAAATAAATCATCTACTGAAATAAATAGGAAACTGTAGTTCTTAGTCTCTATAGACTATGCTCATAGTAGCTGATTCCCTGGGAAAAAAAGGAGAAGAAGAAGAGAAGCAGGGCTGTAAATTAGCTGAAAAGGTTCCTGAAGATTAGCTACTGTAATCCTTCTTTCATGAGGAAAAAGAAAAAAGAAACCCACCAAGAAGGCATTAAAACAGACAAGTACATTAACAATGTTAAAATAAGCTTTTTATTACTTAATATATTTTCACCTAAATTCTAAGTATAGTGGAAAAGCAGAGAACAGAGCAGCACTGCATTAATTTTTCAAGCTTTAATGTGCTAGACAGGGAATAAGTTATTACATCTGTTGCCCTCTGGGAGGAAAGAATGAAAAGTGCAAAAAAAAAAAAAACCCTTCTCAGTTAGGACCGAATGGCTGAATAACAGCTGATTTATGGAGTCGAGGTTGAAAAGAAAAGCTTACAACAGCTTTTGTGTCATCATTAGGAGCGAACGTGGCACTCAACAGCCAGTATGGTAAGATTAAGAGACACGGCAGAGTTTATTTGTTCTCCTCAAGGGGGCCTTTACAATTAGAGGAGAAATTCAAATGAGCATCTCTCATGCATGGTTCATGATTCATCTGTTTGGAAGACCCTCCTTTTTCATGCTGGAATTGTAGCTCGTGAGCCTTTTCTTAGAAGGTTTGCAGGAAAAGCGGGAGAAGATCTTGCCTTGGGAGATCACTGAACAATGTGGCAGTTGGCTTGAGGAGTTGCAGGGGAAGGCCCCACATTGCCTTCTGTTCTCCTGCATTGAAGGGCCAAGCCCTTGGATCAATTCCTGGAGGAAGTGAAAACATCCCATGAATAATATTCCTTTATTGAAAGGAGAAGCAGCTGCTGGTTTCCTGAGCAATTTTGGCAGGCACAAGCAGAGTTGGGAGGGTGTTTTCATAGAGAGCACCTCTGTTGATCAGTAGCCTAAAGTAGTGAACTAATTAAGCAAAGAGATGGCCCTTTGAGACTGCCAAACCATATTTGGATTACAGAAAGAGATAGGCAGGCAGGGAGAGAGGAGTGGAGAGAGGGAGGAAGGAAGGAAGAAAAGGAGAGGGGGGGGGAGAGAGAGATTTGTTAGATTTCTATTCTATTTTGATCAGGAGATCAAGACAGTGTACAGAGCACTTCCTCCTCCCACAAAGGGGGAGCTAAGTTGGTGTAAGAGAAAGACTGGTTCAACATCAACAGGGAACTTCTGTAGTTGAAAGTAGACTTGAACCTTAATTATGCTGGTTCCTTGTAATGTTCACTGAATATGTCTGCGGGGAATCTCAGGCAATTCCAAATGAGTGAGGCCCTTATATTGCTATACTAGCAAAAGGACATATTGGCATTGAAAATCCTTCAGTCACCCACAATGATGAGCTTAGCAAAGAGAATGAAAAGCAAAGAGAATGAAAAGATGAAAAGGGGGAAGGGTAGCAGCTGCAGAAAATCCATTTCTCTTCTAAAATTTTATAGTCATTTATTTGGCAGAACTTCACTATAATCACAAGTGATCTTTAAAGAGACATGCATTACAGAAATGTAATGCATGTCTCTTTAAAGATCACTTGTGATTATAGTGAAGTTCTGCCAAATAAATGAGTATAAAATTTTAGTCTCAGTCAAAAGACGAAGACAGGAATACATAGAATAAATTTGGGTCACTCTAGAAAAAAGGTCTCAGTGGCTTTGGATCACAGGATCAAGAATTATCTCAACACTCTAGATTGGATCTGAAATGTCTTGAGAGTCTGAAGACTACAACACTAACACCACTCTGCAAAAACAGAATTTTCATCTGAAAGGATACAGCTCAGAGAAATACTAGCACAAGATAGTTCTAACTCTGTAGTAAATCATTCTTGTAGGATAACCTTTGACTAAAAAAACCCCTCCATTTTACCATTTTGCTAGCTGTGTAGTTGTGTATATGTGCATAAGTGTATTTCATGTCTTCATATCTTTTACTGAGGAAAGTTTTGTATGATGTTACCAAGTGCAACTTCCTGGGTCATTCAATATACTTTATGAATTTAGTTCTGAATTTTCAAAGCAAGATAGGATGGACGGGGAAGCCAATCTTCAAAAATTAAGAACATTTTATTAACAAAGACTACTTAAGCACTTTTACATATCTATAAACTATTTAATATATTTAAAGTATGTGAAATAATTAATTTGCCCAGGAATTATTCTCTGTATTATGAAGAGCAAAATCACGATCTTTTCAGAGAGACCATCTGATGGCTTTGGGTTATGCTTTTTGTTATGTATGCAGGTTTGAATGTCATTGGTTTAGTTTGAACTGTTCTTGTAAAATGTCAGAAATGATTGGTTTAAAAAGTGCGGGAAAATCCTGCACTCTGATTGGCTGGCAACTGCGGCTGCTGGCTATAAGTAGCAGCCGCAGCCCAGCCAAATCGGGTCTGTTATGAGCTGTAGTCACTAATAAACTCTTCACTGAAGCACTCCGCGTCTGACTCTTCATGCAAACTTAACACTTTTCATATATCTTTCACTGTTTAAAACTATTTTCATTTTTTCCTGTTTGAAGTTTTGAAAACTCTGGAAATGAAAAGAAAAGACAAAAATTGAAAAAGAAAATATAAAAGGTCTGTTGTATAACTGGACTTACTAATGTGAGTATAGAACTGGTCAAAAACTGATATCTTCCTTGAATAAATAAGATAATTTGGAATTCTGATTTTCAACTGATCTAATATTATTTTAAAAACAGTTTGTACTTTATGAAACAAAATGTGCATATGATAGCTTAAAGATCATATGTTAATGTGAGGGTTGTTTCACTGGGAGTCCCCGGTGAAGAGTTGCTTCATATATTGTGTTTTTGTGTTTCTATTTAAATTAACTTAACTACTTAACTACTGCCTGACATTACAGTACAGTGACCTCTTGCCAACTTCCCCACTGACTTTGCCTCAATGTTGGAAGCCAACAGTGAAGGTCACAAATATCTGTATTGATGTGAACACAGAATGCTGTGACATCTTATCTCTGATGTCTGTAATCTTAGATAAGTTTTGTTTCTGTAGGTATTCATCCACCTTTTCAGAGGAAATTTCTTGACCTTTGTATAAAATACTAAAATACCGATGAAACACTTTTTGTATATTCACATTATCTGTTATTACAATAACTTCTCCTTGTAATTTTAATATTAATTCCATCCCCCCCTCCCCTGCAACTTGTATGCCAACCTTCTCTCTTTAGTTACCCCTGGAGATTTTTAAAATTCTTATTCTTTTTTATCTCATCCAAAATCATTTGCATTTTCTATTCCCTTTTTAAATTCACTATCACATTGTATGAAATAACCTCTTACAATAACCTTATTTGCATCCCAAACCGTCCTCACTTCTGTACTTTTATGAAGATTATTCTCAAAAAATTCCTTTGACACCTTTTTAAATTTTTCCACCACTATTTCTTTTTCAAATAACATTTATTCAAACTCCACCTACATGTTCCTTTCAAAAATCACTGGAATATGATCTAAAAATGTCTTTGCTAATATCTCCATTTTATAAACATTATTAGAAAAAGTCTTGGAGAGCCAAATTTTGTCTATTCTTGAAAAAGATCTACATCTAGATCCTTTAGAAAAATAAACATATTCTTTTGAATCACAATTTTTATAGCTCTATGCCTCACTCAGCTTTAAATTATTCATTAAATTTAAAAAATTGATAATCTATCATGTGTTATTTTGATATTTTTCTCGGAGGGTCTGTCTTTCTATGGAGAAAGCACTTCATTATAATCCCGCAGGAGACACCAATTTTCATAGGTTCACCCATAGGTCTTTTTAAAATGCTTTTTTATCTTTACATGAGGCATAAAAAATTCAATATCAAAGCCTTAATTTCCTGTAAATTAACTTCCACTCCAAAGTATTGCCACTATCATCAATCAATAGAAGTATTGCATATAGTTGGGGGTTTATATAGGAAATAGCTTCATTGTTTTCCTTGCTGAAAAAAATTCCCAAATTTTTATAACATCTTTTCCCCCAAGATGTATTTTTGTAAACAAATCACATCTTGTTTTAACTTTTTCAAATAGTGAAAATACACACACACACATACACACACACACTCTTTTGAGGGGTATTTGACCTATTGATATTCATGTTGATGATGACAAAAATATAAGTGATGTCATAGGCAGGCAAACATTTATGCTTTCCCTTGACCTTTGTAATTTAAGCCTTTCTCTTACATGCAAGATGATGATGGCAATGCTTGCAGAAGAACAAGAGGGAAGAAGGAGACAAGTGGGGAAGAAGGGACGGAGAGGATCAAAGAAGGAAAAGACCATCTCTAGTCATTTATCAGATGTTATGAACCCCACACAGAATACAGCATCATCCGAGCCATTTTGCCAAGGCAGGAGGCAAAGGTGGAATAGGTTCTTTCACTCGCTGGAAGGAAGCCATCATAATAAATCTATGCACAACATCAAGTACAACTCTCTTGAAGTTTCATATGGATGAGGCTGCTTTCCATGGCAATATGCCCCCCGCCCCGGTTCTCAGTGAAGGGAAGTGGTTTTCAGCCCTTATCATTTGTCCTCTGGCCCTGCAGCTTCAGTGAGAACTGATTTTTCAAGTCAAAGAGGAGATAAAAAAGAAGCAACAAGGCAACAGACTCCTCACAGAATTCTCTAGCGGTTGCATAAATCAGGAAAGATTATCATTTTCCCAAGTCCTGGGAGAACACTACAAGGAGGATATGCAACAAAATGCTCCCTTATCACTTCCTCAAAGGGTCCTTTGGCAATAGAAAAGTGAGGTGGTAAGGTTTGAGCAAAAGCCTTTTCTCCTTTCTGCAAGCGAGAGAAAACAGAAAAGCTTTCAGGCAAATCATGTGACCATCTCTCTTTGACACATTCAGAGACTGACTGCCATTTGGATTTTCAGCTCGTAAATTCTGTCAACACCCACACGTGAATTACAAACATGGTCTCTGGGCTGCAAGCAATTCCAACCATCTGTTGAAATGGCAGGATTCCTGTCTCATAAGTTGGCTGGAATGTTTTACTTGGCTGCAGAAGATCTGCCAAATCATAATAGTCCTGTGGCATGAAAGTATATTAATTGAATGAAGGCTGCATATCTTAGAAGAAGGGCCTTGCTTTAACAAGGGGTAGGGTGGGGTGATGAGGACATATGTTAATACTAATATCTCAGTAATGTTGCAAGGCTGTTTAGGAAGAATAAAAGCATTTAGTTAAAGGGAATTGTTGAAACTACTTCATCTGGAAATGATGTGCTGATATTTGAAAATAATATATACCAGAGGTGGAAATCAGCAGGTTCCAACCTGTTCTGGAGAACCGGTAGTGGAAATTTTGAGCAGTTCAGAGAACCGGCAAATACCACCTCTGACTGGAGATTTTACAGTATCCTTCCCCTGCCATGCCCACCAAGCCTCGCCCACAGAACCGGTAGTAAAAAAAATTGAATCCCACCACTGATATATACACACACAAATTCCCACCCATACCCACACCCACACATATAATATTATCTCCAAGTAGCATTCCTTATTTCTAACATTAAAGTTCTAACATTAAAACAAAAACAAGGTTCTATTTCTATACTGAAATAAAATTATTTGTTTATAAGTGATTTTAAAAAGTTCTAACCTGATGCTTCCACAAGAAACAGAGGGAGAAAACAATCAAAATGACTTGATGAGCTTGTACTTCTATAATATGGGTTCATGGTTTCAGCCAATTAGTATACACATTTATTTCAAAATTATGCATGTGAAATAATAAGCTTACATGTTATTGGCCCCGGCTTAAAACTCAAAATATTGATGCCTAAATGACCATCAATATTTTGAGTTTTAAGCCAGGGCCAATAATATGTAAGCTTATTATTTCACATGCATAATTTTGAAAATAAGGGGAAAAAATTCTGCCTCTGCCTACCATCATCCATCGGTATTCATCTGGCTAGCATCCCATCATTGTGTGAGAGAGTTGAAGGCTGTTTGGAAAGTGAAACAGTATTTGCTGTTTGAGCAAGGAGGAGACAGCAAGGAGGTTGGGCGTGGCTTAGTTCAACTGTTCTGTACTAAAGCTAGCTGCTGCTGTGAAACTGAAACTGAAACTCCTCTCCTGTGCTTGTGTTTTGCATTTGGAACAGATTTCTTTTCTGGTAGGGAGGGGGAGTAGAACTCCTTAGCGTTAGAGTGGGTTAATAATAATATACGAAATACTAATGCTCTGATGGTCATTTTGAAAAATCCTTTCTAGAAGCCAAGAGGAACTTACATGCCAAATTTCAAGTTTGTAGGCTTTACAGTTCTGGAGATTTTGTGATGATGTGTGAGTGGTATTTTACTTTTCTATATATAAATATACACAATTCATTGCAATATATAAAGCAATATATACAATATAAACTTTACTAAATAGAATGTTGGATTAATTACTGTGTACAAAAATTTATATTCAGGAAACTATGTTTCTTTCTTAACAATTCATGAGCAAGTGTAGACTAGTAGACAAATCCTTTTATTAGTTTCAATGTGGGGTATTTCATCACATTTGGATCACATTTAGATATATTTCTTCTATCCTAAATGTTGATTTTTTTTCAACAGAATTTGTAATTTACAAATATAGGATACACAATTCATTGCTTTGTAACTTGTTTCAATTGTCTGAAAGATTCAGTAATCCCATTAAGCAAATTTTGAAGAAATGAGAGGCTGTAGGAGGGAGGGAGAATCAACTTCCACTCCCAATTCCATTGACAGAGAGAGGTCTGCCAGCAGAAAAGGACTATTAAATTCCATCTGAATCACATCAAGAGTATATTGTTTACAGATGCAACAGTAATAATTGCCGGGGATGGGAATTCAGGAATTGAAAACTACAGCAAGATCTGGTGCAGAGGTTTGCTTTGCAGGTCCAAAAAAACCCCATTGAAGGTCTTTAAAGCATCTTTTATAATTCATCTAAGCTGTCACTAAATGTCAAATACCTCAAACACTTTGCTAAATGTTTTTGAAAAGCATTTGCATTAAGGCATCATATTCTATTAGTCATATAAAACTGGAGACCATATGAAATCCATTAACATTTCTAATTTTGGTTTCAATCCTAGCTGTTTACGTCCTAGAAAAAGCAGATTTTTTAATTTGATTTAATTCTTACCAGAATATGAACAAAGGAAATTATGACAAACCAGGAAAAATATTGCTGTGTTACGTACAAAAAAATTAAGAACAATCAGAATCTAGCATGAGACCATTTTAGAATGAAAAAAGAATAACAGAGAATTAAAGAAGTGTGCTAAGAAATCTATATTCGTTGTTTTTATCCCAAAAAGTATATAGACTTTTATGAACAATGTAATCTTTTTTTAAAAAAAAGATAACATCTATCTCTATTTAAAAAAAAACACCTCCATTAACATTAGCTACACAAACATTTTTGGGGGACATAAATTTTCTCCGTGCATATGTTCCATTATTGCTGTTTGCAAGCTCACTTCACTGCTGCCAATTCATTCCATGGCAATCATTTCATGATTTTGCCAATTTTTACCCATGAAAATGTGTAGCAGGTTTATCTGACATCCCTAATCCTTAAGATTTGACTAAAACAGGACAACAGCTAGGTGTGTTCTAAGATTGCTAGCTGAGCTAGTTTGCCTTACTCTGTATAGCCCTGGCATTCTCTTAGTACTAACGATTCTTTGTATATGGATGTCAAAGATTTGAGCAATATCTTAGTGAAGAGATTGGACAACCATGTGTGTGAAATGATATAGGGCAGTGGTGGCTAAACTTTTTGGGCTCCTGTGCCAAAAATTGTGTGTGTGCTTGCATGCACGTGTTCGTGTGCCAGCACCCAAAAGGCAATGCATGCAGGGCCCCCATGCCCCTGCGCATGCATGTGCAATTCCCACTACCACCCCCTTACCTGCACTGCACACGTGCGTGCCTCCCAGCTGATTTTTGGCCCTTTTGAGGCCGTTTTTGGCCTCCCAGAGGCTCAAGAGAAGCCTCCGCAGCCTTTGAAGGCTGAAAAACAGGCCCGTTTCATCACTTCCAGTATTTCTGGAAATACCGGAAGTGATGAAACAGGTCCAGCTGAGTGGCATGTGCATACAGAGTGAGGTAAGTTTGGCTGGGGCTTGAGTGCCTGCACAAATGGCTCTGGGTGCCACCTGTGGCATGCGTGCCATAGGTTCGCCATCACGGATATAGGGTCTCCTGCTTGACCAGGTGTTTGAAAGACCTTCAACGTCCCTTCCAACCCTGTTGTTCGATGTTCATTGGGGAATGTGCAGAAGTGTGCAAAATGGAGCCACCAAAATGCCAATTTAAAATGCGGCTTATCTTCTGTCATCCATCCAAAGCATCAAGTTGTCAATGTCCAAATTGTTAGGTTTGCATGAAGAGACAGGCGCAGAGTGCTTCAAGCTCTTAGTTTATTAGTGACAACAGCTCAGAATGGACCCAATTTGGCTGGGCTGCGGCTGCTATTTATAGCCAGCAGCCACAGTTGCCAGCCAATCAGAGTACAGGGTTTTCCTGCACTTTTTAAACCAATCATTTCCAACATTTTACAAGAACAGTTCAAACTAAACCAATGACTTCAAACCTACATACATAACACCCCTCCCCACTAGGTTCAGTCCATACTCAAACCCCAACCTATCTAATGTATTCTTTTAAATAGGTGGGGCTCTTACGTATACGTTGAGACCTACGTGGTTCAGATGTTTTAAGGTTCTCACCTTGTGAGAGAGGAAATGTGTCTGCTGACATTTCCTTACTAGGACTTGTAGTAATGGTAGAATGTTTGGTTACTACAACCTGGTCTCTCCTCCCAATCCATCTCCAACCAATGTCAGCACCTAAATCAGGTAGTGATGTGCAATCTTCCATTTGTGAAAATGGTTGTTGGTATTGTGACAGGTTTTGGGATGGTTCCTGTCGTGTTAGCTTGTTACACATGGGGTTGATTCTTACTTGCTGATTACTCTCATAATCCTCCCTTCCCCTAGAAGAGGCAGTAGGTATGGGAACCAGAGAGGAGCAAAAGTGATGCTCCTGAGGCAATCTGGATCTTAACTGATCAATGTGCCTGCTCCAGAGGACACCATCCTCTGTTTGTACCCTATAAGAGCTGGGGCCTGTGATTTGGGTTATCTCAGCAGGAATCCATAATGGTTCCCCCATAAGGTTCTTAGCATAAACAGAATCACCCACAGTGAATGTGCAAATTTTACTAGTGGAATCTAGTGGTGCGTTGGGTGCGTAAGTGGGATGGAGGCGATCAAGGGGAGACCTGAGTTTCCTACCCATCAACAATTCAGCTGGGGTTAAATTAGTTGAGGGGTTGGGAGTGATATGCTGAACACTGAGAAGTTTTTCAACTCTCTCAGTGATATCCCCTGGACCCAATTGCTGAAGTTTTTCCTTGGTAAATCGTACCATACATTCAGCCCAGCCGTTAGCCGAAGGATGCCCAGGGGCTGTCAGGGCATGTCTGATACCCTGTTGTGCTAGATATGATTCAAAAGGTTGGATGTAAATTGAGGGCCATTGTCAGAAACAAGCACATCAGGTAACCCGTGAGTTACAAAAAGCTTTTAAGCTGTTTGATAACAGCTTCAGTTGTGGTGGATGCCATAGGGATAACCTCTAGCCATTTGGAATATGCATCAACTATAATAAGGAAAGTGTGCCCTCTGGTAGGGCCAGCAAAATCAATGTGAATCCTGGACCATGGGCCCCTAGGACATTCCCATTCCTGTGTGGGGGCGAGAGGTGGGGCAGGCCTGACTACCTGACAGTTGGGACAAGATGCAACCCAGTTTTCAACCATTTTGTCAATACCTGGCCACCATACATAACTCCTGGCCAATCCCTTCATTCTGACAATTCCCAGATGACCCTCATGTAACATTTCCAAAACCTCTTTTTGTAGTTTTGCAGGAATAACCACCCTGTTACCCCACAAAATACATCCTCTTAATACAGATAATTCAGTTTGCCTGGATTTAAAAGGTTGGGCGAGTTGAGGTAGATCTTGAAGTGGCCCACGTTTCTTAATCCAGCCTATGACAGGAGCCAATAAAGTGTCTTTGGCAGTCTCTCTGGCAATTGCTGAGCGCATTGGGTTGTGCTCCAAAAATTGTAAGCCCCCCTGAGTCTTCGGAGAAGGGCGGCATATAAATGTAATTAAAAAAAATAAAAAAATTTGAGCAGCATGTACTGGAAGTTTGGCAACAGTTTCTAGAAAAAAGGTGTGAGTCTCAGGAACAGGGTCCTCAATGTGTGAAGGAAGTAGGCAGCGACTCAAAGCATCTGCATGCCCAATGTCTTTACCAGGTCTGTGGATCAGTTTGTATGAATAAGCAGCAAGAAATTCAGTCCATCTCAGCATTCTTGGTGACAGGATCGTGGGCGTTGGTTTGTCCCCTGCCACAATGCCTAAAAGAGGTTTGTGATCTGTGACAACAGTAAATGTTCTCCCATATAAATACTCATGGAATTTTTTGACAGCTGCTACAATCGCCAAGGCTTCCTTGTCCAGTTGGCTGTAGTTCTTCTCTGCTTTAGTCAAGGTGCGAGAGTAAAATGCAATAGGAGATTCCTGTGGCTCAAAAAAAACCCACTCCAAAAGGGGGGGCATCACAAGTCAGAACAACAGGAAAGTTCTCAGAGAACTGTATCAGCACAGCATCAGACGTGATTAGTCTCTTGATATTGTTAAATGCAGCTTGTTCCTTCCTCCCCCAGACCCAAGCAGATTTTTTGTCCAGCAACCTATGTAGGGGTTCTGCAATGGTTTCCTTCTGAGGTAGAAACATGTGCTAGAAGTTAATGAGTCCCAAGAATGCTTGCAAATCTGTTTTGCATTTTGGCCTGGGGGCTTCTTTGATTGCCTGAACCTTTTCCTCTGTGGGGTGGATGCCATGTTTATCAATCATGTAGTTCAAACTAAACCAATGACTTCAAACCTACATACATAACACAAATGATGAAGCAGAAATTTGAAATAAGTACTTTGGTGAATGATAAATTGATCTTCTGAGGTCAGCAGAAGAATGACTGGCAGAGTTTTATCAATTTTTTAGATCAATAGAATGCCTAAAATAGGGCCAAATGACTAACAGTGTAATTCTGTACTCAAAAGCAAGTCCTGCTGAATCCAGTAGATCTCTCTCCTCATGATATCTATACTTAGATTTGGTAAATTTAGGTCTCCTGGGTTCTGTAAAGCAGGAATTGAAGACACACTTTGGGCTTCATTTTGGCTCTTTAGTGGGTGTGTTTCTATTTCTGTTTTCATTGGCAAAAGCCAAAAGATGCTTTTCTCAGTGAGGAAAAATTACAGGAGGGAATAATTTAATGGCTATTTGTGGGCAGCTTTTGGGAAATAGTGCATAAATGTGCTAAGCCTCCTGAAGCTTATTGCAGTAATTATAATAATTGTACCAAAGAAGGAAGAAAATAATGCTGCCAAGGACAGGATATTCTACAAGCTTTTTCTATATTCTATAGTCTTATATTCTATAAGAAAGATCACTCAAGTGACTACAAACTGCAGATTGGACATACCTCTTAATATGTTTACTCCCTTTTCTATTCCAACTTTAAGTAGAATACAAGGAGGAACATCAGGTGTGCATTTCTTTGCTGTTATACCTTCTGTCCACAAAGGGAAAAATTTATAAACGCAGAATCATAAAAACAATGCCAAGCTAAGAGCAACGGCAAGCAGGTATGTGTGAAAGCACATATACACAGATCACAAAAGTATCAAACTAAGCAACAGCAGCATAAAGTGGTTTAAATATGTCATTTGTTTAATAATGAAAGGGTGATTTAGACATGGCTTAAGCAGCTCTTAAGCCATCCCATCTCTCTCTCTCTCCCCACATTTGTTTTAGCTATGGCGCCTGAAATCTTGGCCAATGGTATTGGAGCTGATGGGCTGAATAGTCCTGAACTATCTGGGACAAGAATTTCATATATAAAGCTTCATTTGTAGGAGCTTTATCAAGATCTCTGCCTCTGCAGATAAGAATAGGCTTTTAAAAGGGACAGATACTGTACTGAAAGGACAGATAGGTTTGTGTAGTGGAATTGTGTAGTAGGATAATGTTTGTGAGGATTAATCTATCTCCCTTAAACTCCCCTATCAAACTATGAAAAGGTGACTTACAAGAGCTGCACAAAGGCAGACTAATACTTTTCCCTCCTTGTTTTCTTGTTTTCAAGCTGCTTTAGTGTAGCAACAGATATGAACTCTGCACTGCAGGTGCTATCCATCCTGTTCAAGTTACATCTGGAAAAATACAAGCTGTTAAATTCTGAGGCTAGTCACAATGGTTTTAGTTCCCCCAAATCCATTCTTTGCTTTGAAGGTCTGTCTGAACTATCCGCATGCAAAGAATGAAATTTATCTGTTGGTCTGGCTAAAAGACTGAGCTGGCTTCTTTCGGGCGGGTAGCTTTGATCTGAAATAATGTTTGATCATGTCTCTCCTCCTAGGAAAGCTTTCCTCACCACTAGAAATGACTGGTAAAGATGAGATAACCATGCAGCAAAAATAAAACCAAGGTGTAAAGCGCATGGACTTGCAGGAGATGGAACACCTAAAGACACATAAATGGACACTGTATCAAAGTAGTTCATGTTTCCAACAGCAATTGACACATTTTCTCACAAGAATGTTCCATGGATCTTGGTGTGCAAAAAGATCAAATTAAAATACTAAGTACCATTAGTTATGTTCTACATTTTTCTCCTTCTCCTTCATTGTTGAATGAAATCAGAGATATTGAATCTGATTCCTTCTTTTCACTTGTTTAGTTTAGTTTAATTTAGTTTAATTTACTGTCATTGCACCTCATACAACGAAATTAAATACCATCTTCAATGCACATTATGACTATGAAAATAAACACAAACACACATCCTTCACATTCTATACATTGAATTGAAAACCCCTGATATTGCATTAATATTGCATGATTACAGTAGAATTCAATAGAGTTACTGCTCTGGGATAGAAGCTGTTTTTCAGCCTATTTGTCCTTGTTTTTATGATCCTGTACTGTCTGCCAGATGGTAACTTGTACAGTTAGTCCTCAATTTACGATTGTGATTGAGTCCAAAATTTCTGTGGCTAAGTGAGTTTTGCCCCATCTCACGACCTTTCTTACCATAGTTGTTAAGTGAATCACTGTGTTGGTTAAGTTACATGGTTGTTAATTCAATCTGGTTTCCCCATTGACTTTGCCTGTTAGAAGTTTTCAGAAGCTGATCACTTGATCCAAAAGCACTGCAACCATCATAAATATGAGTCTGTTGGCAAGCATCTGAATTTTGATAATGTGAGCCCAGGGATGCTGCAATGGTCATGAGTGTGAAAAACTTCTTTTCAGTGCCATTATAACTTCGAACGATCACTAAATGAACTGTTGTAAGTTGAAAACTACCTGTACTGTAATCACACTGCAAATCCTGAGGACAGATAAGAAATGTGTTCTGCCCATAATTTTATATAGATTTCCAAATTTGTAGATCTTAGGTCTGTAAGTGAAACAGAGCCCAAGACATACTAAACAGCATTTTACCAATAGGCTGAAACCTCTGTTGTTTTATAGGTTGAGTAGTAAAAGGTTAATTAATGATCCTTCTGTCTCATTTCAGGCTGGAAGATAATGCAGGGACCAGTTCCCTTCACTTGATCTAGGCCAGGAATTTTAATTTTATTTTTCATTACACTCAAGTTCACCTCCCAGATTTGGTCTGCCTGTGGTAGTACATGAGCAAGAACTCTAATAAACTCCCATCTATTAAGCTTCATCCAAATCCAGGGTTTTACTTCCAAATGCCCCAGGCTTTCATGCCAGTTCTTCCTCAGTTCAAAATATAGTCCCTAATATAAACTAGCTGCTATTTATCAAAATGGAAATGATGAACTGAAGATGAACCATTAAGAAATGGAATTCTGGTGATCAGAGCAGCCATCTGCCATTACGGGTTGGAATTTTCCACAGAAAACATCCACAATGTAATTGATCCCATTCACATTTGGATCCCATTGTGGGAGAGATCATTGGAGGAAGATTCATTCAAGCAAAAGGTACCTCACGCCCAATAAAGCACCATTCAACATGAATGGGTAAGGCTTCCCAATTAAATCACAGGGTAAATCTGAAATATTTGAAAAATCTGAAATAATGAGCCTGAGTGACGCAGTGGTTAGAGTACAGTACTGCAAGCTGCTTCTGCTGCAACCAGCTGCCTGCAATTTGGCAGATCGAATCCCACCAGGCTCAAGGTTGACTCAGCCTTCCCTCCTTCCAAGGTGGGTAAAATGGGGACCCAGATTGTTGGGGGCAATATGCTGACTCTGTGAACCGCTTAGTGAGGGCTGTAAAGCACTATGAAGCAGTATATAAGTGTAGGTGCTATTGCTACTGCTATATTAGCAGCTTCAAATGAAAGAGCATCTTTTATTGAAAATTTGGGATTAGATTGAGGCAATCAATTTTAGATATTTGCAAAAAAAAAGGTTTTTGGCACTTCCACCTCTTCTTGACTTGTCAAGCAAGTTAGTTACTTCAGGCATTAGAAACTAGCAGATGGCAGAAGTGTGTGTCACCTGCCCTGCACTTATGAAACAAGAATGTTTTCCTCAGATATGGTGGTCAAACTGGTTCTATTGCTAGTCTTAAAAATTAAGACTAGCCAATCTTTCCATATGGAATGGAAGAGGATGTCATCTCAGGTGGCAATCTTGTCTTAAATCAACATTTAAATCAATAGAGGGAAAGAAACCCTCTGTTTGTTTGTCTGTCAGCCTGTCCCTGTGATGTCCCTCAATTCTCCAGTACACAGAAATGGCAGGCTAGTTTTGAAGGGCATCAAAAGTAATTCAGAGAGAGGCACTACTCAGAAGTTACATCTACTTTCCTCTACAAGGTCCTCACCTGACAACAATTCAGTGACAATCACACTACCAACAACCACCATTCAGGAAAACTACACAGTTCTGACGTTTTCTACTCTGGTTCATTTGTATTCATATACAAATCAGCAAAACTGCAGGATGTGATAAAGTGCATATGTACTACAATGTAACTTAGAAGATTCAGTTTATCTGGCATGATTCCATGGAAATAAACATACAAAAAGGCATCACTAATATCCAGCTACAGTATATATAATACAAGCCTTCAAACTATATCTGGGCAAAGAGCCATATAAAGGCTTTGAGTGGCTTGATGGAATTATTGTCCAAAATGTACCATTTGGTCTGGGACAAAAATTAATGTAATTGTATGACATTATTAAAATTAAACAGATTTGAAATTATTCTTATTACTAGTATATAAGCCATTCGAACCATAATGTTCAAGCCATTATAGAGTATTTTCCCATTTGTCTTCATAAATTATGACATTGATTTGGAAAGAACTAGATAGTTCTTACATAATAGATTCTGGCCTGTCTGATATAAATTCCCACATCAAAACAGAATGTGAATATATGCTTTATCTTAAATGGAAGTGAATTATCAGCCTAAGGCAAAGAAGCACTTAACCCTGTTCATAAAGGTGCATCTTCTCTTTTCTTAGGCATAAAAGGGTTAAGGAGCACCAATCTGCCTTAATATTGACAAAAGTTTCTAATCCAATTTGTCAAGCTCGGTCTGTGAAGAAAGGCTCTTGGATGTGCTGACCAGCAATTTCATACCCTGGTGTAACTTGAAGTGAGCTGTCAGTTTAAATTAAGGCAAGGTATAGCAGGGCCAAGCCTGCTTTCAGCTCTAAAATGTATTAAGCAAGAGTTTTACATGTTGTACTGACTCAAATCTTTTATCTTGCTCTAGTTATGAACTAAAGATTCCTCATGTTTTCTGTGGGATAGGCTATTTACCAAACAGTTTCAAATGGCATTATGAGGAAGACATACTGGTGCTAACTCAAAGCAGCAGAAAGTAGAAAGCTGGATGGTTAAACTAATTATTATAAAGGTATACTTGGCATTAAGTAGAGCAGAACTGAATGTTGTCTAGTTTGAAGGCCTAATCTAGAGCTCTGGAAATAACTAATGTGTATACATTGGCCAGGAGATAAACAAGTCAGATTTGTTGTCCAGATCTGAAGAAAAAGTAAATGACTAAGAAAGAGCTTTATTTTCCCAAATTATTTTCTAGCATGGGAAAGTCACAATTGGAAATGTTTTCTCAGCCCAAGAGTATAAAAAGTGAAGTCCAACTTTATAAGGCAATAAGATAGTCTCACAATTTGCAGAAATCAGTGTAAAGGTTTGTAATGATCTTTCTTTTTTGTTTTGGGGTCCCCCCCCCAAGTGTCTATAACTTTGCTGTTGGGGATAAAATGTGATTTGTGATACTATTATATTCCACAGGGACATACCAGTGCCACCTTTCAAATAGATATTTGCAAGAAATAATTATGTCTCTTTCAGAAATTCTGGAGCTGATCAGCAGGTGCTGAGCAGAGAGATAAGGGATGGATTTCTTGTCCTTTCCCATAAAATAAAGTAGTTTCTACATCAGTTAAAACAACTGTTGTAGCTCAGAAAGCATCCTTTCCACTCAGCATGGAAGATTGGTGCAAATACAGGGCTGAAATGTTGTTTAAAACAATAAAGATTTCTCACTTTGCATCAGGATCTGGGATTAGCTTGCCCCCATATGGCCTTATGATGAAGCAAATAGACTAATGGGCAAGTATGGCCTTTCACTTGAGGCCAGACTTGCCCATAATCACATCAAATCCTTTCCTAAACACTTGTCATTTATGATGAAATAACAAAGTATGTGAAAGACTTGAATTACAGAATTGCAGAGTTGGAAGGTACCTTTTAGCCCAACCTCCTGCTTAATAGGAGACCCTATTTGGTTCTGGACAAATAGCTGCCTGATCTCTTCTTCAAAACCTCCAGTGACAGAGCACCCACAACTTCTAGAGGCAAGCCATGCCATTGATTAATTATTCTTGTTCAGACTTTGAATTTGCATCACAGTTTAAAAAGACACAGACTATTGTTTTTCATTGCAATTTAAACACCTTACCTGTGACTATATTCGCAGCCCATTTGTATCTGCTGATGGAACAATCATTTCAATAAAGGAATCTTTGATTTCCTAGCCTAAAACAAGCCTTCTAACTATTTCTGGGCAAAGACCCATGCAAAGGCTTGCTGTGAACTACTCTCCAGTTTGTGTAATTTGTCTGGGACAAAAAATGAATTTAATTTTATGACATTATTAAAAAGTAAATAGATTTGACATGATTACTCTTATTTCTACAAGTAGTCCTTGACTTACAACCATTTGAAGTTATGATGGCACTGGACGGTGGTTATGACCAGTCTTTGGAATTCCCTTTCCATCCCCATCTCTTGCACACCCTCACTATATGACATTATTTAGCAACAGAAATTCTGGCCTCAATTGCTGTTGTCAGTTGAGGACTATCATAGTATTTAACAGACAGACACATTTATTCTGGTTGTCTGACAAACAATACAGTTACAAATTACACATCTATTTCTCAAAAAGCAGCACATTTCTGCTGCTTTATGTGTAAATTTCACCCACAAATGGTTGCCAAGTATCTATATTTGCTTGGTTTATTAAATGTATTTTTATTGGTCAATGAGTGAAATTTCTGTCTCTCTGTATTTAACAGTGTTCCTTTCCTATCTCATTAAAATTTTTATTTGGTAAAATGTTTTAGAAGACTGCATCCAACTGGAACTTTTTGCCTTTCTTGAGAAATACACCAAACGGCTTAACGTGGGCCTTTATATGTGTCCAGAATGCCTTGATGGGTGAAGCAACAGGGAGTTGATGTTACAAAATGAGGCTTTGAGGGACATTTCATCCCTTCCTGATTACAGGCAGAGAAAGAGAATTATTTTCTCTTCAGCTTTCATGGGTATGATGATAACCCTTGACGCCCTGCAAAAAAAGAAAGACAGAAAAAAAAAGAAACCAACTTTGAGATGTGGAATATTAAGCTTAGCTTAAAATGCACTTGGAATGAAACCTATCTTTGACACCCTTCAGTCTCATCCTGCACAGTCATTCTCCTGTGAAAGGATCAGACACTTTCTTTTCCTTGTGTGCAAGCCTGGAATCTAATAAAAAAGGCCAGACAGCTAGTGGAATGTCGAAGAAAATATATATATTTAACCCAAAGTTGTCAAATAACATTGGGTGATGGCCATGATATTCTGCTCCTCTGTCTCCCTTCTTATAGATTTTTAGTTTAAAGATTTAGCTAATAATTATCAATAGGAGGAATGTGTTAGCTTATTACAATTGTTCCTGCTCTATCAGCATGAAGACGTTCCTCCTGTGTGCAATCCTTCCTCCCTTTCATATTCTGCCAAAACAGATGTTTCTTTATCTATAGTTAATCACAATGTCTATATAAATGAGCATTTCATCTTTTCTATACATATGTCTTCCTATGCCTAAGAGAGATGTCTTCCTAGGTTTTGCTACATGATGTGCCCATTTATTTATAATGGCAGAAACCAGATTTTTTTCTTTTATAAAATGACATTACTACTTCCTGTACTATCTTTCATCAATTCTTAATGAAAACTTATCATAAACATATAAGGAAAACATTATAACAGGATGTTGCAAATTCTGGTTAGTTTCCCATTCATAAAATGTAGACCATAAGCAGTCTGAAGTCTCTAGAACCTAGAAACAATGTTTAAATGACATATTTCATCCAATCTTTATCCTGGATGGATGCTAATAAACCAACTATTCTAGTCACCCATTAAAGATGCCAGCAAGTATGCACAATGTAGTAGCAGCAGCACATTTGCTAGTAAACCATTTCCTGGTTAAATGCATTGTGTGAATTTATCTATTGTGAATTTATCTATTGTTCTATAGCAACAGCCCTTTTCTAACATTCATTTGAACCGAGTGTGAAAGATGACCGGAATTGTTACCAATGTAGTTGTGAGCCACAAAATCTAAGTAACTATGCATTTGTTCATTGTTATCATGCCACAAAACATCTTATGCTCCCTTGGATATATGCAAATAATCATTGAACTTTCAACAGCTGCATTTGATCTCCAGTGCTACTCCAGTGCTATCATTTATATTTGACCATTGATACATAATTGCTGACTTACAATGTTTGTTGGTTCATTTGTAATGTGGGGCACTTAATAGATAACAAGCAATGTTAAATTACATTTGACAGTTGACTAGTGGCAGACCTTGATAATATCTGGCTCCTGAAGCTAATTTACTTAGATTGCACTATGCAAATGTACTTGAGGCATGCTGTCTTGCCCCTGAAAATAATCTTCTATTTGCAGTTTAGATTAAATGAGCACCTCTGGTATATCGGTACAGGCCATGTCTTCAGGATCCTTGCTCAATAAGCTAGCTGCCGTACTGATACACAGTTGTGGTGCCTATTCTTTCATTGTAAAAATTGAGCTAGACATTTGAAAATGACTATGTAACATTCAGAGATGTACCAAAACTTTTTATGGCAGTCCAAAGGGCAAGGTACAAATATTGCAAATGTGACCTTTGCAAAAACAGATTGCACAAATTGAAAAAAAGAAATCCTTCCAGCTCTCGAGGAGAGAGGGACAAATTTGATTCAACGTGCCAAACCCTGCAAGTCCCTTGGACTGCAAGGCAATCAAACCAGTCAGTCCTAGAGGAGATCAACCCTGACTGTTCTTTAGAAGGCCAGATCCTGAAGATGAAACTCGAATACTTTGGCCACATAATGAGAAGGAAGGACTCACTGGAGAAAAGACTAATGCTGGAAACGACTGAGAGCAAAAGAAGAAGAGGACGACAGAGAATGAGGTGGCTGCATGGAGTCACTGAAGCAGTGGGCATGAGCTTCAATGGACTCTGGGGAATGGTAGAGGAAGGGCGGCCTGGAGGAACATTGTCCATGGGGTCGCAATGGACTTCACAACTAACAACAACAACAACAACAAACCTGCCAAAGCTGTTAAAAAAACAATCATTCAAAAAAAGGAGATGGAATGTAATTTTATGTACAAATCAATGATCATACATCAATTACAATGGCAAATTTTTGCATGCAATCTGTGATAAACAATGCTCACTTTTGTGAGGAAAGGGATGAGCTCCTGATGCACCATAGAACTAATTTAGCACACACACACATTAAATTCCCTCCCTCCCTCCCTCCCTTCCTTCCCCACATTATTTTTAAATTTCCTTTTAGACAAAAAGTTTGGACCTGGATATGTATGTTAATAGATATTTCTTCTACCTGTTTACATGGTTCTATGCAATTTTATCTAATAAACATATTTGCTGCAAACAATTTCCTCTCATTTTTGTACATTATCTTGTTTGATATGTGAGTTTTTGTGTCTACATTTTAGCTTAAAATATGTATTTTTGTAAACACATTTTGATAGGAGTGTACACTGAAAATCTTGGAGAGGATCCAAGTTCTTACTATCAAAAATACGGTGTTCCTCCCCAGTTGTATATTGATGGAAGGCTGATAAAATAGAAAAAGAAACCAAAAGTGTTATGTATGCAGGTTTGAATGTCATTGGTTAAGTTTGAACTGTTCTTGTAAAATGTCAGAAATGATTGGTTTAAAAAGTGCGGGAAAACCCTGCACTCTGATTGGTTGGCAACTGCGGCTGCTGGCTATAAGTAACAGCGTAGACCAGCCAAATCGGGTCTGTTATGAGCTGTAGTCACTAATAAACTCTTCACTGAAGCACTCCGTGTCTGACTCTTCATGCAAATCTAACACTGGCGACGAAGGTGGGATCCTTCCCGAAGAGAAGACAACGCGGAGAAAAAGCCGAGAGAGATGGCTGTGCTGAACACCCCCCCAGCCCCATTCGATCTGATGGCAGAAGACTGGGACTCGTATGCAGATCGTTTCCAAATGTATCTGGAGGGAAACGATCTCACCGACATTTCCGAGAAGCGGAAGAGGGTGGTCTTTCTCACCCACTGCGGTCCGGCCATTTTCAAGATGGTGAAGGCATTGGCGGGAGCTGCAGGCATGAAGGTAATGGACTGACCCGACTTAGAAAAGTTATTAAGAGCCCATTATGCACCACAAGTATCGTGCCTCATTAAGAGACACGAATTCTACTGTCAGGATCAAGGGGAAAGCGAAAACATTAATGACTTCGTGGCAAGTTTAAGGGACATTGGGGGTGCATGTGAATTTATCAACTTAGAAGAGGCCATGCACGATCGATTTGTTCTAGGCCTAAAAGACAAGGTTTTGCAGAGCAAATTATTAATGAAACCTAAGATCACGCTTAAGGAGGCCATAGAAGAAGCTTCTTCAGGGGAAGCTACCAAGTCCTCAGCAGCAGCCATGAAGAAAATTAACAAGGCCGCAAGCCATCCTGATGTGGAAAAGTCCACAACAACCCATTGCGAGCAATTAGATTCTGATTCAGACTGTAGCGAGGTGGAGGAAGGAATTTACAGACTCAGAATGGAGAAGAAAAGGAAAGACCTTGGAAGAAAGAGGCAAGACTTTTATTGCAGAGGTTGTGAGGGGGCCACCCCCGCACTGAATGCAAGTTTTTTGATACCATCTGTCTCCGTTGTGAAAAAAGAGGTCACTTAGCAAGAGTCTGCAAATCATCCAGAACTCCACCACACAGAAGAAAGTTTCCTGACAAAGATTTCAAGCCCAACAACTTCAGTGAGAAAATGGGGCGCAACTCAGAAAAAAGGGGAAGAATGAAACTCATCAAACTGTCACCATTGGTCATTCTTCACCCTTAAGAAGCAGAAAAGTACATGTGAAGGTACTAATTGAAGGAAGGCCTTGCCAAATGGAAGTGGACTCAGGCTCCTATTTATCTATGGTGTCATGGGACACTATTCACAGGCTACTTCCCAACATTCAGAAGAAGCATTTCCAGAAGCAAGCACTGACTCTTAAAGACTACCAAGGGAACAAGATTCCAGTAGTTGGAACAAGAGAATTCAACGTGAAGTTCAAAGGCCACACCAAATATTTGCCCCTGACCATCGTGGAAAAGGATCGCCCAAGCTTGCTGGGACTTGAGTGGTTCAATCCACTAGGCATTGAGGTGACTGGCATCAATCATGTGAGCAACACTGAATGGGAGGAGGCCCTGAAGTCTGAGTTTCCAGAGGTCTTCAGTGACGGATTGGGCAAGTATATGGGGACCCCTATCACTTTCAACCTAGATCCCAAGGTGCCCCAAATTCATTTAAAGCCCAGAAGGGTCCCATTTGCTTTAAAGGAAAAAATTGATGCACAATTAGACAAATCAATAGCTCAAGGGGTTTTAGAGCCCACTGACCACTCCAGGTGGGAGACACCCATAGTCACACCAGTTAAGACTGATGGGTCAGTAAGAATCTGTGGAGACTATAAGGGGACATTGAACCATGCCCTTCAACAGAGCGCATATCCAGTTCCAGTGGTGCATCATTTATTACATTCACTTAGCAGGGGTACAGTCTTTGCCAAATTGGATCTGGCCCAGGCATATCAACAACTAACAGTTGATGATGCCACTGCAGAGGCCCAAACCATTGTGACTCATAGAGGTGCCTTCAAATGTAAAAGGTTACAGTTTGGAGTAAGCGTGGCACGAGGCATCTTCCAAAGCCTTATGGAAAGGATGCTCCAAGGACTGCCAGAGGTAGTGCCTTACTTTGATGATGTGTTAATCTCTGCTGAAAATGACACTCAATTACAAGAGACTCAGAGAAGTCCTTACCAGATTCAAGAAAGCGGGGTTAAAAGTCAAGGAAGAAAAATGCACTCTTAGAACTGACAAGGTTGAGTTCTTGGGCTACATGATTGACAAGCATGGCATCCACCCTATAGATGCCAAGGTTCAAGCAATCAAAGAAGCCCCTAGACCAAAATGCAAAACAGATTTGCAAGCCTTCCTTGGACTTATTAACTTTTATCCCATGTTCCTACCTCAGTAGGCAACCATTGCAGAACCATTACACAGATTACTTGACAAAAAGTCTGTTTGGGTCTGGGGGAGGAAGGAACAATCAGCATTTAACAGTATTAAAAGACTAATCACATCTGATGCTGTACTGATACAGTTCTCTGAGAATTTGCCTGTTGTACTGACTTGTGATGCATCCCCCTTTGGAGTGGGGGGGGGTGAGCCACAAGCTTCCCAGCAGGAGGGAAGCCCCTATTGCATTTTACTCTCACACCTTGATCAAAGCAGAGAGGAATTACAGCCAATTGCACAAGGAAGCATTGGCAATTGTTGCAGCTATCAAGAAATTTCATGAGTATTTATATGGGAGAACATTTACCATTGTCACAGATCACAAACCTTTGTTAAGCATTGTGGCAGGAGACAAACCTACACCCATTATCCTGTCACCAAGAATGCTGAGGTGGGCTGAATTTCTTGCTGCTTATTCATACAACCTTATCCACAAGCCTGGCAAGGACATTGGACATGCTGATGCACTGAGTCGTTGCCCACTTCCTTGTCACAAGGAGGACTTTGAACCTGAGGCACACACCTTTTTCCTAGAAACTGTTGCCAAGCTTCCAGTACACGCTGCTGAAATTGCCAGAGAGACTGCCAAAGACATTTTATTGGCTCCTCTTATAGGCTGGATTAAGAAAGGTTGGCCTCTTCAAGGTCTACCTCACCTTGCCCAACTTTTTAAATCCAGGCAAACTGAATTATCTGTATTAAGAGAATGTATTTTGTGGGGTAACAGGGTGGTTATTCCTGCAAAACTGCAAAGGGAGGTTTTGGAAATGCTACATGAGGGTCATCCAGGTATTGTAAGGATGAAGGGATTGGCCAGGAGTTATGTATGGTGGCCAGGTATTGACAAAATGGTTGAAAACTGGGTTGCATCTTGTCCCAACTGTCAGGTAGTCAGGCCTGCCCCACCTCTCGCCCCCACACAGGAATGGGAATGTCCTAGGGGCCCCTGATCTAGGATTCACATTGATTTCACTGGCCCTACCAGAGGGCACACCTTCCGTATTATAGTAGATGCATATTCCAAATGGCTAGAGGTTATCCCTATGGCATCCACCACAACTGATGCTGTCATCAAGCAGCTTAAAAAGCTTTTTGTAACCCACGGGTTACCTGATGTGCTTGTTTCTGACAATGGCCCTCAATTTACATCCAACCCTTTTGAATCCTATCTAGCACAACTGGGTATCAGACATGCCCTGACAGCCCCTGGGCACCCTTCGGCTAACGGCCGGGCTGAACACATGGTACGTTTTAACAAGGAAAAGCTTCAGCAATTGGGTCCTGGAGACATCACTGAGAAAGTTGAAAAACTTCTTAGTGTTCAGCACATCACTCCTAACCCATCAACTAACTTATCCCCAGCAGAGTTGTTGATGGGTAGGAAACTTAGGTCTCCCCTTGACCACCTTCATCCCACTTATGCACCCAACACACCACTAGATTCCATTAGCAAAGTTCGCACGTTCAGTGTGGGTGATTCTGTTTATGCTAAGAACCTTATGGGTGAACCTTCCTGGATTCCTGCTGAAATAACTCAAATCACAGGCCCTTGTTCTTACAGGGTACAAACAGAGGATGGACTCCTCTGGAGCAGGCACATTGATCAGCTTAGATCCAGGTTACCTCAGGAACATCGCAATTGTTCCTCTCTAGTTCCCATACCTAATGCTTTTCTAGGGGAGGGGAGGAGCATGAGGATAATCAGCAAACAAGAATCAACCCCATGTGTAACGAGCCATTACGACAGGAACCATCCCAAAACCTGTCACAATGCCAAAATCCATCCTTACAAGTGGAAGATTGCACATCACTACCTGACTTGGGTGCTGACATTGGGCTGGAGATGGGTTGGGAGGAGAGACCAGATTCTAAAAATCAAACAGGGTCTTCTTTCACAGGAAGTCCAACTAGGGATATGTCAACAGACACATTTCCCCTCTCACTGGGTTAAAACTTCTGAACCACGAAGGTCTCAACATACACGTAAGAGCCACACCTATTTAAAAGAATACATTAGATAGGTTGGGGTTTGAGTATGGACTGAACCTAGTGGGAAGGGGTGTTATGTATGCAGGTTTGAATGTCATTGGTTAAGTTTGAACTGTTCTTGTAAAATGTCAGAAATGATTGGTTTAAAAAGTGCGGGAAAACCCTGCACTCTGATTGGCTGGCAACTGCGGCTGCTGGCTATAAGTAGCAGCGCAGACCAGCCAAATCGGGTCTGTTATGAGCTGTAGTCACTAATAAACTCTTCACTGAAGCACTCCGCGTCTGACTCTTCATGCAAATCTAACAAAGAGCTTTCTGAAATGTAACATTCATAGTGTGACTTTCATATTAGAAATTGCATAGAATTGTGTTTCATAACTTATGTTTCAGGACTTGTGTTTCAGTTCTGTCTTCAAGACTTCCAACTGCAGATTCATTAGATGATCAAAACAAAATTTGGGGGATGGATGAAAATAGCTGTTGTTGCTTTTGTGATTTCTCATTAAGGCACCTCATATCTCAATGTCAAAGGGTTAAACAGAAAAAAAATTCCGTGAAAATGGATAAAATAACATATCATAAGGAATATTTTGATTTTAACCTGAATTAATTGTATAAGTAAAGTAAATTCATCTTATTTTGGAGCTAAGTGTTACATTACCTTCCTGATTTTCTCTGTAGTATTAAATATAATAAATGAGTCAGAAATTTATCTGATGTTTTATATCAGCATATAGTTGATTAGCAGGTGGCTGGAAGAGAAGGAAACAAACAGTTCAGTTCTCATCTGTTTTCTAAGAAGGCACATTATGTTTAAAAAAAAACCTCTTTCCTAATAGTATAGGGCTTAATATAGGGCTGCACCTTAACAATGAACTGAGAGCACTATCAAAGCGAGAATAACAATAGATATGACATTAGTTGGAGGGGAAATGGGCATATTTTAGCTGTGTTTCCAAGCAGTGATTAAGATAGTCTGATTAGACTCCTCAGTGGAGAGAAATTAACTGGTGTGTTTCTTTTTCCCTAACTTATTAATAGTAGATGCAGGAGACGACATATAGCCTAAAACTTTACTAAGTTGTACAATTATCCCACAGACAAGTTTTCCCTTTTTCAGGAACATTAAGTAGTTTTCCCCCTCCCTTTGCAGTTCCTGGAACTACCAATACGATGCCTTCACCCCTCCCCCTTCCATGTACTCATATCCAATTCTCAGAAACTGCCAGGACAAGTCCTTGACATTTTCTTGGCAAGGTTTTTCAGAAAAGTCTTGCCATTGCCTCCTTCCTAGGGCTGAGAGAAAGAGAGTAGGCCAAGATCACTTAGAAGGCTTTGTGCCTAAATTGGGACTAGAACTCACAATCTCCTAGTTTCTAGGCTGATGGTGTCAAGCATGGGAAAATCAGGAAGTCCAGGCAGTTCAAAGTAATATAAATGTTTATTGCAAGTTTATGTTCTGTTCAAGAATCTAAACCTTTAACAGTCAAAGCAAATAGATAGTAGATAAGAGTCAATAGAATTCAAGGTGGGCTGGACTTAGATCTTTTGTGGATACTAAGAGACCTAAGACCGATGATCCCTCTATTGGGCTCAGCCTGGTCATCTCCTACGAATGGCTTAACCACTACACCAAGCTGGCACTTAGGTGACTTTTAATGTAAGCCAAATGCCCTTTTAGCCCCAAGTGTGATTTGATGCATTTCTAACTGTAAATATTTATTATGATGACTTTATTTAACTTATTTTCTTGAGATAAACTGGTATAGAAAGTAATAGCACTGAAATATAGGTCCTTAAATAATGACAAGCAAAAGGGTGTGCATTTACTGTATAGTGGTGTCTTGGTACCCTTTACTGTATAGTGGTGTCTTGGTACCCTACATTAATTGGTTCTGGGAAGCACATCGAGTACTAAAAACTATGAATACCAAACAAACCAGGTCACTTGCGATGTGACCAGTGGTGGGATTCAATTTTTTTTACTACCAGTTCTGTGGGCATGGCTTGGTGGGTGTGGCTTGGTGGGCGTGGTGGAGGAAAGATACCATCATTAAAAAGATGGCCATCATTATTGTAAACCAATCTCATATAAATATCTACATTTATATATATTCATATACATTTATCTATAATTTTCTTATCTCCATTATCCTTATTTCTATTGTTCAACCATTTATACCAATTGTCCCAAATTTCATAATACTCTGACTCTTAACATCAATTTATTCATTTATTCAATCTAGAATTTTTTGAATTACTAATTCTTCTGAGGGCGTATTATTTTGTTTCCAGCATTGTGCGTATACTATCCTTGTTGCTGTCAATATATGTAATATAATATATTTAATCTTTTTTCCTATATTTCCCTTTAATTATTGCCAATAGAAACAACACTGGTTTAAACTCTATTCGACCTTCCACAATTTCTTGTATTCAACTCCATATTTTAGTCCAGTATTTTTGGGCTTCTGGGCATGACCACCACATATGATAGATGGTACTTTGGTTCTATTTGCATTTCCAGCATGTCAGATTCATGTTAGGGTACATTTTAGCCAATCTTATTGATGAAATCCCAAGTATCTTTACTTAAGAGATTATTCACACATCCATTATGGCCAGGATCAAAGAAAAGACAATAATACTGCTTCTACTATCTTTACAAAGAATATATTATAAAATGGAAATATTTTTTGTGCTTAGGTAAGAAGTCAAGATGACAAAGAAAAATGGAAACAGATAACCCCCAAATCAAAATTATATTTACAATTAATAGCAAAATTAAGATAAAGCTCCTATAGAAATAGCAGCAATCATAAGAAAACAATGCAATAATTAAGTGTAGATAGCACCCTGTGGCAAAAAGGGAAAACAGATCAACTATACTGGCAGTGAAAACTATAACTTACTTTTACAATATCTGTATCACATGATAAAAGATCTTTATGTGCATCTGTGTGTATATAGATTTTGATTACATAGAAACAATCAATAGAGACCCGCAATTGTCCTGCATTTTATCTGTTGGAAGAATTTCCAATGTGCTGTGCGCTTTTCACTATTTGTATTTGAAAAGTCAAATGAAGATCTGCCAGTACTTTGCTAGATCTGCAAAGTACTGGCTTTGATAACCACGCCCCCTTTTGATACAAGGTTATAAAAGGGGACAATCAACTGCCATTTACCTCAGTCCCAAGATAAAAGCTGGCAGAGGGAAGCTGTACTGCATAGGCAGACAGTCGCAAGAAAGAAGAGAAACAATCTCAAGCTGCAAGGAAAAGGCAATCCTAGGCAAGAGACTATTGTAAGACTCTTCTATTTCATTTCTCTGAGGAGAAAGGGACACTGGGACTCCAACTGTATAGACAGTTGTAAAACTAAAAGGCTTAAGAACTCTTAAGGAAGAGAGGACACCTGTATTGTTCATTCTGAATGTTTATTTGTTTTGATCTGCTCATTACAAATAAGTCTTTGATTTGAAATCATCTGGGCTCAATCTTCTTTAAATAATTTTAGTTATAGACAAAGGGTTTATGGTCCATCACATTAATTAGTCACAGGATTAATTAATATTAATAGTTTTTCTCAACATTATCATTGCAAGATTCTTTCAGTATACTTCAGTTGCCTGGCCAGAAATACTCTAGAAAAAAATCATACCAATACAGAGAACAGAAAGGATGCTCCTCCCAGTTTTTGTCAGACATTTTCAGATACTCCAGAACAAATTTACAGGAGCAAACAGGCAACCCAAGAAAGAATCAAGCAGAAAGTCTTCTTGTGCAAGTAGAAGTCAACACACAACAGATATTGTTGGTAGTTTAGGTTGTTGAACTGGCTGTTTTCTTTAAGGATAGGTGAGAGAGTGAGAGGGAGAGAGACAGACAAATGAAGAGAGAGACAGAGACAGACATACAGAGAGATGATAGATGAGATAGATAGATAGATAGATAGATAGATAGATAGATAGATAGATAGATAGATTTACATCTACACCCCAAACCAAATTAGTGATGCTCTCTCTGTGATGTTCCGGTGCCTGGAGGCGGTGCAGGTCTGGATGGGGAGTAACAGGCTCCAGCTCAACCCGGCCAAGACCGAGTGGCTGTTCTTACCGGCATCTCGGTTTTCAGCAGATGTGCCATCTTTGGTCATGGGGGGAGAGGTGTTGCCCCGTGGATAGGGCGAGGAATCTGGTCATCCTCTTGGATCCACAGCTCAGTTTAGAGGAGCAGGTGGGGGCTGTGGCCAGGGGGGCTTTTGCCAAGGTTCGGCTGGTTCGCCAGCTCCACCCTTATCTGAGCCGAGATGCCCTTTGAACGGTCACTCATGTGCTCGTCATTTCCAGAATTGACTACTGCAATGCTCTCTACATGGGGCTGCCCTTGCAGACCACCCGGGGCTTGCAGCTGGTGCAGAATGCGGCCGTGCGGGCTGTGATGGGGTTGTCCCGATACTCCCATGTTATACCCCTCCTGTGCTGCTTGCACTGGTTGCTGGTTGCCTCCCGGGTTGCCTTCAAGGTGCTAGTAATGACTTATAAAGCCCTAAATGGCTTGGGTCCAGGGTACTTGCCTCCTGCCAGCATCGCATTCCAATTGCCCCGTGCGCTCCCACAGGAGGGGCCTCCTTGGGATTCCGTCGGTTAGACATTGTCGGCTGGCGGTTCCCAGGGCTAGGGCCTTTTCTGTGGGAGCGCCCACCCTGTGGAATCAGCTCCCTGTGGATCTCCGTTTGGCCCCTGATCTCCGCTCCTTTTGCCGAGACCTGAAGACCTGGCTATTTCATCAGGCCGGTCTGGACTGACCCGGGGGTGGGTTATTTTTAGGGGTGGGTTATTTTAGTCGTTTTATTTAAATTTTAATTAATTGTTCTTAGGCTTGTAGTTATTTAATTATTTTTTATTGTAATCTGTTCAGTTTTTAAAATGTTCGCCACCCTGAGTCCTTAGGGAGAAGGGCGGCATACAAGTCTAAATAAATAATAATAAAATAATAATATTGAAATGTGCATTTTCTTCCATCAAAATACCCTTTTCAGGCTGATACTTCGATGGCACATGACATACAAATCAGGCCATTTTTTACAAGAACCTAGAAATAATCCCAGCTATAATCTCTTGCTTCTTTGTTAGTTAGCTTTAGTTTCTATAGTAACAGGGGAAAGTAAAGGAGGAGGAGAAATTATTGAATAAATGTTTCTTGAGTGATCCGTGTCACTGCTTTTGTTTTTCTTGTCCCTTGTCCTTGTCTTCTGAGATGATGATGAAAAAAGCTAGGACTTAAAAGAGCTTTGAACAAGAAATAGAATTGACATATTTTATATAGCAAGAAATTCCTTGAGTATTTAGCTATAGCAGGGTCATAAATCCATCTGTGAAATTTATATTTAGTATTGCTTGTTATGTTGAATAGTTTGTGTAGACCAATTTGTGCTTTTGTGTGCATTTGTGTACGTAAAGCTAAAATTTACTTGAGTTGGGGAAAATTATATGGATCCAACCATACTGGGTTTAGTTTTGGCAGTATGGGAAACTTTTGCATTGCCTTTTTTCCACTATCTTCCCTTCCCTTCCCCAGTCTCCAGTCTCATTTGTAACTCTGAAACTTCCTGATTGTCTCTCATCCAAGTGCTAACTCAGTCCAGTCCTATTTAGGCTTTAGGATAAACCAAGCTTTATAAGATGCTGTCATCTAAATCAGTGGTTCTTAACCTTTTTGAAAAAATCACCCCCTTGAGGAAGTTGTCATCGCCCCCCTCCCCCAACATAACCACCCCCTTGCCACCTCTTAGCATCCCCAAGGGGGCCAGCAGAGGGACGCTAAGAGGTGGCAGGGGGGCATTTGAGGCACCGGCCCTGCAGGCTCACCCCATTGACTGTTGTACCGCACCTGAACCGGCGCCTCGAATGCGGCAGCATGTTGGGAAAAGCCACCGCCACCGCTTTCCCAAAGTGCTGCCGCTCTCACATTCTTTCTGTCTGTCCGTCTGTCCATCCATCCATCCATCCATCCATCCATCCATCCATCCATCCATCCAAAAGGTCTGTCTATTTGCCTGCCTGCCTTCCTGACTATCTACCTACCTGTCTTTTTGTCTACCTACCTACCTACCTACCTACCAATATAGATATATCTCTCTCTCTCCCCCAATATATCTCACTCCATCACCCCCATATCGCCCCCCTTCCATTACTTCGCCCCCACGTCACCCCTTTTTGTTCCATCGCCCCCCTGAAAAACAAAATTGCCCCTTGGGGGGCGATATTGCCCAGGTTAAGAACCACTGATCTAAATGGCCACATGGTTGGATGAATCAACTCTTCAGGATTACTATTGATGGTTTTACTTCATTTGCTATATTTTCATGCCACCCTTTTCAGATCTTTGCTTGTCTCTGACCCTAAAAGAGAGGGGCATCCTTCTTCAGCCTCAAAATCTAAAACAGATGAGGCAGCTGAGGGAAGAGGGAGGGCAGGAAGTAGAGTTGGTTTATAATATATTCAAGAATCAAATGAAAGGCATTTAAAAAGTTCAGGCTGGATTGGGGAGCTTTGGAGGCACTGTTGCTTGTATCCCAACCAAGTTTCAGACCAAGGAGGAACTAAAGTGTCCTGCCCTCCACCTTCTCAATGCCAGGGCAATTTCAAAGTTGCCATTATTCTATCCTATACTCTGTTTCTATTGTGACTATACAATTATGTGCCCTACATGTTTTTTATTTGAATATTTTTCTATTTATTTAAATAAAAAAATATTTCTATTCCTCCTTTATCATTTTTATAAACAAGTCATGGTAGTGAACTTGCACAATACACCTTGCCTTCCTATTTTTCCCAAAACAAACCTGTGAAGGGGTTTGGGCTGAGGAAGAGTGACTGGCTCAAAGTCACTCAGCTGGGGTTCATGTCTAAGGAAGGGCTAGAACTCACCTTCTCCTGGTTTCTAAGTTTCCAGCATCTTAACCACTACACTAAACTGACCCTCCATTTTCTAGTACTATTACTTCTATACTATTGCTAAGAGCAATGTCTTCCTCCTACAAACAATGGTGTGTCTTTAATTTTCCCATCTTTCTTTCTGGTATTTCTTCTTCTTTTCTTCTTTATTAATAGGCAACATATAAAGCCCCTGCACTTTCTCACATTTTGCTTGACTTTGCTGCATTGAGCCTTTTCTTTTTCATCTGGACCATTCAGTCTTCTTTTTTACTTGGCTGCTTCCTCTGTTTGTTGCTGGCTGAAGACTTCCCGAAACATCCATCTCCCTTCCTTACCTGTTTCTGAGTTGCAGATTTTATAGGCAATTCTGCCTTGCTCATGATGGGGAGAAGTCTCAAATGGAAGGGAAGGAAAAAATAGCCCAGATGCCTACAATTTTTCTCTCAGCATCATGCTCTTCCACAGCAGTATAAGTGATTTCCTTTAAAAAGTTTAATAAAATACAGAAAACAGGAAACATTGGCCTTTAATTGGCTCTTTACACATATCGTTGATTTAAAATTTCATAAAACTGGACTTTGTGGATCTGCTGGAATGGTTCCTCGGGAACACTTGTCCCATAAGAAAGTTTTCACATGCCTGTTCTTTACTATGACCTCTCCAGGAGAAGTCAGAATGCCTATAGATATGAAAAAAGGAATAATTAGGGTCAACTATCTCCCATTTCTCTCATTCTTCTTCATGAATAATAATAATTTACAATTTAAACTCATAAATAATTTAAACTTGTATGCTACCAGACTCTGGGTGTAATTTGAGTTTCCTAAATATTAGCTAACAGCAATATGGACATCAACCAGATTTTAGTAAAATTTGAGCTGTATTATGATGGGAGAAAATGGCTCTCAGCTTTATTTCAACTGCAAATTCTATGGAAAAGGACCAGGAGAAGCTGAAAAGCAAAATAAAATACCTCTCTTCATTTCACCCTTGAAGGTGAGAGGGCAATTTCACAAAGCAACTTCAAGGATGTATGTCTCTCAAATCTTTGCCAAAGCAAAGCACACTTTGGGAGCTCTGCATACCCAGAATCATTATGAACTTTCAAACTTTGCATATTCTCTCTTCTCCTTTCTCTCCCAGTAGAAAATTAAAGCACGAATTGTCTCTTCCTGTAAAATCAAAAATGCTTCATTACATTCAATGAGATTCATTCCTAAATGTTGAATTGCAACTGGAACAGTTGTTGGTGATCTTTACTGGAACAGATCAAAGATCAAATGACTAAAAATCTCAGTCCAGCCCAGTAGAATGATAGAAAATAATCTTTTTTTCCTAAACTGAAATACATACACACACACACACACACACACACACACATATGTATATATGTATATATGTGTATATGTGTGTGTGTGTGTGTATATATATATATATATATATATATATATATATATATATGTATTGTATCTTGAGATACTCGCCATCTTCAGGTTGGTGTCTTCAGCTTTGTGCTCAAGCACAAAGCTGAAGACACCAGCCTGAAGATGGCGAGTGGGATCTCGTAAACCCAAATTCAATTTACACGGGATGAGACCCGAATACACCAAGACCTACATACCTTTACCCATGAAAATCTATGAATATATATATATATGCACACACACACATAAAAACATATACAAATATTCTTAGTGGCCAAAGTAAGGTAAAAAATTGAACTGTATTGGGAATGAAGGTTCTTCAAGCCAATCACTTAGGAGCTGAAGGTCATCATTACTTGATATTACTTAATATCTACCTATGTGTCACTTCCATATGGGCTTTGATCATTGACTTGAAACTGATTTAGACAGATGGGAAGTCACATGTACTGCTTGGAAATATTTTAAGCCAGAAAGCCCTCTAAGATCTGGTCTGCTATGGATCATAAACCCCAATTACAAGGCCAGGTGAAAACCACTCCAAAGCTCTATAAGTAACAAGAATGAATCTTTATATTACCTTTTAAACTAAATGTGAAGATTGGATAAACCACTTGTTAAAATTCATTTACCAATAGAAATTAAGAGTTTGAGCTACAATCCAGCACATACTTGCTAAGAAATCAACCATTAAGAAATAAATTGGGCATACTTCTGGAAAGATGGTGACATTCTGAGGGGGAGTAGAACATCCCCTGAACCTTTGAAAAACCAAAACAATATGATGAAGATGTTTCCTTTAATGTTCAACAAAATGTAAAGAAGAGGCTTTATTACATTTGTTACAGTCAGTCTGTAAAATATGACGATCACATTAGTCATAGATTCTGTTAAAAGTGGATTTGAGTATTGGTTTCTGTTAATTGTAGTCTTGCTGTATAGTACAGATTTCAGATAAACCTTGAGAACAGCAATCACAGCAATATTTTTTTTCTTTATTAACAGAGACTTTTCAAGGGTAGCCCTATATTTATGTTATCCAATATAAATGAGAGCAATGAGCTTTAATTGATTTCTATGTGTAATTAGCTGATTCACATAAAATTCATTTAAAGCCTTACACTGGTAACTTCAAGCAAAGAATTTTTCCCCATCTTCATTAGGAAGTTCAAGAGTGAACCCACAATTATTCCCATTTGATGGAACTAACATTATGGCACAGTTGCCCAGTATGCATATGACCAGCATACATATCTCTGTATAGTATTTATTTCTTTGTCTATAGAGACACAAAACCCCACTTCTTTTCTCTATAGATACGTGTAAAAGAATGAGATGAGATCATAATCAAAAATAGATTCAATAAGAAATCTTCCTAAATACAATTGGCCTACTTCTACAATCCAATATGGAAAATGGGCTAAATTGCTGCCATGCTAAAGCTTTGGCAAGCCAGATGATATAAGAAGATCAACATAAGGGAGGAGAAACCCTGAACTTTTCTTAAACCAGAGGAAGCAGGAATAATATGTGGCAGATGAAGAAATAGGGGCTTTGAGGGAGGGGTTCCCAGACAGGCAGACTCTTGCTTTAAGGGCTGCTTTTGACTTGCTGGTCATAAGTACAGGTAGTCCTCAAGTTAGAAATGTAATGGAGCCTGCCCATTCCATTCGTAACCTGAGGAATTGTGGGAGTGAATCTCATATCTTGAACGTGATCACTCCCTTCTTTTGCCCATGCAGTCACTAATAGAATACGAGGCTTATTAAGTGCACATGAGGTATTTCAGGGTTGTGAAGGCCTAGCCCCTCAGAAGGTCCATTTCAGCCCGCAATGTGCCAGGCAAGGACTCTGACTCTGGAATTGCAGATGTAAATCATTAGTTATTCAATGAGAAGTCCTGTGATTGTTTTGCTCAATGACCCCAATACCAACACTACCAATTGTAATCATTAAGTGAATGGAGTTCTAGTGTAGGCTTGCCTCAGGGGAGTAGAAGAAGCCCAAGCAGGTCTGGAACTGTCTGCATGCAAGTTGGATGAGGTGCTGCAGTGTGGCGTGAATGCAAGGAGGCTCAAAAAGAAGCCACCATGAGAAAGAAGACTCAGTGGCCCCTGCTGTCAGGGTTCTAAGTAACAGACCATAGAAAGCATAGTAAGCATAGAAAGGGTTGACACTGGTCTGACCCAGCAGCACAGCAAAAAGTGCTAAACCCAAGAAGCACCAAAGAGTGCAGGATGAAGCAACCACTTCCCCCAATGAAGGACCAAATACCTGGGAAGTCTCAGCTTTGTTACAGGACAGGAAGACAGAGACAGGAAAGCAGGAAGTAGGTAGGCCACAGGGATGGGCCAGCCATCAAAGCTGCTCCGATCCAAGACTTTCTCCATAGACAGTGACCAAACCAAACCACCCTTGCTGGTGGCTTCCTTCCACCAGTGACTTTCCCTAACACTACCTGGATCCATACCAATCGGGCTTCCGACCTGGGTACAGCACGGAGACGGCATTGGTCGCACTGGTCGATGATCTCCTGAGGGCTTGGGACAGGGGATTTTCCTCTGTCCTGGTCCTGTTAGATCTCTCAGTGGCTTTTGATACCATCGACCATGGTATCCTATTGCGGCATCTCGGGGGGCTGGGAGTGGGAGGCACTGTGTTGCAGTGGTTCGCCTCCTTCCTCTCGGGACGCTCGCAATCGGTGTTGGTAGGGGGCAGAGGTCGATGCCAAGGGCTCTCATGTGTGGGGTCCCTCAGGGGTCGGTTCTCTCACCCCTCCTGTTCAACATCTATATGAAGCCACTGGGCAAGATCATCCGTGGCTTTGGGGTGAAGTATCATCAGTATGCTGATGATATGCTGTTATACATCTCCACCCCAGGCCACATCAGTGATGCCCTCTCCGTGATGTCCCATTGTCTGGATGCGGTATGGATCTGGATGGACAGGAACATGCTTCGGCTCAATCCGGCTAATACAGAGTGGTTGTGTGTACAGACATCTCGGCCCAGTCAGGAGATTCCATCTTTGGTCATGGGGGGAGAGGTGTTGCCCCCTGCACAGAATCTGGGGGTCCTCCTGGACTCACGGCTCAGGTTAGAAGAGCAGGTGGGAGCCATGGCCAGGGGGGCTTTTGCCCAGGTCCGGCTGCTTCACCAGTTATGCCCATACCTGGACCAAGATGCCCTACACATCGTCACTCAGGCACTTGTCACCTCCCGGCTCGACTACTGCAACACTCTCTATTTAGGACTGCCCTTGCATACCATCCGGGGGCTTCAGCTGGTGCAGAATGTGGCTGCGCGGGTTGTGATGGGAGCCTCCCGGTACTCCCATGTTACGCCCCTCCTGGGTGGCCTGCATTGGTGACCAGTTGCCCTCGGAATGAGATTCAAGGTTTTGGTACTGACATTCAAAGTCCTATGAGACATGGGTCCGGGCTATTTACGGGAGCGTCTACTGCCGGCATTGAATACCAACCACCCTGTACGAGCACACAGGCAGGGACTCCTCAGCGTGCCGTCTGTGACCCAGTGTCATTTGGTGGTAACACAGGGGAGGGCCTACTCTGTGGCGGCTCCCGCTCTGTGGAACCAACTACCTCTGGGGCTCCGCCTGGCCCCTGACCTCCGTACTTTCCGCCATGATTTAAAAACCTGGTTGTTTGAACAGGCTGTGCTGTGCTGACTCCTTGGGGGGGGGTTGATTTTACAATGTAAATTATAAATGGGTTTTTAGCTTAATTTGGCTTGGTTAATTTAATTCTATTTTAGATAATTAATTTATTGTGTTGGTTTTAATTGTGAGCCGCCCCAATTCCTTTTTGGAGAGAGGGCGGCATACAAGTCAAATAAATACATAAATAAATAAATAAATAAATAAATAAATAAATAAATAACACAACAGTGCTCACTTTGCTTGTCATCTCACTGCTGGGGTTAGATTAAATCAATCTGCTTATACCATTTAGGGCTCCAGGTCCTACCTCTCTGCAGCTGCCAGGGACTTAAGTTGATGATTGCATTGTCCTGCCAGAAAAGAAAGGGCAAAGGAGCAGATTGGAAAGGGGAGACATCCATTTGAAAAATACCCAAAGTTTTTGAAACCATTTTTCCTCTTCTTGCAATGTTTGATGTTTGGTCTTTCAAGGGAGAGGGGTACTTCACTCCAGATTTTGGAGCTTCCCAAACTTTTACTGCACAGATGGGGGGGGAGGGAAGAGATATAGGGTGGGGTGGAAGTTGTAACACCCCTGCAGCTGGTTGTAAGGGTGGGCAGACAGCTAAGGACCCAAATTTTCATCATATGACCAGGAGGTAGGGCACTTCTGCTATGTATGTAGGTTTGAATGTTATTGGTTTAGTTTGAATTGTTCTTGTAAAATGTCAAATAGGATTGGTTTAAATAGTGCGGGAAAACCCTGCACTCTGATTGGCTGGCAACTACGGCTGCTGGCTATAGGAAGCAGCCATAGCCCAGCCAAGTTGGGTCCATTCGAGCTGTAGTCACTTAATAAACTCTTCACTGAAGCTCTTCACGTCTGACTCTTCATGCAAACATAACAACTTCAATGGCCATAACTTTAGGCACAGGTCTTAAGTCCCTTTGTTAAACAGTCACTGAGTGAATGGTCATAAATCGAGGATTACTTGTATAGTACATGGTCTTTTTTCTCTTTTCCCATTGCTCCCTTCCATTCTTTAATACATTTGATTCTACAATTCTATTTTGTTCATCCTTTACTCTCAATGAGATTTTCAGGTTTAATGATCAAGATTTTAAAGACAGCATTAAATCACATTTTACAAATCTGGGATTTAAACTGATATTAAATCAACATGGTCTCTTTCAGAAGTAACAAGGAATTTCATTCCAATGTACTGCCATAGTTATCATATGAGCAGTTATCATAGCAAAGTGATTGAAGGATAAAGCATTGCAAACAAATTTTATTTCATTCTTTGACAAAGTGACTAAATAACTGGACCAGAGAAATTCTGTGGACAGAGTATACTTGGATTTCAGTAAGGCGTTAAAGTAGATCACAAACTACTTCTTGGTAAGTTAGAAATATATGGGATAGACTACATCACCACCAGATGGATTTGTAACTGGCTGACAAACCACACTCAATGAGTATTCCTTAATGGCGCTACATCTGCATTGAAAGAATTAAGCAGTGGAGTATCCTAAGGTTTTGTCTTAGGCCCAGTATTCTTCAATATATTCATAAAAGATTTAGATGAAGGAATCGAAAGGGAACTCATTAAATTTGCAGATGACATCAAACTGGCAGGAATAACCAACACTCCAGAACATAGGGTCAAGATCCAGATGGATCTCAACAGATTTGAACAATGGGCCCTATCTAACAAAATGAAATTCAGTGTAGAGAAAAGTAATGTTTTACACTTAAGCAAGTAAAAAACCAAATGTACAGGTACAAAATAGATGAAACTTGGCTCAACAGCAGTAACTGCAAGAGGGATCTTGGAGTCTTAGTGGGCAATGACTTAAATATGAGCCAGCAGTGTGCTGCAGCAACCAAAAAACCCAATGCAATCTGTGGCTGCATGAACAGAGGGATAGAATGAAGATCACATGAAGTGTTAATACTGCTTTATAATGACTTGGTAAGTCCACATTTGCAATGTTTTGTCCAGTTTTGGTCACCATGTTATAAAGCAATGTAGACACTCTGGAAAGAGTGCAGAAAAGAGCAACAAAGATGAATGGGGGGACTGGAGGCTAAAACATACAAATGGTTGCAGGAATTGGGTATGTCTAGTTTAGTGAAAAGAAGGACTAGGTGTAGCATGATAACAATCTTCCAATATCTGAAGATTGACACAAGGAAGAGGAGGTCAACCTATTTTCCAAAGCACCAGAAGGCAAGACAAGAAGCAATGGATGGAAACCAATCAAGGAGACACCCAAACTAGATCTAAGGCAACATTTCCTGATAGTGAAAAAAATTAACCAGTGGAATGGCTTGTCTTCAGAAGTTGTGGTTGCTCTATCACTGGAAATTTTTAAGAAGAGATTGCTTGGTCCTTTGCCTAAAATGGTGTACTATTTCCTGCTTGAGCAGGGGGTTGGAATAGAAGACCTCTAAAGTCCCTTCCAACTGTTATTCTATTCTGGGTTCTAGCCCAGGGATCAGATAAACAGCAATATTAACCAACAGTTTGATAGCCACATCAATTCTGAGTGAGTCATTCACACCACAGGCCCGCCAGAAATGTAAAAAAAAAAAAGCTCTTACTGCAGACCAGTAACAAGATTCAGGGATTATTATTATTATTTTGTACTGATCTACTGCAAGCAATTTCTACACCTTTCAGTGCAGTTTTTTAAAATTGTGATTTTCCTCTTTTAAAACCCACAGTTAATTAGCTGAAAGGCTGTAATTAGCACAACGGTTCTATATTCGACCATGTGTCCTCCTGAACTTGTCAGAAGTACAGGTGTGATATTTTTATTCATGAATAATCCCTACCAAAATACAACCATCCTGATTATTAGCAGCACTTAAAAGATTGGGCAGACAGTAGTTTTGAAGCGTAGGTGGAGAGGAGGCCTCCTCCTGACCACTAAAGTGTCCAGAAACCACCCATCTCACATCTGGTTCAATCTTGGCATTAGGAGCTAAAAATAAATACTTGATAATCTTTAACTCCATCTACATTATAAAATTAAACATGGCAGCTTTTGACAAAGTAAGAAAACAAAGTGCGAATGGCAAGCAGCTGGCACAAAACTCCTCTTGGGGAACATTTCTCCTTCCACATTTAATTAACAAAAAGAGAAAGTGTTTCTGAAACTAGCATAATTTGAAGAGCATGGATGGAGAAAGGTGGGGGGAAACTTTCAGAGAGGTAAAAGCTATTGTAATTCTGTATCTGTGGTAACAAGGGAGAAAAAATACAGGTAATGCATAATACAGAGAAGGAAAAATCAGCTGATGCATGGAGAGCTCCAAAGCCAAGCAAACTAACAGACTACAGGAAGTCCTTGACCTACAGTCACAATTGAGCCCAAAATTTCTCTCGCTAAGTGAGACATTTGTTAAGTGAGTTTTGCCATGTTTTTCTTGCCACCGTTGTTAAATGACTCACTATGGTTATTAAATTATTAACCCGGTTGTTAAGTAAATCTGGCTTCCCCATTGACTTTGCTGGTCAGAAGGTTGCAAAAGGTGATCACATGACCTAAGGACACTGCAATGGCCATAAATATGAGTCAGTTGCCAAATGTCTGAATTTTGATCACATGATGAGCATGAGGATGTTGCAACGGGCAGAAGTGTGAACGAAAGGTTATAAATCACCTTTTTCAGTGCTGTTGTAACTTTGAACCATCACTAAGAGAACTCTTGTAAGTTGAGGACTACCTATATCCACTTTTCCAAACTTGGCGATCTCTTGGTGATTGGAAGCTTTGGGCTTCCAATTGTCTTCATTGGTGACCATTGGCTCTGATAGGTTTAATGTGAATGGTACTGGAAGTCATCAGATCAGAAGAAAAAACACCGCACATCTTCTAATACCTTAATATCTGAATTAAAGACAAACATCCTTCCAGCTTAATGTTCCCAGCAATTGCTATCTCTGGAAAGCCTAGAGCAGGGGTCGCCAACCTTTTGGACCTCAGGGATCACCAAACTCATAATTTTAAATCCCGCGGACCAGAGACCCTGGGAAAATCCCCAAAAAAGTCTGCAGGAAAATTCCCCACACTGTTTTCCTACCGATCGATCTTTATTTGGGATCGCAGGATACCGTCTCCAGCTCCATTCTCAGGGGGAGAGAGAGAGAGGCTTTTGGCTTCATGCAAGGAAAGCAGCAGAAGCAGCAGAAGTCTTCCTTTTTCTTACCCAAACACTGCCAGAAATGAATCTTTGTGAGACTGGTCACACCAGCGCAGCCTCTTGGAGCTGGATGCCTTGCAGGGTCCCAAAGACTCATTTCTGGTTGAGTTTGGAGGAGAGAAAGAAAGACTTGTTGCTTTTCTTGCGTGCAGCCAAAAGCAGAAGAAGGAAGAAGTGGAAAGAAGCAGCCCAGTGGCCAGGCAAGGTGCGTGGGGTGACTGGGGCAAGTTCCCCCCCTCTGCACTTTCCCCCCTCCCCTCACCACCTCGTGTTGTTCACAATGCAAGTGATGCAAGCCTTGTGTTCCCACAGGCCATGTGGGCAGTCTTGTGTTCCCACACAGCCTGGATTAATTGTTTTGGGGAGTACTTTGGGGGTGACATTTCTCTGTGGACCACCCCAAAAAATTTTGTGGACCACCAGTGATCCCTGGCCCACTAGTTGGTGACCACTGGCCGAGAGGAGAAGTGCGAAGACAATTTCAATCCTGAGGGTGAAGGTTCATTCTCCAAACTTCTGGGTTGGTTTCAAAACATTTTGTTACCAGAATAGATAACATCTTCAGTGAAGTTTAGGGGATGTTCCTTTATTTATAAGGGTTTCAGGTGGGAGTGTCTATGATGGGTCAGCTGTGAATCATCTGAGCCTTGTGATGGATTTTGTGATAAGGAGATTGACAATTTCAATCTTCTATAGTGAACAAGATGTTCAAAGCAGCCAAACAGTTTCTCCACTACCCAATTTGTATACCCACTAGCTATGATAATGTACTCTGGGCTACGATGCAGTGACTGGCTTTGTACAAACTAATGAGTTTTCTGCCTGAATGGGATTGGAACTTTATGGCTCTCCTTACCATGTATCACAAAATATTTTGGAGCATTTGGGAGACTGGAGAAAAGAGGAAGGAGAAGAAGATATTTGTTCCACTGTGAATAAAAGCAACATCAGCCTTTTCTGTAGACAGTCAGCCTATTGTCCCAACAATCTGGCTCCTCATTTTACCAAACCTCGAAGGATGGAAGGCTGAGTCAACCTTGAGCCTGGTCAGAATTGAACTCCTGTCAGTCAGCAGAATTATCTTGCAATATTGCATTCTAACCACTGCGCCACCACAGTTCTCAATAGTATTATGGATAAATGAAGAGGGGAAATTACCCAAATGCATTCAGAAAACCATCCAGATCCATCTGGTACATGAGTAGAACTGGGTCTCCACCTTTGCAGAGGTTTATGCCATTTAGATTTCTAGTGTTTATTCCGCTTAATTTAAGAGGCTGCTTGTTTAATACTGGTCTGGCTGCAATCAGTTCACATAGCAAAGCTATCAATATACAATGCCATGGAAACATTCCTTATTCATCTGGTTGTTGTACAGCCTGATTCTGATTAGTGCTGAAAGGTTTCCCTGTTTAAGGGAGGCGTAATGGCATGTAGGGAAGACCTTGAGAGATGAGGCAAAGAGATGCTGCCAAGGGAACAGTCAGGTAAGAGACAACATAGCCTGTCAACTGTGTAGTGATCAGGGCAAGAGGCTCAGAAGGGACCCTTTCTAGTATTTTCAGACTGTAGAGGAGATGGGGAGATAAGGTTGTACTTTCACACTTGCAAAATTCAGTCAGTGTACAATTTCAATGAAGAAGAATCAGCTCAACTGATTGTGATTCATATCTGGTTTGCTCCATGAGACTGATATCAATCTTGTAAGTCTGAAAGTATAATCCTGCCCCTGGTCTCTCCTTTATGGACCAAGACACAAGGAAGACTCTTTTCTGAGACACTTGCCCTACCCACTATCCAATTGTGAGCTACATTGTCTCTTAGCTGGTCATTCTTTTGGCAGCATCTCTTTGCCCAGTCTCCCAAGGTCTTTCCCATGTACCATTACAGGAAGACTAGAATCTGG
The DNA here is from genome assembly GCA_009733165.1 of Naja naja. Lineage (NCBI taxonomy): Eukaryota > Metazoa > Chordata > Lepidosauria > Squamata > Elapidae > Naja > Naja naja. Next base: position 201,080,270 of record CM019148.1, on the reverse strand, counting down.
GTCTCCTCACTGCTAGTCCACCACATAATCAGCACACCAAACTCTCAGTGATTTATACCAGCTACCTGGGCTCCTTTATCTTTGGAGCATCTCTACCAAAGAAAAACCCATGATACCTCTGGTATTGCAAATATGGGACCAGATCAGGGGTGGGCTGCGGGGGGGGGGTTCTCAGGGGTTCGGAAGAGCCCCTAGCTAAGATTCTGTGAAGTTTGGAGAACCCCCAAATCTCACTCCTGGCTGGTCTCGCCCACCTCTCCCCTCCCCGGAGTCCCCATGTGGCCCATTTTGGATGCAGGTAAGTGCAGGGTATGCACAGAGGCTCGGGGAAGGTGAAAAACGGGCCTCCTGGAAGTTCGGGAAGGCCGGAAACAGGCCCATTTCCAGCTTCCAGAGAGCTTTCTGGAGGCCATTTTTGCCCTCCCGGAGGCTCGAAGAAAGCCTCCGGAGCCCAGGGAGGGCAAAAACGCCACCCTGCATTGGTGCAGGAAGCCGACTTAGGCCATGACCACCATGCCCACGCCCACCCAGCAACCAGGCAGAGAACCCTTTGCTAAATTTTTTGAAGCCCACCCATGGACCAGATACCCTCATCATGGAGCTATGGATATTATCTAAATTAGTCAATGACTGGTTCTTGTAATCATTGTAATTTGTGTGGGTCTCCACCTTTACCCTTCTGGAGAAGAGCTTCATGAGCTTCATGAGCTTCATGAGAAAGGTGGGTCTCCACCTTTACCCTTCTGGAGAAGAGCTTCATGAGCTTCATGAGCTTCATGAGAAAGGTGGGTCTCCACCTTTACCCTTCTGGAGAAGAGCTTCATGAGCTTCATGAGAAAGGTGGGTCTCCACCTTTACCCTTCTGGAGAAGAGCTTCATGAGCTTCATGAGAAAGGTGGGTCTCCATCTTTACCCTTCTGGAGAAGAGCTTCATGAGATAGTGTGAGGTTTACTTCCATGAAATCAGAGGTGAAAGTGGATACTTCATTCTCAAGGATAGAGAGTGTCTAGTTTCTCTCCTGCCAGGTATATTTGCATGTAGATTTCCTCACCAACATGCTCCTTTTTTGCATGAACTCTGAAGACTAGCTGTTCCTCTCCCTCTTTGCAATTTGAATGACCTACCCACCAGGAATCTCAGCCAAATACCACTTTCAATGTGGATCTGCTCCATAAATTTTTTTGGGGGTGGGCTCAAGCAATGAATTCAGAGCAGTAGGAGGAAAAGTCAGCAAGAAAAACTGAGTTACAAAATGGGCCATATCCAGCAGAGGTCTGCAGAGAAATATATCCCTCCCTGCCCTACAAATTTTCCCAGTCTGGGAGACTCAGATGAACAGCCACATGAAATGCTGACTCCTCCATTCTGAGCCCCCAACCATGTGATTCATAACAAAACTCCTATTAAGAAGTTGGAAAGAATTGCAAAAACCATGTTCTGCTTATTTTTCTTGCCTTGATGGTTCACTTGGCTACCCTCCAAAAATGAAAAAAAAAAAACACCAAAACTGGTGGGGAAAGCAACATTTAATTATCAATGTGCTACAGCTTTGCCTGACCTCCCCCCCCAAAAAGAGTTACCACGTGGCTTTTTGCCATAATATCAAGCAAAAAATATTACTCCAACCCATTAACATTAACAGCTTGACAGTGTGCTATAATGCTATAATGGTGTAAAGTCGCACACTAAGTTCAGAGCAACAGAACACACATATCTTGCTCTGAATATGGTGAAAAATTAAAGTACATCTCTCTGAATTTTAAAACTGCAATTGGAGAATGAGGAGAAACATGCTATTTCTATGCTATTGATTTGACTTGTCTTATGCATTTTTATCATGCAAATACAGCTGCAGGGATGTTTCAGAATGGTTAGAATTACTGGGTTTGCATGAATAAATAGCAGTATTTTTTGATATACATTTTGGCTCTTTCACTTTATTTTGTTTATGTTTTTATGTAGCAATTTATTTCTAGTCTTTTTTTTCCATACTTGGTTTTCATACTATATAGCAGCCATCTGACCTTCAGAATTTTGTCCAGCTATTTTTAAAGTGGCAGTAGCTCATGAACTGGCCCTGTGCTGTCCAGACAGTAATGGCAATTGAGTTAGTTGAGTTAGAATTGGGAGCTGTCCCCTTAAGGGAATACCTCATGGTAAATGTAGTTAATGCATCCTGGGAAATGTAGTTCATGTCATGTGGTCACATCTGTAATCCTGATTGGTCACTGAATTGACCCTTGGTTGGGTTGGGGGAGGTTCCTTCACTCTTGCCTGGACACCAGCAGCGTGCTGGTGCCTCACCCCCTTGCTCCTTCATTATGGGATGAAAGATCACTATTCTTTTACACTATGAAGCCAGCTATGCAAAGAATTGGACATTAGATGGATCTTGATGTAATCATGAGTTATATTTGAGAATGCCTGGTGAACCAATAAAGAAACTTTGTATGGAAGCCTTTGTAGAGTTGTCTGTCTGTCTTTATATTCAGCCAGTAATTATAAAAGACAGAATAGGCCCCAATCTGTAAACTGGATTTCTCTAGCATAAAATTTTGTAATTAGCAAATTGAAGCATGAAATAAAATGACAAAGATCTATGCAGATCCACAGGTGAAACTGGAAAAATTAGAATATTGTGCAAAAGTTCATTTGTGTCAGTAATGCAACTTAAAAGGTGAAACTAATATATGAGATAGACTCATTACATGCAAAGCAAGATAGTTCAAGCCGCGATTTGTCATAATTGTGATGATTATGGCTTACAGCTCATGAAAACCCCAAATCCACAATCTCAGAAAATTAGAATATTGTGAAAAGGTGCAATATTCTAGGCTCAAAGTGTCCCACTCTAATAAGCTAATAACACCTGCAAAGGGTACCTGAGCCTTTAAATGGTATCTCAGTCTGGTTCAGTAGGAATCACAATCATGGGAAAGACTGCTGACCTGACAGTTGTGCAGAAAACCAACACTGACACCCTCCATAAGGAGGGAAAGCCTCAAAAGGTAATTGCAAAAGAAGTTGGATGTTCCCAAAGTGCTGTATCAAAACACATTAATAGAGAGTTATGTGGAAGGGAAAAAGGTGGAAGAAAAAGGTGCACAAGCAGCAGGGATGACCGCATGGAGAGGATTGTCAGGAAAATGCCATTCAAAAGTGTTGGGGACTTTCACAAGGAGTGGACTGAGGCTGGAGTCAGTGCATCAAGAGCCACCACACACAGACGGACCCTGGACATGGGTGTCAAATGTCGTCAGAAGCGCCTTACCTGGGCTAAAGAAAACAGACCTGGTCTGTTGCTCAGTGGTCCAAAGTCCTCTTTTCTGATGAGAGCAACTTTTGCATCTCATTTGGAAACCAAGGACCCAGAGTCTGGAGGAAGAATGGAGAGGCACACACTGCAAGATGCTTGAAGTCCAGTGTGAAGTTTCCACAGTCTGTGTTGATTTGGGGAGCCATGTCATCTGCTGGTGTTGGTCCACTGTGCTTCATTAAGTCCAGGGTCAATGCAGCCGCTATCAGGAGATTTTGGAGCACTTCATGCTTCCTTCCACAGACAAGCTTTATGGGGATGCTGACTTCATTTTCCAGCAGGACTTGGCACCTGCCCACACTGCCAAAAGCACCAACCTGGTTCAATGACGGGATTACTGTGCTTGATTGGCCAGCAACTCGCCTGACCTGAACCCCATAGAGAATCTATGGGGCATTGCTAAGAGAAAGATGAGAGACATGAGACTGAACAATGCAGAAGAGCTGAAGGCCGCTATTGAAGCATCCTGGTCTTCCATAACACCTCAGCAGTGCCACAGGCTGATAGCTTCCATGCCACTGCATTGAGGCAGTAATTGCTGCAAAAGGCCCAAACCAAGTACTGAGTACATATGCATGCTTATACTTTTCAGAGGTCCGATATTGTTTCTATGTACAACCTTGTTTTATTGATTGCATGTAATATTCTAATTTTCTGAGATTGTGAATTTGGGGTTTTCATGAGCTATAAGCCATAATCATCACAATTATGACAAATCACGGCTTGTACTATCTTGCTTTGCATGTAATGAGTCTATCTCATATATTAGTTTCACCTTTTAAGTTGCATTACTGAAATAAATGAACTTTTGCACGATATTCTAATTTTTCAAGTTTCACCTGTATGCTATCTATAGCAAACTCGAATATATGTCACCAAATGGTAACATATACACAATGGTGGAACTGTGTAATGACATGTTTGCTTTGCGATGAAAGTACAGAAGTTATAGCTTTTGCATAATTGTGTCAGCAAAGTTGGGTCACAATTTGTCCATCTACCCCATTGCTAAGGGACTAAAGGGGCAAATTATTAGTAGTTGGTAACCCAGGAACTGCCTTTGTTTTGTAGCACTAAAGGTGAAAGAGCATAAGCACTGGTTGAGAAATAAAATGGTAAAAATGAAGAGATTATCTTCAAAATGCTTTATCAACATAAGTGAGGGTTAAAAAAAAGTCAAGATAACTTTCAAAGCTCCACCCCTTTTTGTGTGTCAATGCTGTATAATCATGTGTTTGCAACTTCCAATGTGGTGTTTTTTCACACACACACACACACACACACACAGAAGGTATCCCTGTGCCCAGGGCTTTTCATATATTTAGCACCTGAAAAATGTCCTTTGAAGCCTTTTTATTAACCGGAATCATGATAATAAGCTATCACTCCAGAAGAGTCACAGTTTGAAGTGAGAAGATCCCCTAGGACCTTTCACGTTCGATTTAGACAGAGGGCAGAATACGCTTGAGCTAGGAGAGAATGTGATGTGACTGGGCCAAGGAAGTGAGGAAGTCAAACAGAAAAGGCCTCCATCCCTTGACAGATAACAGAGGAGTTGGGGTAGGAGTCCATGGAGCTAGGAGACAAGTTGCATTCTTTTGTATCCCAAAAGAAAGAACGTAACTTTTGACCATTTACATATGTGGTAATTACTACATGGGAGAGAGGGGGGAGGGAGAGAATCATTAGGGACTTATTTTATTTTGCCAAATATTGCTACACCACATTGTACAATTCTTAATTCTTAAATATATTTATATCTCATCCAGATTTATATCTCATCCAGATTAACCAGTTTTTCAGTTTTAATTCAATGTTGGGGGAAAAAGTAAAATTATGCATTGTGCATTTTTCAGTAACCATTCCAGCCCTGTTGAAGATAGCAATAGCACTCAGACTTATATACCATTTTACAATGCTTTACAGCCCTCTTTAAGTGATTTACAGAGCCCACCTATTGCCCCCAACAATTTGGGTCCTCATTTTACCCACCTCGGAAGGCTGAGTCAACCTTCAGCCTGGTGAGATTCGAACTGCCAAATTGCAGGCAGCAGACAGCAGAAGTAGCCTGCAGTAGTGTACTCTAACCACTGCACCACAGGGGCTTATGCTGTCTTAATACCTTAAAACAAAGAAACAAACCCCCCCCCCACACACAAACATACAGATGGTCCTTCAGCTACTTTTAGAAGTATGCTACACTTCAATCAATTCCTCTTCACATACATTTTTCTTGATAATTTCTCACCAAAACGTGAACATTTTCCAGCATGGTCCACTTGTACAGTGTCGTTTTGCACAAACCAGGAAGCAAGACACACACAAAAATTCCTCTCTATTATCTCTTCAATGCTCAATCCAGCATAAAGCCAAATCTGCTGTGCACAATAGTACAATGGTAACAATAATGGCTTTGGAGGGGGATAATGGGTTATGTCAGGAAGCCCAAGCTTCTTAAGTATCTTCTTATGCAATAAAGAACACCTTCTTCATACTGAAACAAAATGAAGCTTGCTTGGTCAAAGTCATTTGAGCCTCATAGAGTATCTTAAATCTTGGGAGGTCAATCATAAAAAATAATAATAATGAATAGATATGATAAAAAAATCAATAAAAAGTTGTTGGTGTCAAATAACCCACGGTTAATGTATAAGCAGATTATTTCCCAGAATGAAATGAAGCCAAACTTCAGAACACTGGCATGTGGACCTTAGATTTGGAATTTATTATAAATCTTGTCCTCTTTACAACAGGTACGTAATATCAGGACTGCTATCAGACATTTGCACAGATAAGCAACATATTCTAGATAATTATTATTTGCCTCTTCTTTTCCTCTTGAAATCAAGAACGTCAGTTTCATTATATAACATGAACTGAATAGTTTAATTGGTGGTCTGCTAGATGGTAGCGTATCTATTTCTGTCCTCTGAAAATTGCCCTTTATTTTTTTTAAATGTTGTTAAAAGTTTTAATTACAATAGTAAAAGATAATCAAAACTAAAATAAACTATTTTTATAAACTGCCCGGTGTCACTGTGAGTTGGGCAGCCATATAAATTTTCTTAGTACTTGAATAAATAATAGAAAGGCAGAATAAATGTGCCAGAAAAGAAAAAAAGGAATAAAAAAACAGGGGTGAAAAAATCCCCTATGAAAGAAACTTTCCAGCCTCATCATAACAAGTATAAACAATTTTGCTAGTTCTTCACCTCCTCTTAATTAACAGATAAAAAACTCTCTCTCCTATAATTCAAGTCCTAACTATAGCCAAATACAATAAATAACATCTTATTGCATAAAGCAAAAAGTCCAAACAAATAATAATACATTAGCACATGTAAAACTCCTCATTCCATATCTTAACTTTTCATTATAAACTAATCCACATTTAGAAGGCATACATTGGTCCCTGCATCCTACTACAGGTAGTCCTCAATTTGCAACACTTTGTTTAGTGACTGGTTGAACTTACAGCACTGAAAAAAGTGACTTGTGTCTGGTTCTCACACTTATGACCATTGTTATGTGATCAAAATTGAGACACTTGGCAACTGACTCATATTTATGACAATTATAGTATCCCAGGTCATGTAATCATCTTTTGCAAACTTCTACAAGCAAAGTCAATGGGCAAGCCAGATTCACTTAACAATTGTGTTATTAACTTCACAACTGCAGTGAATCACTTAACTGTGGCCAGAAAAGTCATAAAATGAGGCAAACTCACTTAACAACTGTCTTGCGTAGCAACAGAAATTTTGGGCTCAATTGTGGTTATCAGTTGAGGACTATTTTGTCACTGCGGTTTTTTTTGGTTTGTCTGTTCAAGCATCTAAGCTCATATTATAGCAAGCAGGTGTCTGCTAGCCAGCACTGTGTTATCTTGTCTCCATAGTAATAAGATAAGAAAGTTTTGTAATGTTTTGATTTACTGCACATGTGTAAGAAGTTTTGACTTCACTTCTGTTGTACTTTTTCCTTTCTTCTTTTTCTATATGCCTTGGTGGAGATTAGGTTGCAAACATGTAGCTCCGTGTAGGTTTCTTTATTTTATAAATAAAAAAATATTTTTAGTTTACTTTCCGGGTGTCATTTTTATCATCATTGACAGCAAAGAAGACCACAGTCTATCACCTCTAATTAGCAGGGATGTTTTGGAAGAATTTTTACTCCCTGGCAAAAGGTTTTTTCCAAGCCTTTGAAAATGGTAGCAGAGAAAGGCTTGACATATTTATATGAACAAAAGATTGAAATATAACATAAGAGGGACAGTTTGGTAGTCTGTGACCATGGTCCATTGCCACAAAAGGTATTTAAAGAGGGTTCATAGCGAAGAATAAGTTGAGAACCACTGATTTACAGCATAAGAAACATAGGGCCATAATTGCAATCAATAGAGGTGTAAGAGATGAAATATATAAAGCTTCAATTGATATAAATTATCAATTTTTAAAAATCTAGTCAGAATTATATAACAAACCATACAATATGTCTAATGAAGATATACAGACATTTTAAAATTAAATTAACCTAACACATTTAGATAAGGTACACAAAAACAGCTTTTATATGCTCCTCTATTTGAGGTAGCGATTGAAAATGGCAAATGGTGAAATATCAGGATTGGATGGCTTCCCTATTGAATGCTATAGATTTATAGATCTTTTGGTGTCAAAACTTTGACAATTGTATGATGAGATATTTGATAAGGAAATTTATTAGTGGCATTTAATCAGATTTTATTACAATTATACCAAAAGTAGGTGAATATAGTGTGTAAATTATTGATTAATGTTGAAACAAAGATATTAACAACAGTGTTAGAAAATAAATTAAAGCAAGTGGTATTGTTCATTATTAAGAATGATCAAATAGGGTTATAAAAACTAGACGTGCAACAGATAGCACTGGATTAGATATAGATATAATAGATTTGAATAAAGATGCAATACAGCATGCAATATAAATTAAATGTAATTTCTTCAGTTATCAATGGATGGGAGTCATTACACCTCACTTTCGGGGGAAAGGTAAATGCTTGCAAAAATAATATTATTTCCAGATTAATTCATATGCTAAGAGGAATTCCAGTTCCTAATTTTTTTTTTAGAAAATTATGACTTATAACAAATAATATTTAGAATTCGTTAGGCTCCATTATATTCTCATTAAAAAGGGATAATCTAGGTCAGGATTTTATTTTAGATGCAATAAGGATAATACTTCTTTAAAACACATGTTTATTAAATTTGGGAGACAGTAGTAGATATTGTGCAACAAAAGCTAAAATTTTCAGAGAGTAAAATTCTCTTGAACTACATATTTAGTGAATTACAACACAACAACCTAAATAGATTCACTGTGGCCTTATTATGGTCGAAAGACTGATACTTCAGCATTCTGCAAGATGGGAAGAAAATAAAATTGATAAATAGATACATAGATGATAGATAGATAAAATAAAAATGGAAAATATAAATGTATGGTCCCACTCACTCAATGGATTGATGATCTGATTGCATTTGCCATCTATTAGCATCTAATGACTATACATTTCTTATGGACAAGTATAATGAAATATGGAACTCATTTATACAAAATACAGTAAAAAGAATGCCAGTTATATGAAATTAGAAATATATACATACTTGAATAATACTTGCACTCGATAAGTAGATATAGAATTATAGCTGCTTACGATTAAAATGATATCTTACACTTTTCTTTCATTTTTTCTTTTGTTATTTTTTTAAGTATAACTATTTGAATACTTTTTATATGTTTCTTCTTTTCTCTCTCTTTTTTTTTTAAATTACATTTATATGCCGCCCTTCTCCGGAGACTCAGGGCGGCTTACAATTTTTGGGATACAACCCAGTGTGCTCAGCAATAGCCTTCATTCCATTGTATATGCCTGCTTATTACTAAGCAGCATTTTTACAAGGTCAGCTAATTGCCCCCAACAATCTTGGGTCCTCTTTGACAATGTATGTATTTCTTCACAATTATCTTTGTGTTTTGGTCCTTTTCTTTTTCATTCTTGCTGTTATTTTCAAAATCAATAATAAATAAATGAACACTCTACCTTCCTATCACTACCCAGAACATAACGATTACATTGTAAGCTATTATAAAGAACAGATTTGGGCAGTTATTGATCCTATGTAGTGATTATCCAGATTTTTGCAGCTCGGATTTGATAGACTTAATCTATGAGAAAAATATTTTATTTTATTTTTTTTAATGAAAGAGAAGGGGTTTTTAATGAAAGAGAAGGGGTATACATACACATTTATGTATTGAATTTTGCAATAGCAGATTGAAATTCTTAATGAAATAAGTGACATTGTGCAAGTTAGAAGGAAGAGGAAGAGGAAGAGCAGGAAGAGGAGGAGGAGGAAGCAGAGGAGGAGATACATCTGTACAAGCACTTTGAGTAGAGTTAGTAAGATTTTTTTTTCATATTCTTTCTGAATATTTTGCAATTTCTGAAAATCGTTCCAGCGTGGCATTTTCAATGACTTTCAAAGACAAAGATTCCTAGTCTTTGTTGCAACAGACTGATATAGTCATCATTTTTGAAAATTTCACAGCCAGATTGGGACCTCCCAATCTCAAAAGCCCGGACCACCAATTTTTCAGTTGGAAATGCACTGTGTGTTAGGCTGTAGAAATGGTAGGATCAAGGACAAGTCTCCAAAAATGTGCTGTGAAAATCTTCAAGGTATTTTAAAACTGCACATGATTAATTATAATGCAAAGGTTGCTTTTCCAAAAGCAACCTTTTATAGTCCTTTTTTGCAAAGAAAAATATTTTTGAATTTGTTACTCAACTTTAATTTAAGACCCATTAATTTTAAGAAATATATGCATCTATAATGTGAAATCATTCTCTTCGGAGAAATAGGCACATTTAAATCTGCACAAATTCATTTGTAAATAAATTCTGCTTGTAAAAATCTAGCATATGAGAAACGCAGCTGGAAGAACTCAAAATAGTAACAGTATCCCACAGAGAATAGTCATTTGAATCAGCTCATCCTTCCTTTCTGAGATAAAGGTATCTCTAGCCATCATTGAAACAGCAAATAGCTGAGGAAAAATTAACTGAAATATCAACTTTTTTTGAAAGAACATTCAATAACAAGGTTATTATTACATTCTGGCTGTCCTGGAGCACCAGATCATTGAGAGGTGGGGGTTGTTGGGGATGAGGGGGTTGTCCCTCAATTGAAATTGGCTAAGAAATCTTGATTGGGCCTTTTTTTATATTTTGTGGGTTGGGCCATATGGAAATCAGTGGGATTAATTAGTTAACTGTTTGTTTGCAAAGTTTATTACTTGCTTTAACTTGTGAAGTCTCATCTGAAAGTACAAAATTCAACAAGGCAATAGAACCATCCTGCAAGTGCAATAGAAAATACAATTGCATGGATCAAACCAAACACCATAATGAAGGGAGAAAAACAAATTTGCTGAAACCTTATGGAAGTTGATATCTACCTTACTTGCCTAGAAAGGGAGTCGCACATTTGGGATGCCACTAATAGGAGGGCCTTAAATTACCCACAAAACAGACAATGAACCAATTGAAACCAGGGGTGGGATTCAAATTTTTTTTAACAACTGGTTCTGTGGGGATGGCTAGGTGAGCATGGCTAGGTGGGTATGGCCATGTGACCGCGTGGGTGTGGCTTCTTTTTGCAGCTGATCGTTGGGAGGGGGAAAAAAGAAATACCTTAAGGAGTGACTTGATGGGGGAGAATGCGGTCAGCGATGTTGGACATGCATGCAATGTCACGCATGCATGATAAGAACTGACTGGGCGGGGACGGGAGGGGTGGGAAGAGAGGGGTGGGGTCATCCAGGGACATGATATGCCTGTTCTCCAAACTGTGCAGAATCATAACAACCAGTTCTATAGAATGGTCTGAACCAGTAGAATCCCACCCCTGATTGAAACTCACTGGGAGAGGCACTAATAAAGTCAACTGATTTTGATGAGTCTATTTTCATCATCCATACTTTTCTATATGAATGCATTCATATAGTCTGGTCCTAGTGAAATTTACAAGAAGAACATTCTGCGAGCAGGAAGCAGATTAGGTAACCATCAAGCTGTGCTGGAGGCCACTAAAAGGCCCCTGCGGTCCTTCAGCCTGCTAAGCTATCTATGGAATGGAACAACAGTATTTGTTCAGTTGCCATATCTATGCTAATCAATTGCTGCAACCTTAAAAGCCACACTAAGGGAATAATGGATGGAGTTCAGTCTATTCATTCAGTGTGCAGTCTTTTTGCAATGGAACTAATACCCAAATAAGCAAACCATGGGGTGAAAAGACATAAAGCTTTAACAAGAGCAAGAAAGGTGATCGACAAAAGCTATTTAGCCCTTTCCTTTTCTTTGCCAGAATTAATGGTAAAACATCAATTATCAACTAGCATAACTATTGACTGTACTTATCATGCTCAAATAATGCATTAAGGTGACTGAAACACAGTCATTATTTTGCATATGTTCAATGTATAACTTTTAATAAGATGATAACATCCATGCACATTCAGAAGTAGAAAGGTCTTGCAGTGTAGTGGTTATGCTGTAGATCAGAAGTGGTATTCAGCAGGTTCTGACCAGTTCTGGAGAATCGGTAGCAGAAATTTTGAGCTGTTCGAAGCACCGGCAAATACCACCTCTGACTGGCCCCACCCCCATCTATTTCTGCCTCCTGAGTCCCAGCTGATCGGCTGGGTCTTCTTTTGTTGCCCTGCACAGGAGAACAGAGCTGGAAAGCAGGTTAGTGGGGTGGGGAGGGAATGGGATTTTGCAGTTACCTTTCTCCAGGAGTGGGGAGGGAATGAGGATTTTGCAGTATCCTTGCCTTGGAGTGGAGTGGGAATGGAGATTTTATGGTATCCTTCCCCTGCCATGCCCACCAAGCCACGCCTACCAAGCCACGCCCACAGAACAGGTAGTACAAATTTTTGAATCCCACCACTGCTGAAGATCCACATTCAAGTCAACCCACAGATCAGTTGGTGACTTTTACCCAATCATTCTTTCTGAGCCCAGTTTACCCCAAAGGATTGTTGTGACACTGGACAAGGGAGAGCTGAAATTTGAGCTGCTGAAGGAGACATTTGAATTCCTCAAGGAGAGGATGACAATATCTTGCAGAAAATAGCTTAGGCTATAACTCATCCCTAAATTATACAAGTGGATTTCTTGTTTTCATCTGCCCATCTCTTCTCCATATTTTGGGGGGGAGAAGTGGGGAGAGATTTGTAAAGAGAAATGAAAACTCACCTGATGTTTTAGGATAAATCTTTATCCATTCCCAAAATACAGTCTTGGAATTATTCTACACTAACAATAAGAAAAATGAAATTTTAGGATTATTATTTCATTAGTTAGAGTTAGATATGTGAGATCTTTCCTGTTGATGGCTCTTAAAATGCTGGACTTTGACTAACATGCTTTCTTAATAAAAAGGAAGAATACAGTATAGAACATTTGCTCATATTTAGCTTGAGGCTAGATGGTTTCTGGACTGTAACAGATTCAGAAGACAGAGTCAAATTAGCTTTCCCTTTCAGCAGTGATAATATATTTGGAACAGATGTTTTTAGATATCTAAATTATACTTCTAACCGGAATATTTTCTATCAAAGCAATATCTGAGCTCAAGGCAAAAGGATGTAATAAGTCAGTGGCATACATATTTCAAAAAGTATTCTGTTAAAAAAAACAGTGCTGATGGATTAAACAAAATTTAGTCCAAGGTTGATGCACTTTAGATGTCTTCAATTGAATTGTCATCTGGACCCAGGAAACAGTGGTGGGATTCAAAAATTTTTACTACTGGTTCTGTGGGCGTGGCTTGGTGGGTGTGGCAGGGGAAGGATACTGTAAAATCTCCAGTCAGAGGTGGTATTTGCCGGTTCTCCAAACTACTCAAAATTTCTGCTACCAGTTCTCCAGAACTGGTCAGAACCTGCTGAATACCACCTCTTCCAGGAAATGTGGCTTCTCTATCACCGTATTTGTTTTCTGGAATAAGGGTCCCTCTGAAATACAAATGGCTCCCATCCTGTTACATTCAGAGGCCCATAAAGGACTGACTCTTCTCACAGGCCTTGGGCTGGAGTGGTGAAGTCTCATTCACTACATGTTCATTAGATTGGTGGGGTGTCTTTCAGGTTCATCATCTTGTTCTGTCTTTTTTCTTTTGATTGAGTTTGGCTTTGATGTTTGTTGTTTCTTACTGTAGTGTTTTTAAATTGTTTGACATTTTGCAAACTGCTCAGAGTCATTTGGACCTGGGTGGCCTGAGATCAAATCAAGTCAAGTCAATCAATAAAACAATAAGTGTGGAATTATGTGGAAGAGTTTGGGGAGCAGATAGGAAAGACAGCTCAGTGATGGTGATGAAGAAAAGCAACTTCCAGGAAATGGCTCGACACAATAGTGTAAGGGAAATAGAAGTATCTGCTGGGAAAGGGAATGTCAAAAAAGACAGATAATGGTCAGAAAGGCATAGTTGAAGCCCTATCATTTAATGTTTTTATAGAATTTTGACAATCCCACTACTATGGTTGCCATCTTAATGCCTTTGACTCTATTCCTTGAAGACACTACTGGGAGTGAACTGAAGGAAGACATACCAAAGGGTGAGATAGTGGAAGCAATCTCAGTTAAATAAAGGGTGTAGGTCAATCTCTGAGCTGATTGCAAAAATACTACTTGAAACAAGACTAAAAGTCATAGAATGCACAAAGCAAATATTGTGTTGTTGAGAGCAGAAGCACAATTTCTGACAAGACCCTCAGAAAAGGCCTAGAAGGAGATTTCTTTCCACACGTTTTCATAAGAATGCATGAAACTGACATTTTTAAAAATATACCTGGAACATTGCTATTTATGTGGCTTTTGCTATAAATAAACAGCTTGTATTTACAATACACTGTGTAAACATACACACCAAAAATAAGCAATTGGGGAAACTAGTGAAAAAGCAGAGAAGAGAATAAAAGTAAGAATCATAAAGATTTTTTTTAAACAAGTTTTATTCAGTTTTTAACGGTTCAAATAAAGCTCTTTTCAGTAGACAGCATATTCCCGGGTCATCACTTTTACATGCAAATATGACAATAGTTCTATATTCATTTTTGACATTTAACTTCCTATTTTATCCCATTTTTACTTCCATTCCATTTTTTGGCAAACAAAGGGCCAAACAAATTAATCCTAGTCTCAAATCTTAATCTCAATCTGTATAACCCCCCATTTCATTTCAAATTAGTTGTAAATATTTTTTTAATGTTTATATATCTTAAAAATAACAATATGTTTGCCCATCATATAGAAAATAAAGTTTGTTCATATCTATCCTTTAACTATCTTCACATTGTTAATACTCTTTTATCATTTACATATTTCTTTTAACCGTCAGATTTGCCCTTTCATCACATATTCTCTCCATAATTCTAAATCAATACAAGCTTTAACACAAAAAGAATAAAAAGAAAACCTAGACTTGCCCCCCTTTACTACTTTGAAAGTGACACCTCAGTGGCTAACATATTAACATAGTGATAATCATTCCCTTCAAAGCAAAAGATAGAATAAAAGAAAAAAGAGAAAAGAAAAGCTACATAACATTATATCTCTTTTCAATCGGGTTCTGCAACACATATCCCCCTAAAGTTTGTTTATAGTTCCAAAATAATAGTAAAAAATAACTAACCTTGGTTACTGACAAATCTGGTTTTTAAACATCTTCAAAAATCATTTCAGTTAATTCAATTTATCTAATCAACATTTACCTTTCTTTTATAAATAAAAAGTAAAAGTGTAACCTTCATCTAATAAAAATTGTCAGTAACCCCCTCTATTGTTTTACATTTTTATGATTACAATATGATTACAATATATTCTTATTACCCCTCTTCTCCATGCAGAACCCCCGTTCTTAATACATTAACCATTATCTCTATGTAAACGAGTTTCTTTCTTCATTATATAATTCCCGTATTTCTCTATCTTCTGCTCTTGTTTCTTGTTCCCTCTCCTCCCTTTTATCCTGCTATATCCCTTCTCCATCCAATTTGAACTCCCTCTCTCTTTGCCTTTCTGCTTTTTTCTTCTGGACCTTTCTAGCATGCCTAATTTCATAAATGTTCCCCTTTTTTACTTTCTTAGGTTTCATTTTTTTAACCACCCTTCCTTTCCTTTTATTTGTATTAATCTTTGTGTTAATTGTCTCTTTAAAATGGCTTTCCTTGTGCTGGCTCCTCCCTTTCCAAGATTCCTTCATCTTGTTCTTTGTTCGCCATTTCCATGCCCATGTCTTCTGCAATGAGCCAAATTAGTTCAGTCACTTCCTGTAGCAGTTCTTTCATACTTTTAAATTCCATTTTTAATTCCTTGGATGGCCACCAAAGTTTTTATTTTCCTTATTTCTTCTTCTTTAAATTTTCTAGGATCTTAGCCCAAGTCCAGAGTCTATATCAATATCACCAACTAATCCAGCAGTCTGTCTTTCACCTTCTATGGGTCTTGCTTTTTTGTTTCAGTGTCTCTTTAAAATTGTAACAACTCCAATTCACAAAGGAACAAGATATTTTCCTTCTTCTTTAAATTCCAATTTTTATCCACAATGTGTCACTTTCTGTTACACGAAATCTTCTCCCTTTCCTTTTATTTTAATATTCAGGATTTTTCAAGCCCCAAACTTAAGTTCTTACGCCGGCTTCTTCCTTTCCTGGTTTGAAGCCCCTTATAGCTGTCAAAGATATTTTACTTATTATTTTTTCCTTCCTTGACACTGCACCGCTTCTTCTTCTTTTTTAAAAAACTCATCTTTATCTTAATCCTGGGGTGCCTTTGTTGATCTTACCATCCGATACTCCCAGTTCCTCTGCTGTCAACTTCTTTCTTTCCTCCTGCACCAATCTTAGTCCAGTTGAGACCTTCTCTTCGAGGTGGCCATATTGACCACTGCTTCTTGTCGTCTTTGGAGGGAAAAGACCAGACCCAAAAGGGGGGAGATGCTCCCCTCACTCTGGCTGGCAGCTTTCCCTTTCTCCGCTGCCCCTCCGAGGCAGCTTCAGCCCCAAACCGTAAGGATCGGAGCTCTCGAATGCAAGAGCTGGGCTGCGGTCGCGGACAATCGCAAACCGCCGCCCGTTAGCGAGAAGGCGCAACCCGGAACCCCGGATCATAAAGATATTTTTATAGCCATTTGTACTTTCCAGAATTTTGAAATATTGTGCAATGGACAAGAAAAAAAAGTGTATTCTATGACAAACTGAAATAAAATGTGTCTGCTTAATAAAGGAAAATACCCAAGTTTCTCAACTTACATAGGTAGTCCTCAACTTACAACCATTTGTTCAGCAACTATTTAACAACAAGAAAAAAGTAACCAATGACCACCAGCTGCATTTACATGTGATGAAATTACAGGTGCTTGGCAACCAGCATGTATTTAGAACAGATACAGTACCTTGTGATCATGTGATCACCATTTGTGACCTTCCCAGATTACTTCCAACAAGTCAGGTCAATGGGAAATGCTGGATTTGCTTTATTTATGTATTTAGAAAATTTATATCACTGCCAACTCACACATGGTGACTCAAGGCAGCTTACAAGGAAATAAAAACACAATACAAAAGAAATAAAAATAATAAACAGAAATATAGCAATAGAAATAGTACTTAGACTTATATACCACTTCACAGTGCTTTACAGCCCTCTCTAAGCAGTTTACAGAGTCAGCGTGTTGCCCCCAACAATTTGGGTCCTCATTTTATCAACCTTGGAAGGATGGAAGGCTGAGTGAGCCTGGTGAGATTTGAACTGTCAAATTCAGGCAGCCAGCAGTCAGCAGAAGTAGCCTGCAGTACTGCACTTTAACCACTGCTTCACCATGGCTCATAAAATAATAAACGCCCCACCCCGCACCCCAGCGATAACACACATTTTTATTAGCCATTTAAGGGGCTCCATCCCGCTCTGGTTTAATCATCCTATGATTCTGCTAACAGCTACAATGATTTACTTAACAACCAGGGCAAAAAATGGGTTGTAAAATAAGTGATGACTCACTTAATAACTGCCTTGCTTGAAATTCTGATCCCAACTGTGGTCATAAGTTGAAGACTTATATCCAGATGTATATCCAGACTATTCTTGCATGCATAGTTTTGATGTAGTTTAAGAAAAAAATGCTACATTGGCAGATATCTGAAGATAATTACACAGGCACCTTTGATAATGTCTTATTCACTGAAACCCAATTAGCAGAAGAGATTGAAAACAGAAGCTGAAACCATTTCTAAGATGAATGAGAGCTGTTCATTCAGAATCAATATTGCAACAGCAACAGTAGGTATATCAATTAAGCTGTGTTGATTATTGTTGTTAAAAAAAAGTCTCTGTCCATCTGACCATACGTCTGTCTATCTTAATGTTTCAGCGCCATAGATTACATTCAAATATTTCAGGACGAAATGGTGAGATCATACCAGAATGACCTCTTCTCTTTAAATAATGTTTTTTTTAATCTCATTCAAAACATGGTGTACTTATTATAATGGATATAATGAGCTGGTCAAGTTGTATGTTTTCCATGTCTGCCCAAAGAATTTGGGATGTAGAACTTGAGATACCTTTTCTTATCCAAATTGCCTGTTGTTGAACTCAGATGAAGGAAACCCTATACTTTCTTCTGACATTTAATGCAGCTTCTCTCTTTTTCAAAATTTGGTATTTCAATTGTATATTTTGTTGTAATATTTCATTGCCATGTGATATGTTCGTGGGTGTCACCTTCTGTTAAAATCCCCCAGGCAACAATTTATTTACTTTTTCTAGCTTTGTAATAGAAGAGGAAAGTCTAGAAAATGTTATACATGTATATATGTATTTGTTTAAGGCTGCTTGTCTACATTAGCTGACTGTTTCTTGATGTTTCTCCATAGAAACTGTATCATTCAGAAGGCTCTCATACTAGATAAACTTATCAAGATTTAGATAAATGGCATGCTTGAAGCTATAGAGTCAATTCTTATAGAATTGCATGAGCTGCATTGGTTGCTGGTTGCCCTCCGAGTGAAATTCAAGGTGTTGGTATTAATATTCAAAGTCCTTCATGGCTTGGGTCCGGGGTATTTGCGGGAGCGTCTCCTGCCGACATGGAATGTCGACCGCCCTGTGCGAGCGCACAGACTGGGACTTCTCGGGGTGCCATCCGCAAGACAGTGTTGGCTGGTGGCACCCCAGGGAAGGGCTTACTCTGTAGCAGCTCCCGCCTTGTGGAATCAACTGCCCTTGGGGCTCCGTTTGGCCCCGGATCTCCGCTCTTTCCGCCACAATCTGAAAACTTGGCTGTTTGAACAGGCCAGGCTGGACTGACCTTTTGGGGGTGGGGTTAAACTGATTTTATTTGGGCTTGTCAGGTTTAATTTGTTTTTAATGTATTTATTGATTGTATTTTTAGTTGAGCCACCCGAGTCCTTTCGAGACGGGCGCATACAAGTCCAATTATTAAATTAAATTAAATTAAATTAAATTAAATTAAATTGGTGAGTTAAGAAAAAGCAATATCACAAAAACATTGCAATTGTGTGTGTGTGTGTGTGTGTGTGTCTGTGAGATGAAAATCAACTTCAGTTCATGTTCTTACCATATCAGATATAATCTTATAAAGAAGCAATTTCTATATTTGTTGTTGTATGAAAAAGGGAAACATATTCCATACTAATGTTCTCATTAGTGAGACTGCTCTTTTTAAATTGATCATTTTTTTAAAAAAATATAAATCTAAAATCTCCTTTTATTTCCTGCCCTGCTCTGAAATATGAAACTTTTTGTATACTATCTTTCTTCATGAACATGGTAAATGTGGCTAGTCTGAAATTAGGGAAACCAGAATGATCAGTAAGACCCCAAGGATTGATATTCTCTCTCTCTCTCCCTCCCTCTCTCTCTCTCTCTCTCTTTCTTTATTCCACCTGTCAAGCCCTCCTGTCTTTCCTGGCAATAAACATTTAATATATCTGCAATGGTAAGCCTTTTCAGAAAAGATGGAAATGAAATCAAACTTTCCACAAGAAGAATTATGTCCTTATGCTCATCTTTTCCAGATGAAACAAGCTAAGTGACTTGAATATCTTGGCCAGAACCTTTTTAGGAACACTGGCTTGTGCATCTTTATTTAGACAAAGTCAGTAGGTTGAAACTGCCTTTGACCTGTTTGGAATCTGGCTGCAGACTCTCATTTCTCATCAGAATCGAGATTGCCTTGTGGACAGCTTCTTCAAATATTTGATAATCCTGAGGTTTCCTTGGAGATGGGCACAGAAAGCTGGAACAGATCTTCCTATATCTTGAGTTCCAAGTGGACGCACTTGTTGTCAAGCACCCATGATGATATTTCTAGTTTATTTGAGGGAGGTTACTTTAGAAAAATACTTTTGAATCATGTTTGAAGCAAGGAAGAAAGGTCAGATGTGCTCTTCTTCTTAAGTAGGAATATGATTCCATATCTATTCTAATCCTACAGGAATTCTATGGGTGCCAGTAAAAAAACAAACAAACAAATTTGCTCTTGAAGAATGTTATGACACACGTTCTTACTCCTCCTTTCTATTACCTCTCCCTTTCTCTCTCTTTCTCATACACACACACACAAACACAGAAAGAAACTTATGCTCTTTCTTTATCTCTCCCATAGCCTCACATAGGCAATCACACCATTTTGATCCTTTGGTGCCATGAAGGGAGGCCTTGTTCTGCAAGCACCACGTTTTTAGTGAATACAAGAAAAACAATAAAACAAAAAGTGGAAGAGGTGAATGGAAAGCCTTGGCACAAGTTTGATACAGAGTGTTTTGTAAAGAACAAATTTTGCTCTCAGACACCTTAAATGGACTCTGACTCTTTTCTCCTTTTTCTTTCTTTCCCTGGCTTTCATTCTCATATCTTGCCCATTGTCTGCCTGTCTGTCACTTTTCTTCTTCTTTGCTTCTCTCCCTACTCTCTGTCTCCAACACCTCTCAATGTCTTTCTCTCAAACTCTCTCTCTTTCAAATATTCACTTCTCCCTCCCTTCTTTTATTTTTCACTTCTCTGCCCTCTCCCATCTTTCCTTCCTTCTTCCTCACCAGATCTTTTGAATCCCAGATAGAATTCACTATAATTCAAATAGGGTTTAAAGATTTTAAAAAAAAGATGGATCCGAAAGCTTGCTCAAACATAATCTGTGTTCATTAATTTAAAAACACACAAAAAAGTTTCACTTTAGCACATCTGCCCAATCATTTGCCACGTGCAATAAAAGTTCTTCATGAGGCTTAGCCTGATGCTTGGGCAGGCCAATAAAAACAGGAATGCCAGTTATGTTGCTGCAGGTTTAGAGGACATTGAAGCCTTGCCTTCCCCATCATTAGTGGTTAAGGTACCAGGCTAGAAAGCAGGAGCTGGTGAGTTCTAGTTCTACCTTAGGCATGAAAGCCATCTGGGTAACTTTGGGCCAGTAATTCTTTTTTATTTATTTTATTTTGTTTGTTTGTCAAACATGTACAAGATAACAAGTATAGGTATGAACATAAACATGAACAAAGGAAGTAAATACAGATAAATGGGGACAGTAAGACAGGGATGGTAGGCACACTTGCACGCTTATGCATGCCCTCTTTACTGACTTCTTAGGAATGGGGTCCATGGTAAACAGTTTGAGATTGAAAGTGCGAGGGTTTGAGGCTGTAACAACAGAGCCGGGTTGAGCATTCCAGGTGTTGATCACTCTGTTGCTGAAGTCACTTTTTCTGAAATTGAGTTTGAAGCAGTTCACCTTGAGTTTGTATCGATTGTTTGCCTGTGTATTATTGTGGCTGAAGCTGAAGAACAGGAAAGATGTTATAGCAGACAATTTTGTAAACTATGCTTAGATCGGACCGCAGGCGGCACAGTTCTAGATTGTCCATGCCCAAAATTTTGAGCCTGGAGGCATATGGAATTCTATTGTGAGTGGAGGAGTGGAGTACTTTTCTCAAGAAATACCTCTAAACCCGCTCAATTGTGTTAATGTCCACTATACAGTACGGGTTCCAGGCAGATAAACTGTGTTCGAGAATTGGTCTGGTAAAGGTTTTGTATGCCCTAGTTAACAATTCAATGTTGCTGGAGAAGAAGCTCCACAAAACAAGTTTAACAATTCTTAAAGCCTTTTTGGCAATGCTTTTACAGTGAGCTCTGGGGCTTAGATCATTTGAGAAAAGTACTCCTAGGTCCTTGACAGAGTGAGGGTTGTATGTGAGATTGCTTCTGCCTAACTTGTATTTGGTGTTCTGATTTTTCAGCCCAACTCACTTCACAGGGGATTTGTTGTGAGAAAAATAGAAGGAGGGAACATTAGATATGTTCACTGACAAAGAAAAGAAGGAAGGAAGGAAGGAGGAAGGAAGGAAGGAAGGAAGGAAGGAAGGAAGGAAGGAAGGAAGGAAGGAAGAAATACCCCCAACCTGAATGCATTTCTCATACTTGAAGACATAAACTTCCCATTGAGATTCAGCAGGAATGTGAATAGATTGTTCTATTGGCTAGATTCATTTCAATTTTTCTTCTTCTGCTATTTTGGCACTTGACTAATCTTGGCCTTCACCCTAAAAAAAAACTTAGTGTAGTCAGGGGGTGGGGGGTGGGGAAGCTGAATTCTAAAACTACAAACTATATTTGTGATATGTACCTGAGAAGTTATTTAGCAGAATTGTGATCAAAAGAGATCAAGAAGTAACAACGAGCTGAATTTGGAAAGTATATTTTCAGCCAGAGGATGTACAAAGAGTGGATGTTTACTCTTCATCAGATACTTGAGATGTACATGAATTTTATAAAGGATGTATATTGTACATTGTTGACTGAGTGAAAGCCTATGATAAAGTGAATAAGCACGAATTATGGAATTATTTGTACCAATATGAAGTTGAAGGTGATGACTGAATGCAATAGCAACAGTATATGATGAAGGTAAAAACATGCTTGAAATAAAAATGCTGGTATGAGAATGGTGTAAAATAAGGATTTATGATATTCTCTTTGTTGCTTAATGTGCTTAACAATGTGCTTAATAAAGCTTGTGGTGATATTAGACATATGGTTGGAAGCAAAAAGGTTGGCATACTGTTGAGTATATTTGTTTGCTGTATTGTTGGCTGAGAACCTAAACATTTAATGTGCAAAGCTTACTTTTAACATTTATGTATCCATTTGTACTATGTATTTAGGGACATACTATTAAGGGATATTTAATAGTGATAAGAACCATGGTGTAATGAGGTGTACAGTTGTGAAAAATAATCAGTGGAAAATCACAACAGTTGTGTTTGACAAATAAAATGCAATGAATAAGTCACACTATAGGTAGTCCTTGACTTAACAACTATTCATTTAGCTGCTGTTTGAAGTTAGAATGGCACCAAAAAAAATGAGCTGCAACCAGTCCTTACACTTACAACTGTTGAACCATTCATATGGTCAGATGATGAAAATTTGATGCTTGGCAGTTGGAAATTGTAATCACAACTGTGATTATAAGGGCTATCTATATATGTAAGTGGTGGAAAAGTAGAGCAAAACATATGCTTTGATAGAACGTTTATGGGGAAATTGACAGAGAAATTTTAAGAGAGTCAAACACTGATAGATAGGTGATTGTTTCTATGTGGGCTATAGCAAGAAATTAATATTTCTTGAAAACTGAAAATGACTGTGTATAAGGACATACAATGTGATATGAAAATGAGAGTTGTATATGTCAGAAGAAACAAAACTAAATTGAAGGGAATGGAACTACCTAAAAATGTGTAGAATAAAAGGAGAAGAAACATGGAGAAGAATAAAGTGGTGCTGCATGAATGAGGATTTAGTGTGTGTGTGTGTGTAAGGAGGTGGTTTGATGATGTGGAGAGTATGAATGAAGATCAAACTATAAAACAAATATATGAAGAAATGGGTTGAGAGGAGAGGAAAGATGGAGATAGTTGGATGGGGTTGATGGGATCCTGAAAAAGAAAGGGGTACTAAGGCAATATATGAAGCAGTTTGTGCACATGATAGGAATAAGAATGGTTCACAATGAGAAAAAGTTATGGAGACATACTGGATCTTGTTGGTGTAAACTAATTTTACTTATCTTTTCCCTCCCTTATTCATGGCTTTGATATATTTGGCTTTCTACTACTTATACCTTTCTTAGACTCTGTAATGTTACTTCTCCTCCTTATCAGGTGATACATCCAGCAGCCAGGAAACTTTATTTGATGCTTCTTTGGATCAGATGCTGCCACTAAGATACATTGGACCTGTTTCTGATTGTAGGAGAAAGGAAACAAGCGAAGCAATTCAAAACCATCACAATGAATCCTTGGTAAGACAGAATTTTTTAGTGGTACAATTCATCCTGGTTTGGGGATATTGGCCATTTTTCTGGACATCACAGCTGTCACCTGAATCTCATAGTCCGCATCTTCACCCAAAGAAATTGTTTTTAAGTACACAAGAAAGTTCTACAAAATCATCCTTCTCTTTCCCTACACATTTATGGCTTGTGTCATTCAGTTCATAGCCTGAAGGAGAAATATAGGATTTCACTCAGTAGAAGGTAGGTTTGAAGGTTGTAAACTCTTCTAATTTAATGGCAAATTGCAGCCACATATAATTAACAGAGCACTAAAAATTTGGAAAATATCTACCAAATGACTTTAAGACTGCTCTTTCTATCTATTCTAAGGCTTGAGATTGTGACTCACCATAAGATGTAATTAGATGCTCATTGTTAAGCCAAATTGGAAAAGATGCATAATAACACCATCATTCTTACTTATTCAATTGCACTTAATTAAAATGCTTGATAAGAAAATGTTCAGGTGTATGGCTTTGAAAACAGTAATTTTAAGCCAGGGTCTCTATGTCTTTAAATAGGGAACAGAATACAGTAATGTTAGAATCCAACATTAAAATAAAACCAAAAACAAATGTCAAAGATTATTCCACTTCCACTTTCCCCATGGTTAGATTAGCCAGAAAAAGAGTATTTGCTTCTGATATAATACAGGTAGTCCTTGACTTATGACCACAATTCAGCCAAAAATTTCTGTTACTAAGTAATGCATTTGTTAAGTGAGTTTGCCCCATGTTACAATCTTTCTTGTCACAATTGTTAAGTGAATCATTGTAGTTGTTAAAATAATCAAACATTCCCCATTGATTTTGCTTGTCAGAAGATCATATAATCTGGGGATGCCATGACCCAGGGACTGCAATCATCATAAATATGAGTCAATTGCCAAGTGTCTGAATTTTGATCACATGACCATGGGGATGCTACAACAGTCATAAGTGTGAAAAATGGTCACAAGCTACTTTTTTCAGTGCTATTGTAACTTTGAATGGTCATTAAATGAACTGTTGTAAAATGAACTGTTGCAAATTGAGGACTACCTGTATTCTCTATCATTCTAAAACAATACATTATAAAGGTAAATTGTTAATTTAAAAATCCAGTCTTTCCCTTGGGAAATGATAGAGAAACAATAATTGAGAACAGAGCATATCCAGTTTAAATACTTGCTGGGACAGCTGGACAAGGTGTTGTGTCAGTAGAGTCACTTGGGGACAAAGCCTAAAATGTAGAAACCCTTTGTCAAAGGAGGCACTTTGTCAAAGGTGGCCACTTCCTACCTTGTTTTCTGTATTTCAGTGAAGATTCAAGTACCTAACTCTCTAGAAAAAGTTCACAGCAATTAAACATCACAGTGACACATTTGGCTTTGAAAACCTCATGCTGCTGTTTCAGTCTGAAGAATGGGAGATGTTACATAATGGGGAGAAACGGTATAATAAATCCTCCAATGTGACAGTCACAAAAATAGATCTACTTAGGGGGAGAAGAATATGAAAATGATACTCTCCTTTCTTAAAAGGGCCATGGCTGAGGATGATACTAAGTTTCAAAATGTAATGGACTGTTACATTGGCAAAGGTTCTGTCATCTTTCAGGTAATCATCTTTCAGGTAACAGTCTGGAAGGTGCTATTTAAATTTGACTAATGCGGGGGAAAGAATATAATTTTACTTGTCACAGATATTCCTCGCTAAAAAGAATAAATATACAAAGGATGTATGTGAGTATGGCTGAGAAAAACACTTTCATAAAAGTTTATGGATCAGATAAGTGCCTTTTATACATTATTCATACATTATTAGACTAAGGATGGGCAACTTACAGTCTATTATGGTGGACCTTGGTGCCTTTATAAAAGGCCTCTGCAATCACTTGATTAGGAGAGAAGAAGATGGAGTCAGAAAGACATAAATGGGGCAGAGGAACTGATATTAACATCAATATTGTCACCCATTTGGGTCCTTTTGGCCATCTCTGCTCACTTAAGCACAGTTTCCCATACTTCTTTGACAAATCAGTCCTGAACAAAATGCAGCCATTGCAACATAAAAAGTTTGCCCATCTCTGTTCTAGATACTGAATTGCCATTGCTTCATTTGTTTGATTCATATAGTTCCCAAATGTCATCAGAGCAATTTATAAGCATCCAGGATGGGGCATAACACTACAATCAAGCATATTCAGTTTCCTGTAAACACTTACATTTGCATGACTGATAAGCAGGCAGTCAGATTTGCAGAAAATTGTCACGTTTAACTTTGTACCATGTGAGGGCCAAGGTAGTTTTTATCTGAACAGGAATGCATCCATTTTACATGCAACCTTACACATTTATACATCTTTTAAATGAGCAGGAAAAATGCTTAGAAATGTTCAGAACAAAATGCCTATTTAAAAAAAGAGGCTGCTTTGTGATATCTAAATATAAGCAGTGGGAATGCCAGATGCATTTCTTCTGGAAAGGCATATTTCCCCCTTTTTGTGCTGTTATGCACAAAGATCATCCACCAATGCTATCTTAATTAGAATGCAGATGCATTTCAATGAAACCAAGTGATCCTCGCAGGCTGACAATACGCACGTGCATGCACACACATTGACAATATAACAATATACATACATTATGTATTATTTGATAAATAAAGCAGAGAGCTGAACTGAGATTTAGTCATGTTTAGAGAATGATTAATTGAATTTGATGAAACAAGTGCATCATGACTACCATCACTTCCATTGTGTCTAACTGTTTCACTGCAAGGATGACAAAGCCTGGATTTATCCCAGAAGAATAAAATAGTTTTACCTGATAAACTAATAGTGGATAGTACTGATAATGACATCACAATTTTTACCAGGCCAGTTAGAAGAATGACACATTTGTAATCTCAAATAAAAGGAAACAACTGAGGGGCTTCCATACTCCAGAACCAAAGCAGTTGGTTCATTCTGTTTAATATGATAGTCAATCCTACACGTCCACCAATTTAAAGAAATATTGAGAAGCAGCTAATTAAAAAAATAAAGAATTTTCCAAGCTGTTCTATTGTCATAATGGAAAGTCCTTTATCTCCAGACTTTCTTGACTGACTAAATTCCAAAACTGTACAGCATTTATTGTTATTGATGATATATGAAGAGATTTATATATTGAGTATTCTGCTGGAGCTTTGGGTTTGGTTTGACTTCTTCTGATATAAGAGAATTGTGTCATTTGGACCCCTTTTGATGCTTATGGAAAGCCAAAATTATATATCATTATTCAGTTGTATAATTTGATCTCAATTATATTGTCTCTGCATGTAATCCATTTCTTTCCAAGAAGTGCATGCACGTGCATATATGAAATGGCTAATTTATATGCACATTGCACAGATAAATGCAAGACAAGACTTGATTTTAAATATAGCTGCAAAGGCTTTGCAAACTCAGAACAATTAAACACGAGAGAACTAATTTTACCTCATTTCTGGTAAGCAAAAATATTAGAGAGGAGCAAATGCAAATGACATCCACAGAGCAAAGAAGTGTCAGTGTTTTCCCCATCCAACAGAAATCTTTATTTCATTGCCATGCCAATTTATTCAAACTAAACTGTGAATAAATGATAAACTATGTTTAATAGCAATATAAAATATTCATACAGGCTGACATGATTTGTTTCATCAGTGAAAGGCCAAAACAATCTCATTTTAATCTTTTCCCCCTTGTTTGACAGCTCCCTTAAAAGAAGAGAGCTCTTTTCAAAAGAAATTAGGGAGCAAATAGGAGGATGGAAAGAATAATAAAAGTAATTCCATCAAAAGGCTAATTACCTACTGATTTTGCACATTTTTTATTTTCAATAGTAGTTGTTAAATAACATTCCAATAATTGTATTGTTACTCTACACAGACCTGTTTTTATATGAAGGTCAGCATGATTAACCCAGTTATGGATTTGCAGTGAATTTTCAGAAGTCTAAAATTGGGATGAATTTTTATTTAACAGATTAAAATACCTTTTATTATGTGTGTAAGGACGAATTTATATTGTTGTTTTTGCTCTGGCCAGCAGTAGAAACTCTGGTTTACTAACATACATGTGACCACAGCCATGGTTGTGATCTGCAAATAGTCAAAACAGTTTGATTAATCTTGCCTTCATACTAAACTGAATTCATAAGGGTTTGGAGGCAGAAATTTGATGTCCCATTATCCTACATTAATTTCACATTATTTTTGAGAACTAATTTGATCCAATCAAGATTTTCAAAATGAATTATCAGTGAAACTGATTTAATCCAGACTCTTGATCTGATTTAAAGGAAAGGGTTTTTACACATACCCCAAAGCTCATGAAATGGTTAAAACAATTTGATAGCACTCAATTCAATTCAATGTTTCAAACTGATACAATAATTCTATTACAAAAGTAGATTTGATTCAGAAATTTAATCAGTGTTGTCAGACCTCCACAAATGTTTGTAATTACCAATATTTACAAATTGATATTGCAGAGGATATTTGACCATGTTATCAAAAGAAATGTCCTACCTGTCAATGAATATTTCAGCTTTAACCATAACAATACAAGAGCACACAATAGATACAAATGCAAGATAAACCGCACCAAACTTGATTGCAGGAAATACGACTTCAGCAACAGAGTGGTCAATGTCTGGAATACTCTACCTGACTCTGTGGTTTCTTCCCCAAACCCCAAAAACTTTAACCTTAGACTTTCTACTATTGACCTCACCCCTTTCCTAAGAGGTCTGTAGGGGGCATTCATAAGCGCACCAACGTGACTATCGTCCCTGTCCTATTGTTTCTTTTTATTTTCTTATATGTATCCATTTCATGTATTCATAACTATGTTTATACTTATACCTGTTATCTTATAATTTCTTGACAAAATCAATCAATCAATCAATCAATCACCTCTGAAAGGCTAAACAAGAAAATAGGAATGTATATTTGAATAACTCTAAACTTCCTGTCACATTCACACATCATAAAATAGTTCCAATTCAACATCCTTCATCCATCATTCTTTGTAAGGATTGGTGATAACTTTATTTGGTTCATTCTATAATGATAACCTGTTAGAATTTTCACATTTCTTTATAATTCAGGATCAAAAATATATTTTAAAATAAAGAAAATAGAAAAAGCAAACATGAGAGGGTTAAAGAGGACTCGCTTCTTTAAAAGTTTGTTAAAGAGCTTGGAACTTATATGTTCAAGCTGGTTTCATGGACCTCAATTAAATTTGTTTTCTTTTTCTGATGAGGCTGCCAAGGATAACATGTTCCTCTTCATGGTGGAAATGGATTTGATGCTGAATTTGATGGTGAGGCTGTTGTGCATTTTAAAAACAAGAATTTACCAACATTTCTTCATAGACAAAATAGAAAGAACTTTAAAGTTAAAATGTATGAAAAAGCAAATTGGTCAAGGGCATCCATCCCTACTCTAGCTACCTCAAATTCCCACCAGACGGTGCATCATGAAGCTGAACCAAAATATGTATCTCTTGTGTACTGTGGGCGGTAGTGCTTTCCTAAGGCCAATTATAGTTGAAATGTAGAACAGCCTTCATTTACATTCCCAATCTATCTAGACTCCATTGCGTACATGTCTGTTTGTATGTATGCATGTATACATGTAAGAATTGTAACTAATGTAATGATTTGCTCTTTTTTTCTGGAATGAAAGAACTTCTAACTATGCCAAGGGTTGTGTTCTTTCTTTCATTTTATTTTTAAGTTCTGAATTGCTAGAGGAATGTTTACATAGTTCACATCTTTACTAGGAGAGTGTGCAATATAATAAAATCTGGTGGAAAGGAGCTGAGGAGGAAGGAAAGTTAAGAACCTCTGGAGAAGAGCTGGTGTTTAGCCAGGACAACTGACTATGTGAATATGATAATTGGCTTCCAACAACTAAACCAATATGCTGAGCTTGAAGAGGATTGATTCTACTCTCCTTGCAGATAAATAACAGAAATCTAAATTTGTGATGGGAAAGCAACACACAGTAGCAAAAATACAATAAATTCATTAAATAATCTGAGGTCATTGGCTTTTTATATTCTTAATAATGTGGGATAAAGGCTGCTTCTCATTTTTGAAAATCTGAATTATTTTCCATTGCCATCCCAGTTTTTGTTTCAGGAAAGGTCCCAAGATCTCTATCTCTATCTCTATCTCTATCTCTATCTCTATCTCTATCTCTATCTCTATCTCTATCTCTATCTCTATCTCTATCTCTATCCGTCCATCCATCCATCCATCTATCTATCTATCTATCTATCTATCTATCTATCTATCTATCTATCTATCTCTGTGTATGTATGTGTATATGTATATGTATGTATATGTATACGTATACTTATACGTATGTGTGTGTATGTATGTATGTATGTGTATATGTGTGTGTGTGTGTGTGTATATATATATATATAAGGTGCTGGAAAAGGGAGGAAGTTTTTTCTTCTTTTCTGACTTCAGAAAAGAAGAAAAAACTTCCTCCTTTCCAGCACCTAAAGCCACAGGACATGAAATTGATTTTGGGATCCAAACTTATCTCCAATACTGAACACTTCAACAAGAGAATAATTAGGGAAGCCATCGAAATAGAGAAACACCCCACAACATGAATAAACGGGATGATACTTCCCACCTACCAGACATCTGGAAACTAGCCCTAATCAACAAACGAGTCCCAGCCACGAAAACCAACACGGACCCAAAATAACACATGATGCCACCACCAATCTCCTTCACCAGACTCAAACCCAAGCCCACAGATGAAAGGCAACCACCATCCAGAAACCAGACCATGGCTGCAACACCAGCTGCTACACCCCTCCGACCCCCAAACTAAACAAACTGACACACGCTATAAACACATAGCCAGACCTCAAACTCGAGCCAAACCAAGGCCCAGAATGCCACATCACAGCCTTCCACCCAGGATACTACATCACAGAACTCAGGAGATCACAACACAAAACATCAGGAGGTTGCAGCACAGACAACGACCCAGGAGATTACAGCACCACACCCAGGACGTCACAACAATAGAACTCAGAAGGTCATCACTCAGCCCATTACCCAGGTCGTTACAACACAAAAGGCTGAGAGACACACAGCCAGCACCTCAGCCACACAGGGTCTCAGGAAAAAGCCATCCAATCTGCATACATCAACTCCACAAACCAATCAAGAAGTAACAACACAGCCAACTCTAGAGTTTAAAAGGGAAAAACAGCCACGATCACACACTTCTCCCAGGAGAACGAAACTGAAGACACCAGCCTGAAGATGGCAAGTGGGATCTCGTCAAAACGTCACCAAGGTATTCTCAATCTTACACGGGACAAGACCCAAATACACCAAGACCTACATACCTTTACCCATGAAAATCTATGAATATATATATATATATATATATATATGCTTCCATTTGCATGTTCCTTTTAATTTGATCTTGGAGATCCAGATTGTCTTCTACTGCATACAATTTTGCAGTCTTTTATATAACTTTTTAAGGTTCACATGGAGAAAGTTATCCTCCATTTTGTAACTCTATCATTAATCTGTCCTTTCCTTCACCCTTATGACTGAGGTTTTCAGGATTATTATTTGTCCCTACCTTGGACCTCCCACAAAATATTCTTGTTGATATCAGAAATACCTCTCTTTCCTATTTTACAAAGACCTCAAAGACATAAATAGGAGAAATTGAAGAATTTGTAGTCATTTATCCCATTTTTAAAAAAATTACTCATATCTCACATAAGAGGGTGAATAAAATCACAAAAGGGGGTGAATAAAATCACAAAATAGCACGAATATTTAAAGGTATGCTTTAAATATTTTACTGGCATGGACTTCCAGGCAAGAAATTGCATACTAAAGACAGCTCTTCCAAGAGTTGAGCTGACAATTCCAGCTCTTCAGACAAGGAGGGGACTTGGGATAACCCACAAGTGCTCCAAATACTATACTGGCAACTGTGGCAGATACTTTCTCTGGATAAACTATATACTATTAAATAATCAATGGTCATCTGTACCAAATCAACACATCTCCTCCAAACTGCATCCTACCCATTCCCAGCATCAAATCTCAGGTTTAAGATTTAACAGATAATGTTGTAGGAAACGTTTCTAAGCCATTGTTAGAGTAACATTGTGAAAAACACAATATTCTAGTATCATTTAAAAAGCACTTAGGTCCATATAATGTTTAAAAAGAATATTAATATTTGTGATATCATGATGTCAGACTATTAATCAGTGTTGTCCACAGGGTGAATCCCAATCGGCAAGATGGCCATGTCAACACAATAAAAGCCTTCTCCTTTTCCTCAATTGTTGATGCCACATGGTCATAAAAAGGAGGCAGGGTTCAATTGTCATGATGCAACCACAAATTTTGAACTTCCCTCATTAATGTTCTTCATGAAATATTAATTGATTATTGCAGTTGGTTATTAATTGTTTTACAATAAAATAATATTTTCACATTTTGTCTAATCATATTTTTGCTTTCTTCCTTCTTGAAAATATAGCATAAGCCATAGTTCTATATTTTTTAAAAACCTGGCTTGCGAAGCTGGATCATAAATAACTCAAAATAACATAGCATTAGACTGTTTTGCTTATAAGGCAAATTAATTTTATAATATAATTGAATTTTTTTTGCATTACTGTGGTTACAACCTTTTAGGGGGTTTCCATAAGTCATCATGACAATCTATTAAAACACAATCTACTAATACCAGTATAAATATTATGAGGCTTTGTATTTAACAGGAATAAACATGAGCAAAAATAAACAAAATTACAAGCTATCTTCAGCTTATGGCCATTCATTCAGTGACCATTCAAAGCTATGACAAGTTTGAATGAGTTGTACTTATGACTTCAGAGGTTCAGAGTCTTCAGAGGCTCAGAGTCTTCAGAGGTTCAGCTGTCATAGTAACTCCATGGTCATGTGATTGTGATTCAGCTTTTGGTGCCCAACTTGTGGCTACAACATTACAGCAAGCTGCATTCATGTGATCATGAATTCCATGTTCCCTGCCAGCTTCCTCCAAGTGAAGTCAATGGGGAAGCTAACAGGAAGTCAGATGCAACAGTCATGTGAACTCCTCACTTAATTGCCTGCATGGTCCTTGCTTAATGGTAATGGATTGAGAAAATTGCCATCACTAAGTGGCACAATCACATAATGTGCTTTAGGATTGCATTGCTTAGCAATGGCAATTCCAGTCCCAATTGCCATGGACTGTCTACCTATCTATCATGCTTGTATAAAGAAATTGAATATAACAAGTGCAGTATTAATAAAGTGAACACTGGTTTGAATGTCTGGTGGATATACGCAACAATGATCTCACTACAGTTAAAATAGAAGTAAAAAAACAAGTATGGCAAAATGTCATAGTTCTAGCAGGATAAAGTTATACATTCTGTTTCTTTATAATCTACACAATTATGTATAAACATAAGGAAGATCTTTGGAAATCCTACAGATTAAATTTCTATCACTTGAAAACAATACTTGCCCCTGTATCATCCTATTCAATTGTATGCAAACTTACTTTTTTATTTTTATTTTTTGCAATTGTATTATGTACCAGCTTCTCTCAACTAAGGTCTCATTGTATTTCTGTAAGGCTAATCTGTATCCAAACTACTGTGTCATGTGTTAACATTAATAGCCCAAGAAAGATATTAAGGCCCAAGCTTTTATAAGCAGGAACATATTTTACCCAATATCTTTTATGCTGTCATAACATATTATAAATAAAGTATATTCAATAAAGAAATTCAAATTTTCCTGGATGCATTATGTACTCAAATATACTCTACTTCTTCCCAGTGGCTCTTTATTCTACTTTTCTCATAGATATTCCATATCAGAGGCTGTCATAAGAAAAAAATAACCAGAATTACAACAATTTAGCAGTAAAAATGTACCCATCCTGTATTCTTAAAACCAATCTAGGTTGATCCTGAATCATGCAAAGCCAGGTTTAGAAAAATTTTGAATATGAAAAAAAATGACATTATCATTTGATCCAGAATATTTATGCAAAATACCCAATAAAACTATATCATGGGATGCAGATTGTTTGGGTGATTTATTGAATCAATATGTACATAATCATGTGGTTATATCTTTCAGTATTAATACTACAGTAAAACATGTCAGGCTTTAGGAGAAGCTTGGTTCCCTACTTAGATGGAGAATAGAATACTTTTTATTAAAATTTTGTAATAGTACAAAATATAATAGTAGTCTCCCCATTCTTTGACACAAAAGAAGTCTGACAAGAGAGACTATTTGAAAAGAGACAAGCCCTAGTCATTTGTGATATGATACATTTCCCCTCAAATCTTGATAGAGAAAGAGGCAGAACAACTCTACTGAACTTCCTCTGTAACACACACCTCTTTAAGAGGACGCCATCTTTAAAAGGAAGAAAAAAAATATGAACATTCTTTTCTTGACTCTTTTTGGTTCTTCCTCTCTGAATATTATTTGTAATATGTAACAGTAGAAGTTATTTTACTCTTATGTCATTTTAGTGGAAAACAGTGGTTCCTAATGGACTCATCTCTTTAATCCAATTCATTTATTCTCTTCCCTCAAGTTATCATACGCTCATGAAAGGAGATGTGGGGGTGAAAATATAACTCCAACCTCTTTCTGTCACACATTGATCCTCTAGCATAGCACTTCATTTGTCGGCCTGATGTCATACAAGTAAAAGTCTGTTCTTCTCACAGAGCCTCATCAGATAAGATTATGACCCATGACAAATTAATCTCTAAAGTACAAAGAATTATAGGACTGACCTTGGGGGACATCAGGGAGAAGGTTTGGTCAGCAGACATTTCTTTCTTTTTGTCAAACTATAACTAGATAAGAGAAAATGATTAGGTCTGATAGGTTTTTTGGAACTTCTTCAGTTTAACAATTAGTGTATACCAGCAGATTGCTTGTAGTGGGAACTTTTCATTTTGTGCCCATCAAACCTATTCTCAGTAGAAACAAGTCATCTGATTAGGAAACATGTTCACAATACTGAATGACCAATGGGATAATGATGGCAGGCAGAATTACAATATAAGCTTGCTGGCAAGAGCTTATTAAACTATTCTGAAATAAAGTGCAGTACATTAAAAATATAATATTAGAAATAAAACCATAATAAAAAAATATAATAAAGCAGCTATAAAGCTTTGAGAAAAATAGTCAAATGCCATGATATAGCTATACTTACACAGATCAGAATGCTGCAAACCATGCAAATATCCTATCAAATTCTGTACCTGTCAATAGTGGTGTCCCCCAAGGCAGTGTTCTAGGACCAACTCTCTTCATACTCTACATAAATGACCTCTGTGATCATATTAAGAGGAACTGCGTTCTCTTTGCCGATGATGTAAAGCTATTCAACATCACAGAAAATATTGCTACCCTTCAAAAAGACCTCAACTATGCATCAGAATGGTCAAACAAATGGCAACTTGAAGATTTGAAAACAAATAAATGCTCTGTCTTACATATTGGCAAAAAAAATCAGAAAATTAAATACAAGCTGAATAGTCAAGACCTTGTTGATGATCCAAACTCTGTCAAGGACCTTGGAGTATTCATCTCTAATGATCTAAGTGCTAAAGCCCACTGTAACTACATAGCCAAAAAGGCATTAAGAGTTGTTAACCTAATCTTACGTAGCTTTTTCTCTGGTAATATCACACTACTAACTAGGGCATACAAAACATTTGCTAGACCAATACTTGAATGCAGCTCGTCAGTCTGGAACCCACATTATGTATCTCATATTAACACAGTTGAGAAAGTCCAGAAATATTTCACAAGAAGAGTTCTCCACTCCTCTACTCGTTGCAGAATACCTTATGCCACCAGACTTGAAATTCTAGACCTAGAAAACCTAGAACTACGCTGCCTTCAGTCCAATCTAAGTATAGTATATAAAATCATACATTGCAATGTTCTACCTGTTAATGAATACTTCAGCTCCAACCATAACATTACAAAAGCACACAATAGATACAAACTCAAGGTAAACCGCACCAAACTTGATTGCAGGAAATATGACTTCAGCAACAGAGTGGTCAATGTCTGGAATTCTCTACCTGACTCTGTGATTTCTTCCCCAAACCCCAAAAACTTTAACCTTAGACTGTCTACTATTGATCTCACCCCTTTCCTAAGAGGTCTGTAGGGGGCGTGCATAAGTGCACCTACTGTCCGTGTCCTATTGTTCCTTTTTATTTTTATTTATTTATTATTTATTATTTATTATTTGAACTTATATGCCGCCCCATCTCCGAAGAGAGATTATTATTTTATTTATTTATTTATTAAATAAATAAATAAATTTTCTTATATGTATCCATTTCATGTATTCATAACTATGTTTATACTTATACCTATTATCTTGTAAGCGATTGACAAATCTGTGACACGCTATGAAAGCAAATGTTGGACTTTGAAAAACAAAAGAGGATAAGAAGAGAATTGATGCCTTTGAACTTTAGTATTGGAGGGACTCCTGAAAATATTGTGGACAGCCAACATACACGCATCACTGAACAAATTGATCCACAGTTCTCACTCAAGGCACAAAAGACCAGGC
Organism: Naja naja; assembly: GCA_009733165.1. Taxonomy (NCBI): domain Eukaryota; kingdom Metazoa; phylum Chordata; class Lepidosauria; order Squamata; family Elapidae; genus Naja; species Naja naja. Next base: position 201,043,814 of record CM019148.1, on the reverse strand, counting down.
TCAAATTAACCAAGGCTTATTAAGAGCCTTGGTGGTGCAGGCTGTTAATAGCCTAGCACTTAGCTCCAGCTGCCTGTAATTATTGCAGGCTCGAATCCCACCAGGCTCAAGGTTGACTCAGCCTTCCATCCTCTCGGGGTAGGTAAATTGAGGACCCAAGATTGTTGGGGGCAATAAGCTGACTTTGTAAAAATGCCGCTTAGTAATAAGCAGGCATATACAATGGAAGGAAGGCTATTGCTAAGCGCATTGGGTTGTATCCCAAAAACTGTAAGCTGCCCTGAGCCTCCGGAGAAGGGCGGCATATAAATATGAATTTAAAAAAAAACACCTATTTTAGATATATTATGCAAAGAGCCAGCAGTTCACTAGAAAGGTCTGCAATGCTGGGAAAAGTGGAAGGAAAGAAAAGAGGGTGACCAGCAGCAAAGTAGACGAACTCCATTAGAGTGGCAGTAGGTGTACCGTTAAGAAACCTGAAAGAACAGGTTATGGATAGATTATCATGGAATCTTTGTGGTTGCTTAGAGTTGAAAATGATTTGATAGCGCATTAAAAAAAATAAAACCACAACAAAATAAAAAATGTTAAGTAGTTTTTATAAATCTTCTTTATAAGTTTTTTTTTAATGAAAGCATGGAAGTAATAAAGGGGAAGGTTTACAGAGACACTCTAACCATGGTTGCATAGGACTGCTAGTTAAGCAAATACAGTACGATCAAGAACAATAATTTCTTCTTATTATGTTATATCCATTCTACAGAATTCACTGTTTCTTCCCACAAGACATTCCCCAGTATTTAGAACTGAAAAAGGTTGTTTTAGAACACAGCGACCACTTTCCTGGCAAGTCCTATGAAGTTAGCAACACTATAATAAGTGTGATATGATGCTAGAAACTATGATGTTCTTTACTCAAAAAAGACAGGTGAAAATAAAATGCCTGGAAATCATTATAGTATTGTGACATTTCTTTTTCCACTGCAAAAAGCTCCATAAAGCTATTTAAATATTAACAAGCATACTTCAGGAACAAAATGTGAGTTTGAAGAAAAGATAACCATTCAATTGAATTTCATCACTTTAATGAATAATTAGGCACTTATTGACCTTAAAGAGCATCTACTACACATGAATTCTCAGTTCTCCAAATAATTGTTCATTCTAGATGACAATATGGTATTTTTTCCATGTATACATAAAACAACTAACTAACCCACTGCTTAAATCCACATTGACAGAGAAAGCAAGGTATCATGTATCTTAAGAAATATTTTGTGCCTCTCAAAACAAGAGATGGATTCTTTGCCTCCTGAGTGTTTATCTAGTTGCCCGATTTCTCCAGTCCCAGTGTTTGTCATTTATCAAAACCAGGAAAAGACATGCTAAATGAAATATAAACAAAATTCTTCACAAAGTATTGCTATGTTTGTACTGACTCTACATATGGAAATATATATATATACGTGTGTGTGTGTGTGTGTGTGTGACTTAAGCTTGTTTTACATTGTGATATAATATGTGTTAAAAGGGCTGTTAGCTAAGGCTTACAAACTGAGCTGTGCATTCAACAATTTTCTCTTGTAAATTTTTATCACAATGATTTTTTTACTGAAGTTCATGATAGCTTTTGTCTGAAGCATGAATGGAACACACATTTCTGCACTGATATTGTCAAAATTTTAGTTCTAAGGCTTTTCCACCTTCTGAACAGACTCCTAAGAATTATCCATACATTTATAAAGAAAATACACATTAAAAACTCTTCATGAAGAGACCCTTCAAAGATCTTGTTGAATCTCCTTCAGTCAATTTCCAAGAAACATCATTTTCTGCTAAATAATATATGTAAAAATAAACCCAAAGGCATATAAGAAGGCCAGGTTGTTGTGGATTGGTTTTTATAGATCACTTCAGAATGACTTCCCTCTTTTCCTGACTTAATAATCACTTACCCAGCAGAGAATAGGGCAGTTAATATCTCAGATATATAATACAGTGGCAGAACTCACAACTATTCATCTCATTAGAACCAATTTCATGTCCCTAATGAGATCATCTTTATGGAGGCCATCGGTAAGAATTTCAGAAGCCTAAATCGGTATGAATCAGACAGAAAATGTATTTTTGAACGTATTCCAAGTTGCTTGTTCACAGTACTCTATTCTTTCAGAATCAGACCAGATTATTCAGATCTTACAAACATCTGCAGAAATGCAATTGAGCAAAGCTACTGAAGCATTCCTAAGACACAGCAATCTACAGGGTGATGAATCTGTCTCTAGCATTGTGCAGAATCAGTCAGCTACCTTCAGTGAACGAGAAGCAAAAAAATGACTTAACTCATCACCATTGCATTTCTACTGTCAGGGAAACTTTTCTGTCTCAATGAGAAAATACTTGGACCAGCCTACTATCTGCAAATTGTTTGGAGGGGTGTGCCATTTACTGTGAAATAGGGACTGGCTGGATTCTTTCAGTAAGTATAGATATTTTGTATTTTAGTTTTTCTACATACCAATTATGCATCTATACTATGAAATCAAAGTTTTAAAAAAATCACAAAACCAGAAGGAACACCATCAAGCCACCAGCACACCCAGGGCTTAGAGCTCCCAAGCTAATTAACAGTCTTCTGGAAATCCAGAAGCCTGGAAGTTCACCTCACCTCTGGAGGTAGGATGCTCTAAAGGACAGAAGCAGCGGCTGAGAAGGTCACCTTGCTAAACTCCAGCTTTAACCCTTTTATGTACATAACTGTTTTACAATAGAAAAGTTGGAGACCAGGTGATTTGTCCCCCTCTCCCACCCACCCCACATTATTCTGCACCATGAAACAAAATATTTGATGGATGTGGACCAGGTCTCCAACATCTAGAAAGCTGAACAATAGCAAAAAATGACAAAGATCAGACCTAATCTCTACCAGATGTAACATAGATTACAAAGGAAAATTCAGTCCACCAGAAAATTAAAAAATGAAATCAAATCACTTGTGTTAGTATGTGGCTGGTTTGGGGTTCTATGTAGTACCAGGTGCTTACATAGCGTGGCAGTTTGTATCATAACCTCCATGAGATTTTAGAAAGCCAGGCCTGACCTTGAAAACTAATTCATCCTGTAGTTTACCTTTATAACACAACGTGTCAGTTGCAGGCAAGCCTCCCAGGGGAATGTTCTGGCTTATACTAGATTACAATTTCTTTGTCCTCCTTATCCAAAGCCTAGATATGCAAATGTGATTTATTTTCATAACCAAAATATTAATGTACTTAGCTACAGAAATCCATGGAGTTTTGCTTCCTTTCCTCCAAATGATATTCTTCCCATTAGAGTCAAGGCATCCTCAGATCAGATCAATGCTTTATTTTATTTATTTATTTGTTTGTTTGTTTGTTTGCTTATTTATTTATTTATTTGTCAAGCAATTATAAGATAACAGGTATAAGTATAAACATAGTTATGAATACATGAAATGAATACATATAAGAGAAATAAAAAGAAAGAATAGGACAGGGATGGTAGGCACATTGGTGCGCTTAGGCACGCCCCCTACAGACCTCTTAGGAAAGGGGTGAGGTCAATAGTAGACAGTCTAAGGTTAAAGTTTTTGGGGTTTGGGGAAGAAATCACAGAGTCAGGTAGAGAATTCCAGACATTGACCACTCTGTTGCTGAAGTCATATTTCCTGCAATCAAGTTTGGTGCGGTTTACCTTGAGTTTGTATCTATTGTGTGCTTTTGTAATGTTATGGTTGGAGCTGAAGTATTCATTAACAGGTAGAACATTGCAATGTATGATTTTATATACTATACTTAGATTGGACTGAAGGCAGCGTAGTTCTAGGTTTTCTAGGTCTAGAATTTCAAGTCTGGTGGCATAAGGTATTCTGCAACGAGTAGAGGAGTGGAGAACTCTTCTTGTGAAATATTTCTGGACTTTCTCAACTGTGTTAATATGAGATACATAATGTGGGTTCCAGACTGACGAGCTGCATTCAAGTATTGGTCTAGCAAATGTTTTGTATGCCCTAGTTAGTAGTGTGATATTACCAGAGAAAAAGCTACGTAAGATTAGGTTAACAACTCTTAATGCCTTTTTGACTAAGTAGTTACAGTGGACTTTAGCACTTAGATCATTAGAGATGAGTACTCCAAGGTCCTTGACGGAGTTTAGATCATCAACAAGGTCTTGACTATTCAGCTTGTATTTTATTTTCTGGGTTTTTTTTTGCCAATATGTAAGGCATTTATCTCTGTTATATTTTTTGGGTGGGTATGGATTGTTTTTGTTTTGCTTTGTTTTTGCATGTAATTTTGAAAAATTATACAGAAATACAATTCAGAAGTATTTATGTACTGAGAATTAATCATTAAAGGGTAGCCTGGTGTGAACTTTTTCTCCATGCAAGTTAAAGACAGAACTGACATGCCACCCACTTCTCTCTGGGCAATCTTTTACCTTTCAAATACTAAATTCCCACCAGAGAAATCTGACCAAAGCTAGATTCTTGGCTAGACATTGTAGCTGAAACACCATTCTCTTCTCTCTAGGACACCTTCTGTTCTTCCTTGATGTTCTCTCTCTAGGGACTGTATTTTTTTTGCCTGTCCCCAATTCACACAGCAGGCTGCTACAGAAAGGAATGAATTACTTTAGCTGGAGATCTAAATTGCTTGGTTACCAAAGTGTTTTGAAAATGTCTGAGGGCAGCACAAAATTAGGATAAAGACCATATGTTGTCCCTTCCTTCTTATATAAATGCAAGAATTCAGGGTTTTTTTTCCTGTCTTTTTAAATTACATTTCATTTATTACATATATTAATTTCACAAATAAAACATTTTTTCTAACGATACCTGTTTAAATGAGACATTGCCAAACTTCTCACTTATTTTATATTTATTACCTAGTTTTCAATTTCTTTTTGGAGTTACACCATGCCAACTCAATTAGTAACCTAAATTCTCTATACCTGAATCTTATTTCTAAGGGGTAATAAAAACTTACGGATTTTGATGCAATTTTAAATGTTTATTTTGGGGACAGACATTTGCCCAGGTGTGCCCTTGAAATAATTCTCAATACTATTTCATGGGCCAAAAAGTGGGCTGAAAAAATATCTATAGACCCCTTCACATCCTGGACATAAACTGTTTCAACTCCTCATCTCAGGACACTGCTATAGGGAATTGCATGCCAAAACAACTAGATACAGGGATGTTTTTTCCCTCATGCCATCACTTGGTTAAACACCTAATTCCCACAGTGCTGTCATATGTCTAAAGATATTTACCCCTAAAGATATTTAACATGTGTTTGTGTTGCTATTATCCTTTTCATCTTTGCTACTATCTTTGGGTATTTGTATCTTATGATTATATTACCTTGTTGTTTGCATGTACACCGAGAGCTTATGCACCAGAGACAGATTCTTTCTGTGTCCAATTATACTTAGCCAATAAAGTATTCTATTCTATTCTATTCTGTTCTGTTCTGTTCTGTTCTGTTCTGTTCTACTTTTGGTAACTAGTATTGTTTCTTTACATTGTTAGAAAACAGAACGTCTAGAAACAATGTACAAATTCAAAACAGTGGGGTCAGACTAGACTTTTGACAGTCAGAAATAATATTTTTGGCACCTCAATGAGATGCGGTTAGAGAGTGAAAAGAGGCTTCAAGTGCTTTCAAGTCATAGGGAATGCTTTTATACCTAAAAAAGAAACTGGTTTATTGCTGGAAGGAAATGGTGACTGATTTCTTCACTCCAAGGCCATTTACTCCACAGCAGCAGCTCCCAACCTTTTGAGCACCAGGGATTGCTTCTGTGGAAAGAAGTTTTTCTGCAGACCGGAGGGGGCATGGTTTCAGGTGCTGCCTGCATCCCACAGATAGGGCTTCATTTGTTTGCATGACCCAATTTCTGGCATGCCGCAGCACAGTGCCAGTCCATGGACCAGGGTTTTGGGACCCCTGCCCCACAGGGCCTCTTGAAATGAAAACTATGTCAAATTGTGTCCTTTATGGTCTGTTGTATATGAGGGAGGGTTGAGGAGGATCAAAGTTATAAGTGGTCCTCAACCTATGACCGGAATTGAGCCTGGAATTATGGTTGTAAGTAATGGTAGTCATTAAGTGTGTCATCATGTGACCAACCCAGTTTTATGACATTTTTGCAGTGGTCATTAAGTGAATCATCAAGGATATTATACAAATGTCATAGTTATTAACTGAACCCATTGTCCACAATGGGTTGTTGTTGTTTTTTTGCTAGGAACCAGAAGTAAATACTGGTTTCCAACAAGGAATGTCATAAATCATGATGATGTGACCACAGGATGCTGCAAATTAACTGGTTGCCAAGCACACACAATGTGATCACCTGACCATTGGGAGAGAAGGCTGGCTACTGGAACTTCAGATCCATGGCATAAGTACCTCTTTCAGGTCTCTTTCTAAGAGACTGGTTGCAAGTTGTGAGTTACCTATATTTCATTGCCCTTCTCTCAGCCACTAAGGGTAGTACTGTTTTTATACATACTGTAGGTTCATATAAGAAAACATGATGAAAAAATGCTTGTTATGATGTAGCTTCCATTCTGATATCTTTGGTGGGTGAGATTTCTCATAAAGGCATGAACAATAAAAAAAGATCCAGGGAAGAATGATAAAGCTGTAACCACTTTAACAGTTAACTGGTTTATATAGTCTTTTTTATTACTAGTTCATACTTCAAAATCATACAAATTGGATCTTTATAACAGCAGGACCGAGCCAGAAACATACCACTTTTCCTTTAAACAAATTTTGAGCTAGTGAAAAAAAAAATTACTGTCATTGTTGGTGGAACTGCATTTAGAGTTTTATGGATCCACTCAGAAATGTCTTTAGTTTGTTTCTTCTACTTCATCCTTTCAAGGATAATTGTAAGATAATTCCTAGATATCTAAAAAAAAGACTTAATCAATATTGATGTTAATCCAGCAGCTGCATCTACAGTTTGGTCATCAAATTGGTTTCTCTTCAGATGGTATAAATCTTTTGTGTTTTTACTAACAATTACTGTGGAGAAGAAGAGAATTCAAAATAATCAAGAAATACAAAATCAGATGAAATAAAATTCCCAGATAAACTATTTTCTTTTCTTTTTTTGGAAATGTTCTATCATTATTTACTACACTTTTCCCCTAATTCAAGCCCTTCACCACATAAATTATTTTTTTAATAGGTTTCCTTATGTAATCTCCACTATTACACATTGGAGCTTTAATTTAATTAGAAACTGTTGTATTCTATTACACTTGTGTAATAATCATAATATAGAGCAGAAAAGTGTTCATTATGTCTTCAAACTAACAACCTGTTGGCTTAGGTAAGTGAGCTGTTAAGTTTAGAAACTCAATATTTTAGCTTTGTGACACATTAACTAGTCATTAACATACACACAGCATGCTGCTAAAACTACAGAAGCAATGGCAGTAATTGTGGAAAATAAAGGGGTCTCACATTCACAGCAATGTGAAGCCTGACATAAGGGCTCATTGAAATGTCTTCTGAGGCATTGGACTATCTTCTGATTTATTGAGAGAAAGATTATTTTTCTTAAAATCTCCTTTCTGTAATATTTCCAGCATAATTTCTTTCTATTCTTTATTTTAAAGTGAGCTGCTAGTCTCTGAAAAAACCAGGATGAGAGCTTGGAAAATGCTGACACATAATTTGTTATTATTATTGATCTTCCAATATGATCTTATTAACCTGTGTCCTTGAAAAATGCAATAAAATATTGGAAATTATGAGAATATAATTAACTATGGGAAGACTCTTGTGATTCAGGCATACAGAAGACACCTTAGTGCTGAAGACTTATAATGATTGCTAACATCATGTCATAATACCAAAGAGCCTGAATGGTTTAGTAGTTAAGATGCTGGATTAAGAGTAGAGAAATTCAGGTTCCAATCCATGACATTCTTTGGATCACAAGGGACCATCCAATTTACCCAATAGGGCTTTGAGGGAAAACTGGAATTTATGTATGTTCCCATACATAAATACAGTATGGGGAATACTGAAGGAAATATGGAATCTAAATCTAAACAACAAATAAATATGTGGAACAAAGGGACACTGGTTGATAGAAGTGGTAGAAAGAGTTGGTTAGGTTAAGACTGCTAGTTGAGCCTAGGCCATCCATCCCACTTTTTCCCCCCACCAGGATCAGCTGAATCCTCAGCACCTAAAGTGTCTTTGGCCAATTTTGAAAAAGCTGAACAGGTTTGGTTCAGATTAAGGATTGGTTGAGAGATCCAAGGCTATGGAACAGACTAGGAAGTCAAAAAGACGCTTCTGAAGAAGGCAACAGTAATGCACTTCCATGTTTATGCCAAGAAAACAGCATAGATATATTGTACCCACCTAATCTTCAGGCATCAATTTCAACTCAAAGAATTTACCCAGCTTGTATCAGGAATACCCAATAAAAGTCTGACTCAAGAACTTCCCCTCCCATCAGCACCAGCAAATATGACCAATGGGTATGAATGGATAGAGTTAGTATCTAACAATAGCTGAAGTCCATAAGTTGTTCTTTGAGCTGGATCAAAATTGATTTCCTACTTGTGACTTGACCATCACAAAAAGTCTCTTTCAAAGTGTTTATCTCTGTTCTGAGTTTCATACAAATAAATAAACCAGAGATAAAGATTTAAAACACCTGTGTCATTCTGCAATTTTTGTATAGGAAAAAATTGGGGAAAGTTATCCATGCTTCATTGGATTCTCAGTAAATCTTTCAGTTTCATTTTTAACACTAGTAATTTTAATCCTAATAAGATCAAATAAGAATCTGTGTTCGTTTTAATGATTCCTGGAATAATAATTGTATTGAATCACCATTTTTATTCAATATTGATTTGCTGCCATAGGTTCCATTCTTTTTATAATCATTTTACTTTATCTACAGAGTATACCATCCTGTTCACCATCACCATCATTCTCTCTCCAAGCTGAAGCAATTACAAGTATTCATTCTACATTATTTCAAATTTTTCTAATGTTTCTGTCAGCCACCTTTTCACAAAGCTATTTTGCTGTCTTTGTTTCATTACATCAAGCAATATTAGTGTTTAGTGAATGTAATTATGTCATTTTCATTCTACAGTCCTTTAGATGTAAGGACTTGTATAAAAGCTTTGGTTATCTAGAATTTTAAGTATAATATTAAAAACAGAGTTATTGCTAATTTTAATAGACAAGCTTTATTAATAAGCACATACAATTGCAAGATGTCAGGAAAAGTTCAACTGTATTAATTTTCTCCTTGGCAGCACACAGAATTAGAAACATAATTAATCCTTTGTTTCTCTCCCAACCCAACTCCTTTCAAACTCAGGGGTACCTAAGGTAGAAACATTCATGTTTAAAATCTATTACCAATACTACCATCTACTGAAAGGCAACCACTGGCAAAGTGGTTCATATCTTATGAACAAAGATAGCATTATAGCTGAAAATTATGGAGGACCACCAAACACTTATCTAAAATCAGGCTTCCTTTCCATGTGATGAATTGTGATTGAATTTCCAGGAATTTCAAATCACAGATACAGAGACCACCATTTCCCCTTAAATATAGGATATCTTTAGAATATCAGGCTTTGAAGATTGCACTAGGACCTTAGGATCTTATCATGCTATTTTCTAAAAAAATACTGGAAGTCAGAAAAAACTGTAGGTTCCAAGAATGTTATGATTGTCAGTAATAGCATTCATCATGATTAACCAAAAAGTTGAAAAGCTTTTCCCAGAAGATAGAATATATTATTGAGGCCAAATATATAATTAAACTAGACTTTTATATGGAACATTCTAGTTATATCTGACATTATTAGTGGGAACATGACTCAAGCTAGCTGATTTCAGTAGAACATGACTTGAGCTACCTTATACATTGTATATTTTGTATATTATATACTGTATCGGATATGCAGTATATATTGGATTTTCTGTTTGCATGTTGTAAGATGCGGCTATTTGTAGAATGTTCTAGCGTAGTTTATCACTATTTTATCACATGACTTTATCAATTATGAACCAAACCCAATTACAGTTGACTTTTTTTTCCAGCAGCAGATGGGAATATGCTATCTTATATTTCTATGGGGTTTTTATGCTATCGACTAGCTAAGCAAATGCACATATCTCTTTCTGTCACTTAGACACATACGAGAGACTGATTGGCTGCAGAAAAATTCATTCAGCAACTGTCAGTCAAATTCCTTCCTCTACAATTTTGATTCAAAATGTTCTAAGAAGATTATTTAAAAATCAGGCTCCCTTACGTGATGCTCATATTCAAATCACAACTTTGACATTCAGCTCTTTTTCCTCCTCCTCAGACTTAACCATATGTTCACATCATCGTTTCTGACCCCCTTCCTGCAAACAGCTTGTAAAGAGTAAGAGCAGACATCCTCCTAGGAAATTCTTCCTAGTATCTGTGGAGCAAAAGAGAACAGTATGAATCTAGAAGATTTAGAAAAATTAGTGAGGAATTAATTCCATCATATTGTACAGATTTAATTTTTATGCTATTCAGACTTATAGGAGAACTGAGTTGTACATACATGCTGAAATCTACATATGATGTAATCTTCAGTGCAGCTTATGACTAAAAGTATACAAAAGGGTGTTTATTAAAAATAGCACATAAAATGAATATTAGAGAGAAATGCAATATATTCATTGTATATGGATTAGGGAAATGCTTGAAAAGTGTATTGTCAAGGAATAATGTACAAAAAAGGATGCGTATTAGGAAGGGTGCAAATGAAAATGCCAATCCTCTGTAAGGCCAATCCTCAAAATGATAGATAAATAGGGTTCATTAGAACCTGTAGGTTATAAAATAAAGCAAAGATCAATATCTGTAAGCATGTCTCTTTTCCCATTGTTTATTTAGTAAACTCTGCTTAAAGTTAAATTAGTAAATGACCATGCCACTCACTTCAGGTAGTATATGTTGGTTAGTGAGATTGATGGCATATATGTAAGAATGAATCCTCAAACAAACAAAGTAATCCTAATGTGCTTAATGTTCACAAACAGTCAGGAATTGTTTAGGGAATGTGGAGTTTCTGTGGAAGATTTGGCTATGTGGTGTCCTGATTTATAATAACTAATCTTAAAATTTTGGCCCAGATTATTCAGATTAATCTAAAATGGGAAAATCTCAGAATTTCTGCATTGTCAAAACTGACAAGAGGAGGTTATAGATGGTATAAAAGCCTGTATGATTAGTATCAGTTAAGAAGTATTATGACTTCTACAAGCTTCCTAACAGGTGGATATATCTTTGGAGATTCTTCTATTGAAAAAACTAGAGATAATCTTGACTGATACTGGAAGCTGGGAGGGCTAGACTTGAATCATAACTAGTAAGTTCTTAGTTTGTATTTGCCTGAAAGGAGGCAAAACACTTCTATATTGTTTCCCAAGAGAACTACTTGAATTTCTCCAGAGTCATCAGAAACTCAACTGACCGCACAAATACTATATATTTGTAAATAATGCACAAAATATTAGTATAAGATGAATGCCACAAACTGTTGATCTTTTAAGACTTATATTTTTTGTTGTTTGTCTTTTTAAAATTATAAAAGATAAATAAAGTTTATTTAAAAAAACACAACTGAACTTGGGGCATCTGTGGAAGTGAAGATGGTTTGGGTAGGTAAAACAGATAATTGCAGCAGAATGGTGAGTAGGCTTCTATTTGTAATTATTTTAGATAAACAGAGAGGAGACTGCAAGACTCCAGTCTCCAGTGGATTTAGAGTTCTGGGAGATGAAGGAATAGCCATCTTCACTAAACCAAGGTCAACATTTTTAAGGACATTGGGTTTGCATGTCCTTTTTGATAATCACTTTGGAAATTGTTTGTTAACTGTTTTTCATCTATTGGGAACCTTTGAATTGACTAGTTTTATATCACTGGGCAACTTTCCTTCAATCCTTAGCAAAAGAAGTTTTAAATACAAATTTAAGAGGAAAACTTTTTCTGAAAAGAAATCAAGTTTGAACACATTATTTGAAGGGACTTGGATTAAGACTATTAGAGGAATGTTAAAGGAAAAGGAAGGAATATAAAGTCGATTGATTTGACCAATATTACAATAGTTAGGTTGCTATCTCTGGTAACTCTTAAATAAAATTTTGCTCATCAGCACTGAAATGATGAGGTTTTAAAATATTTGTTTATAGGTAAGAAATGGGATATGAGAAGAAGAGATCAATTCTTGTATTTTAAGAGAAAGTTATCACTTATTAAAATTGTTGATATTTGTGCAGAAGGGGGAGTCACTTTTTTATATATTTCTTTTCTTTTTATGTACTACATTATTTTTCTTTCTTTTCTATTATCTTTTTTTATTTTATGCACCTTCTATTTTTTATAGCTTTCATTAGCTTTTTATCATTGTCATTGTAATTTTTAATAAAATTACTATTTAAAAAATCAAACTTAACTTGAAGGAGATATTAGTTACGATTGTTAGAATTAAGGTGGGTTTACTTGGAGAAGGGCTGAGGACAAAATGAAAGATTCTGTTTTTTGTGCTGCTACTTTTTTAAAAAGAAGAATTTGTTCTTTCTTCTTTGATCTGCTACCTTTCTCCAAATCCAAATCCACATCCTTTTATCCTTATTCTTCCTTAACTCTCAAACAGTTTGTCTGACCTACAGCATAGACCCTGCTTGTTTTTATGCCCAACGTGTCTTTAGTTCTTCAGATCTTTCAGCTTCCATTCTCATTCATCTTTTATTCTCTCCTGTCCTCCAACATTTAAATGACCCCCATTCCTGAACTCTGCTTTCTTTCTATTATGGAGTTTCTCTCCCCCCCCAACTTTCTTTTTTGCTACATCAGTGCTTGAGTGGTTATGACATTATGCTATAGTTACATTCTTGGGTGTAACACAGACTTCTTGCATTTGGTGGAATGTTATATACTGTACTAAAGAATAATAATACCGTCTTCAGAGGAAAAAATGTTACACAAGTAACACATAAATCATTCAAGGAAGAAGGCTATCTTCCCAATAAACTGTGACTATAACTTTGCCTGGAAAGCCAACATTCAGAGGATGATATATTTTATAATCTTTGGTAAGAACTAGAGCTTTTAAACAGTTGTTGAACTTTTTTTTTAAATGATTAACTTGGAGTAGGAGACCTTTTTGCATTGGTTCAGTGCACCTTGTCTTTACTGGACAATTTGAAGGCTGTATACAGGGTTTTTTTTCCAATCCCTGCTTCAAAAAAGGTCAGGGGACTATTTAAAAAAATACCACACTGAAACTTTTGAAACCATCCAGTGGATTAATGGCTTCTCAAAGGTCTATGGTCCCTGCTATTTTCATCCCATTCTTTCAAGAAATGAAATCTATGTTACAAGAATGTTTGCAATGCTGAAAAAAACCCCACAGAAAATCAATTGATTTGCCGTCAGGTTGGTGATGCGTGCTATTGTGAGGAAAACATGCAGTGTTGTGTGCTAAGGGGAATATATATATATTGGGGTGGGGAGGGCTGGGACATTTAGCCAGCTGAATACACTTTGTGTTCCTGTAAGTGAACATATACATCAGCCCTCTTCAAGAAAGAAAATAGCTATCAAGAAGATAAGACAATTTCATGTTCTCATCCCATTAAATTCCTTAAGGAAGTCTCCTTCCCCATGTGATCCTCTTTAATTCACACAAAATCATTCCTAAACAAGGCAAAGTAATATTCATTTTTGTAGTAACAAATTAAATGTATATGTGTGAACCACCATTTCTTTGAAAGATCATGTATGATCCTTCTGTATGAAGAAGTAAACATAAATACTATTGAATTGGTGGTTTCACACTAATGGCTTACCAGAATAGCTTTTCTCACCATTAATGGCTTTTTGAACCATAGCACTAAATAAATAAGGGCATGATCCCATTCCATGTAGATTTCAATATCAGAAAGACGAGTTGCTCCCAACAATACTGTATTTAGAATGGGCCTTGCCATTGTAAGTAAAAACTGGCCACACATGCAGCATAGCCAGTTTGCTTAAGATGGCAGGTTTGAAAGAAAAAGACTGTGAGTTCAAGTTTCTCCTTAGCCACGAATGCCAGCAAGGTGATCTTGGGCCAGTCACTCTGTTTCAGCCCAACTCACCTCACTGAGCTGTTGTAGTGGGAAAATAAAAGGAAGAAATGTTTGTGTTGAATATGTTTGTTGCCTTGAGATACTTGTAAAAAATAGTACAGGCAGGAAACAAAAAAACAAAACAAAACAAATAAAAAACAAAATCAAATACATGAAGCCTATTATCCCTGTATTATACATAAACCCTAAATGTCTAAACTAGCAGATCATACTCAAGTTCTCATACCCACACAAATTCAGCTGTTATTTTTATCTGTTGGGGTCATGTGACATTACTCCATTTCAGATATTGTTTTAAGTGAAATATATATATTGTGTGTGGAAGATTCTCCTTTTGTCTCAGAAGTGGAAAACTCATCTAAGAAACTTATCATCTCCTGTGTTAACAAGAGAAGGAGAAGGAGGAGAAAGAAAATCATAATCTTATTAAAAGTGAGTTGTTGGTTTCTTTTAAACAAAAGGAAAGAGTGCTAGAAGATTGGCAATGGTGTTCTTATACAGGGCTATAGAGATTAAAAATTAGCATACATATACTCATTTTATCATAGGCAAAGAACTGATTGAAGAGATACAGATGGGTTACTGAAGAAGCCGGGCTCTCTGTGCCCTGAAAGTAAACACTTTGTGGTGTAAGATGTTTAGCTTTTGAAAAGTATGAAGGTTTATGTTCTAATTATTGTTCTAGCAGTTTCACCCTATGTCCTATCACGAATGAAAGGAATTATAAATATACTGATTATCGGTGCCCTTGAAAATGTTGCAATTTATGACATATTTATTCATTTATCACATTTCTAGGCTGGGTGACTCAGAATGATTCTCTGCAATTTTACAATGGAAAAAAAAACAAGTAAATACACATACATGTGCACATCCCAGCTGCTACTGAGACAGCAAATTAACCCATCCCCTAACCTGAAGTGGTCCAATCTCAGGCCAAACTAAGGGCTGACGAAAGACTTATAAAGACTTGTTTAAAGGCAGATAGGATAGGAGCAACAAAACAGAAGGTTCATTTCCAGGGTCCTTTTAGATGACATTGTCTAATCAACAGAAGCAAACAGATTCTGACAATGGTATAGGATGGTCAGAGGCTGCTGGAGATAGCCAGTCCCACAGATAACTAGGTTGTATGCCATGTAGAGGTATAGAAGTAATAACCAGCAGCTTACAGGTAACTAATGCAACTCATGAGTATAGAAACTTGCCCATGAAACTTTTGGAAAAGTGACTCTTGAAGGTTGCTTCAAAACTTTGATGCAAGATTTTTATATATATATATATAGAGAGAGAGAGAGAGACTTGCCAGAGACAGTATATCAAAAACTGTACAAAAGAGCAAAATGCTTTGGGATATCCCCATCAAATTTTTATACAAAGAACAAGAGTTGCTATTTTAAAATAGTAAATTGAGACACCTTTCTTATAGAAGGAAGGCAAACACAACTATTTAAAGACATTTCTGCAAGAATGCTAAGAAAAAAAGAAAGAATTTGTACCAAGAAAGACAATGACTTCAGAGGCTTCTTCTCTACATGAAAAATTAAATGTTTAAAACTCTTCAAATAAGAACTTCTCAGCATTGGAAAGGATATTGAAGATGAAGGAAAAAAGAAAATTAGGAAGGATAGCAGCATTAAATTAGCATTCAAAACAGAAAGGAAGGCATTTATCTCATTTGACGTAAAATGGTTTAATTAATCTAATAAAAGGAAGACAATTTTTAATAAACTTAAAAGGCAATGCTGATTGTTATGTATGTAGGTTTGAATGTTATTGGTTTAGTTTGAATTGTTCTTGTAAAATGTCAAATATGATTGGTTTAAAAAGTGTGGGAAAACCCTGCACTCTGATTGGCTGGCAACTACGGCTGCTGGCTATAAGTAGCAGCCGTAGCCCAGCCAACTCGGGGCCATTCGAGCTGTAGTCACTTAATAAACTCTTCACTGAAGCTCTTCGTGTCTGACTCTTCATGCAAACTTAACACTGGCGGAAGGTGGGATTCCCCTGAAGAAGAGACGATCGGAAGACAAGCAGAAGAGCGAGATGGCTGCGCTGAACACCCCCAGCCCATTCGATCCGGTGGCAGAAGACTGGGAATCGTATGGGATCGCTTCCAAATGTTTTGGAAGGAAACGACCTCGCCGACATCCCGGAAGAGGTATTTCTCACACACTGCGGTCCGGCAGTCTTCAAGATGGCGAAGGCATTGGCGGGAGCTGCAGACTTGAAGGTAATGGAATGGCCTGATTTAGAAAAGCTTTTAAGAGCCCATTACACCCCACAAGTATCGTGCCTCATTAAGAGACACGAATTTTATCATCGGGATCAAGGGGAAAGCGAAAATGTTAACGACTTCGTGGCAAGTTTAAGGGACATTGGGGTGCTTGTGAGTTTACCAACTTAGAAGAGGCCATGCGTGATCGGTTTGTTCTAGGCCTTAAAGATAAGGTCTTACAGAGCAAATTACTAATGAAACCTAAGATCACGTTTAAGGAGGCCATAGAGGAAGCTGTTTCAGCGAAGCAACCAAGTCCTCAGCAGCAGCCATGAAGAAAATTAACAAGGCCTCAAGCCATTCTGATGTGGAAAAGTCCACAACAACCCATTGCGAGCAAATAGATTCTGATTCAGACTGTAGTGAGGTGGAGGAAGGAATTTATAGACTCAGAATGGAGAAGAAAAGGAAAGACCTTGGAAGAAAGAGGCAAGAATTTATTGCAGAGGCTGTGGGGGCACCCCACACTGAATGCAAGTTTTTAGACACCATCTGCCTACGTTGTGAGAAAAGAGGTCACCTAGCAAGAGTCTGCAAATCATCCAGAACTCCACCTAGTAGGAAGAAATTTCCTGAGAAAGAATTCAAGCCCAACAACTTCAGTGAGAAAATGGGGCAACTCAGAAGCAAATGGGAAGAATGAAACTCATCAAACAGTCACCATTGGTCATTCTTCACCCTTGAGAAGCAGAAAAGTACATGTGAAGGTATTCATTGAAGGAAGGCCTTGCCAAATGGAAGTGGACTCAGGCTCCTATTTATCTATGGTGTCATGGGACACTATTCACAGGCTACTTCCCAACATTCAGAAGAAACATTTCCAGAAGCAAGCACTGACTCCTAAAGACTACCAAGGGAACAAGATTCCAGTAGTTGGAACAAGAGAATTCAACGTGAAGTTCAAAGGCCACACCAAACGTTTGCCCCTGACCATCATGGACAAGGATCGCCCAAGCTTGCTGGTACTTGAGTGGTTCAATCCACTAGGCATCGAGGTGACTTGCATCAATCACGTGAGCAACTCTGAATGGGAGGAGGCCTTGAAGTCTGAGTTTCCAGAGGTCTTCAGCAAAGGATTGGGCAAGTATATGGGGACCCCTATCACTTTCAACCTAGATCCCAGGGTGCCCCAAATTCATTTAAAGCCCAGAAGGGTCCCATTTGCTTTAAAGGAAAAAATTGATGCACAATTAGACAAATCAATAGCTCAAGGGGTTTTAGAGCCCACTGACCACTCCAGGTGGGAGACACCCATAGTCACACCAGTCAAGACTGATGGGTCAGTAAGAATCTGTGGAGACTATAAGGGGACACTGAACCATGCGCTGCAGCAGAGCGCATACCCAGTTCCAGTGGTGCATCATCTGTTACATTCACTTGGCAGGGGTACAGTCTTTGCCAAATTGGATCTGGCCCAGGCATATCAACAACTAACAGTTGATGATGCCACTGCAGAGGCCCAAACCATTGTGACTCATAGAGGTGCCTTCAAATGTAAAAGGTTACAATTTGGAGTAAGCGTGGCACCAGGCATCTTTCAAAGCCTTATGGAAAGAATGCTCCAAGGACTGCCAGGGGTAGTGCCTTACTTTGATGATGTGTTAATCTCTGCTGCAAATGACACTCAGTTACAAGAAAGACTCAGAGAAGTCCTTACCAGATTCAGGAAAGCGGGGTTAAAAGTCAAGGAAGAAAAATGCACTCTTAAAACTGACAAAGTTGAGTTCCTGGGCTATATGATTGACAAGCATGGCATACACCCTACCAATGCCAGGGTTCAAGCAATCAAAGAAGCTCCTAGACCTAAATGCAAAACAGATTTGCAAGCCTTCCTAGGACTCATTAACTTTTATCACATGTTCCTACCTCAGAAGGCAACCATTGCTGAACCATTGCACAGATTACTTGATAAAAAATCTGTTTGGATCTGGGGAAGGAAGGAACAATCAGCATGTAACAGTATTAAAAGACTAATCACGTCTGATGCTGTACTGATACAGTTCTCTGAGAATTTGCCTGTTGTACTGACTTGTGATGCATCTCCCTTTGGAGTGGGGGGTTGAGCCACAGGCTTCCCAGTGGGAGAGAAGCCCCTATTGCATTTTACTCTCGCACTTTGACCAAAGCAGAGAGGAATTACAGCCAATTGGACAAGGAAGCATTGGCAATTGTTGCAGCTATCAAGAAATTTCATGAATATTTGTATGGGAGAACATTTACCATTGTTACAGATCACAAACCTTTGTTAGGCATTGTGGCAGGAGATAAACCTACACCTACTATCCTGTCACCAAGAATGCTGAGGTGGACTGAATTTCTTGCTGCTTATTCTTACAAACTTATCCACAAGCCTGGCAAGGACATTGGACATGCTGATGCACTGAGTCGTTGCCCACTTCCTTGCCACAAGGAGGACGTTGAACCTGAAACACACACCTTTTTCCTAGAAACTGTTGCCAAGCTTCCAGTGCATGCTGCTGAAATTGCCAGAGAGACTGCCAAAGACACTTTATTGGCTCCTGTTATAGGCTGGATTAAGAAAGGTTGGCCTCTTCAAGATCTACCTCACCTGGCCCAACCTTTTAAGTCCAGGCAAACTGAATTATCTGTATTAAGAGGATGTATTTTGTGGGTTAACGGGGTGGTTATTCCTGCAAAACTGCAAAAAGAGGTTTTGGAAATGTTACATAAGGGTCATCCAGGTATTGTCAGAATGAAGGGATTGGCCAGGAGTTATGTATGGTGGCCAGGTATTGACAAAATGGTTGAAAACTGGGTTGCATCTTGTCCCAACTGTCAGGTAGTCAGGCCTGCCCCACCTCGCACCCCCCCACAGGAATGGGAATGTCCTAGGGGCCCATGGTCTAGGATTCACATTGATTTTGCAGGCCCTACCAGAGGGCACACCTTTCTTATCATAGTAGATGCATATTCCAAATGGCTAGAGGTAATTCCTATGGCATCCACCACAACTGATGCTGTCATCAAGCAGCTCAAAAACTTTTGTAACCCACAGGTTACCTGATGTTCTTGTCTCTGACAATGGCCCTCAATTTACATCCAACCTTTTTGAATCCTATTTAGCACAACAGGGTATCAGACATGCCCTTACTGCCCCTGGGCACCCTTCGCTAACGGCGGGCTGAACACATGGCGTTTTACCAAGGAGAAGCTTCAGCAACTGGGTCCTGGGGACATCACTGAGAAAGTTGAAAAACTTCTTAGTGTTCAGCACATCACTCCTAACCCATCTAATAACTTATCCCCAGCAGAGTTGTTGATGGGTAGGAAACTTAGGTCTTCCCTTGACCGCCTTCATCCCACTTACGCACCCAGCACCACTAGATTCCACTTCCAAAGTTCACATTCAGTGTGGGTGATTCTGTTTATGCTAAGAACCTTATGGGTGAACCTTTGTGGATTCCTGCTGAGATAACTCAGATCACATGCCCTCGTTCTTACAGGGTGCAAACAGAGGATGGATTCCTCTGGAGCAGACACATTGATCAACTTAGATCCAGGTTCTCTCAGGAACATCGCACTTGTTCCTCTCTAGTTCCCTCACCTGATGTCAATTCTAGGGGGGAAGGGGAGGAACAGGAGGAAAATCAGCAAGCAAGAATCAACCCCATGTGTAACGAGCCATTACGACAGGGACCATTCCAAAACCTGTCACAATGCCAAAATCCATCCTTAGAAGTGGAAGATTGTACATCGCTACCTGACTTGGGTGCTGACATTGGGCTGGAGATGGGTTGGGAGGAGAGACCAGATTCTAACAATCAAACAGGGTCTTCTTTCACAGGCAGTCCCAGTGGGGAAATGTCAGCAGACACCTTTCCCCTCTCACTGGGTGAGAATGTTAAAACTTCTGAACCACGAAGGTCTCAACGCATTACATAAGAGCCCCACCTATTTAAAAGAATACATTAGATAGGTTGGGGTTTGGTATGGACTGAGTCTAGTGGGGAAGGGTGTTATGTATGTAGGTTTGAATGTTATTGGTTTAGTTTGAATTGTTCTTGTAAAATGTCAAATATGATTGGTTTAAAAAGTGCGGGAAAACCCTGCACTCTGATTGGCTGGCAACTACGGCTGCTGGCTATAAGTAGCAGCTGTAGCCCAGCCAAGCCGGGTCCATTCGAGCTGTAATCACTTAATAAACTCTTCACTGAAGCTCTTCGCATCTGACTCTTCATGCAAACTTAACACTGATATTGTTTGCTTACAAGAAATGCATACGTTAATGCCACATTAATGGTTTTTTTTAAAGGACCAGAATATTTAGCAGCAGGAAAGACAAAAAAAAAATAGCAGACCATCCTAGATCGTTTTCTAGGGAGATACTGGAGCAATCAAAAGATAAAACAGTAGGGGTTCAATTTCAAAATTAAGAATTAGAAGGCAATTTTTTAAATACTGGTATCCATTTATCATCCAGATGAGATTAATAAACAACTTTATTTTAAAAAATTGCAAATTCTTAGAAAAATTGTAGGTGGTGAAATACTTATTCTTGAAGACACAAATAGAGTGCTAGACCTGAATTTGGATGAATTATCCAAATAATTGGATAATTAAGGAAATTAAGGAGGAAATCTTCCCTCAAAAATCTTTCTGTATATGGAAATAAACAGAAGAGAATGGGAGAAAGTGTAACTAGAAAATTTTCCTGTAATGTTTTTCTTTACATTTTTTTATTGACAGTAGTTGTTTTTTCTCTGTGTTATTCATCCATTGTTGTCCAATATACACCATTCTTTCTTTTATATTTCATTATTCTAATAATAAAACCAAAAAGAAAGGTAAAATGTACTGTATTCTGGCTTGATTTAAAGATTCAGATACTATCTGTGAATGAAAGTCCATTTATTGATATAATTTGTTAATGAAAAGCCATTCATTCCAGTGGTGGGATTCAATTTTTTTTTTACTACTGTGGGTGTGGCTTGGTGGGCGTGGCAGGAGAAGGATACTGTAAAATCCGCAGTCAGGGGTGGTATTTGCCAGTTCTCCGAACTACTCAAAATTTCTGCTATTGGTTCTCCAGAACTGGTCAGAACCTGCTGAATACCACCACTGATTCATTCCAAATCTCTGAGGTTATATGTCATGATGAAATGAATACAGGAATAACTACTAATGATCAAAACTGTAGCAGCCAGATATATTGGTCTTTATATTATATAGACAAGCAAATACAGAAAACGCCCAGACTCCATTATGGAAATAACAATTTCTTCTTTCTAAAAAATAAAAGAATAAAAATAATTATGTTTTCTGGCCTCCATATTGATAATCTTCTTACACATGGAACCTTTGACAAAGGGTACATGGGATAATTCCAGTGAGAAAACACAGAAATATTGGAAATCATTGTGGTGTGTCTCAAATGGACACCTTGTCAAGCTTGCTGCAACCTGCTCTAGGGTAGATAGAAGAAACCATGCAAATTCACAATGCATTCATGGTAACCCAGAAACCATTTTAAATGCCAAAGTGAATTCCTAGTCCAATTTGCTATGTTTTTTTTTCACACTAAGGTTCCTACGAGAGCTCACATTTCCATCTAAGGTTATAAAAGAATCTGTTTCAAAAACATTGAACTGGGTTGCAATTTTACTGGAGTCATTTCAATTTGTCTGCTTAAAACAACAAGTACCTTTCCCCATAATGGCTAAAAGTGTTTAATTGGTTAGAAGTGATGTTGCTTAGCAACCACTTCATTTTATTATCCTATTTCCTCTTTTAAAAAAAATACAGTATGTTAGTATTTTACCTCAAACATGCATGTACACATACATCGACACAGTAAAAGATCTGAAACTGAATACTAAAATAAATAAATACTATTTGCTAATATAGTTTATTTACTATGCCAATATTAGGATATATATTTTTTAATTATTTTAATTATTTTATTTCTAGAGCTGCCCAACTCAAACAAGTGAGTCTGGCAATTTACAATTCTTATAAAACAATTGAAACATTTAAAAAATCATTGAAAGGATAAAAACACCCACAAAATAAATAAGTATAAACAGCAGCTGGGATGGTTAATCAGCTAACAGTTAAGCCAAGTAACAAAGCACTTAACACAGTCCAAGCCCCAGGCCTGGATACATAGCCAAGTTTTTAAAGTTTTACAAAAAGTCAACAGGGTGGAGACATTCTAATCTCCATGAGAAGAATAGTCCATAAGGCAAGGACTACAGCAGAAAAAAGGCCATCTTCTAGTTCCCACCAAGCAAATTCCCAAGAAGACAAAAGGCCTTTGAAGGAAAGATGTACAATATTTATACTGAAAAAATCCAGGTTAATGATGATGATGATGATGATGATGATGATGATGATGGAACAAAAGACCAACTGCTGATTGACAAGCTAATTCTGAAGAATTCAAAGAAAAAACAAACCAAACTGTTCATGGCTTGGATAGACTACAAGAAAGCATTTGATTCAGCTGGATTAAGAAATGCCTGGAAATCTTTGGCATCAGCAGCAACATTCTAAAATTCATGGAAATTTCAATGAACCTCTGGAAAACAAAGCTTATGGCTAATGGAAAAGAATTGGGTGAAGTTGAAATTAAATGAGGCATTTTCCAGGATGACTCCCTTTCACCCCTACTATTTATTCTGTCAATGACAACCATTTTAAAGATGAACTGTGGATACGAACTTGCAAAGAAAGGGTTGAAAATTTTGCATTTGTTGTACATGGATGATTTGAAGCTGTTTAATAAAACAAAAAGTGAACCGAGTTCACTCATTGAAAGCACGAAAGAATTTAGCCAGGACATCGGCAGAGGCACTTTGGAATTGACAAATGTGCAACAATGGCAATCAAAGCAGGCAAGGTCATAGAAGATGATGGAATAGAACTTGAAAATGAAGAAATGATAAAGGCAATGTAACCAGAAGAAGGCTACAAGTACTTAGGGATTTTAGAAGCCTCTGATTTAATGCAAAATAGAGTCAAGGAATCGACTTCAGCCAAGTACATTTGAAGAATTTGCAAGATTTTAAAGTCTAAATTGAGTGGTGGAAACATCATAAAAGCAATAAATATCTGGGCTATACCTGTGATTCGATACTCTGCAGGAATAATTGACTGGACCCAGATGGAGCTGGGCAATTTGGACAGAAAAACAAGGAAGCTTATTGTTAAGTTTGCATAGAGAGACGAGACGCGGACTGCTTCAGCTCTTGTTTATTGTGACTTCAGCTCAGAACGGACCCGAATGGCTCAGCCGCAGCGGCTACTTATAGCTGGCTGCCGCTGCTAACAGCCAATCAGAGTGCAGGGTTTCCCCGCACTTTTACAACCAATGATGTCAAACACTTTACAACAACAACCAATCATTTTAAACTATGCATACATAGGTTTGGTCCATACTCAAACCCCATCTATCTAATATACTCTTGTAAATAGGTGGGGCTCTTATGGGTACATTGAGACCTGCATGGTTCAGGTGTTTTGGGAATCTCACCTTGTGAGGAAGGAAATGTATCTGCCAACATTTCCTTATTAGGATTTCTTGTACTGGTAGAACCTGTTTGGTTACTACAACCTGGTCTCTCCTCCCAATCTATTTCCAACCCAGTGTTATCCTCTAAGTCTGGTAATGGTGTGCAATCCTCCATTTGTAAAAATGGTTGTTGGGACTGTGACAGGGTTTGGGATGGTTCCTGTCGTGTTAGCTCGTTACACATGGGGTTGATTCCTACTTGCTCATTACCTCCATTATCTCCCCCTTCCCCCTTAGAAAAGGCAGTGGGGATGAAGTCCAGAGAGGAGCAAGGGTAATGCTCCAGAGGCAGTCTGGACCGTAACTGGTCTATGGGCCTACTCCACAAGGCACCATCCTCAGTTTGAACCCTGTAAGACCTGGGGACTGTAACCTGGGTTACCTCTGCAGGAATCCACAATGGTTCACCTATAAGGTTTTTAGCATAAACAAAATCACCCATGGAGAATTGGCGACTTTTGCTAGTGGAATCTAATGGTGCATTGGGTGTGTAAGTGGGGTGAAGGCGGTCCAGGGGAGACCTGAGTTTTCTACCCATCAAAAGCTCGGCTGGAGTTAAATTAGTGGATGGGTTAGGAGTGAAGTGTTGGATACTGAGTAGTTTTTCAACTTTCTCAGTGATGTCCCCTGGACCCAATTGTTGGAGTTTCTTTTTAGTAAAACGTTCAGCCCGGCCGTTAGTCGAAGGATGCCCAGGGGCTGTAAGGGCATGTCTGATACCCTGCGGTGCTAGATATGATTCAAAAAGATTAGCAGTAAATTGAGGACCATTGTCAGAAACAAGCACATCAGGTAGGCCGTGCGTTACAAAAAGTTTCTTCAGCTGTCTGATAACAGCCTCAGCTGTGGTGGATGATATGGGAATAACCTCTAACCATCTGGAGTATGCATCTACCACAATGAGAAAGGTGTGGCCTCTGGTAGGGCCAGCAAAATCAATATGAATCCTGGACCAGGGGCCCCAAGGACATTCCCATTCCTGTATGGGGGCAATAGGTGGGGCAGGCCTTGTTTCCTGACAATTTGGACAGGATGCAACCCAGTTTTCAACCATTTTGTCTATACGTGGCCACCATACATAACTCCTGGCCAATCCCTTCATTCTGACAATACCCGGGTGACCCTCATGTAACATTTCCAAGACCTCTTTTTGAAGTTTTGCAGGAATAACCACTCTGTTACCCCACAGAATACATCCCCTTAAGACAGATAATTCAGTTTGTCTAGATTTGAAAGGTTGGGAAACCTGAGGTAGATCTTGAAGTGGCCAACCTTTTTTAACCCAACCTACAACAGGAACCAATACAGTGTCCTTGGCAGTTTCTCTAGCAATTGTAGCAGCATGGACTGCTGCTGGCAACAGTCTCTAGAAAAAACATGTAAGTTTCGGGAGCAGGGTCCTCAGTGTGCAAAGGAAGTGGGCAGTGACTCAAAGCATCTGCATGCCCAATGTCTTTTCCCAGTCTATGGATGAGTTTATATGAATAAGCAGCAAGAAATTCAGTCCATCTCAGCATTCTGGGTGCCAGGATGGTTGGTGTTGGTCTGTCTCCTGCCACAATGCCCAACAGTGGTTTGTGATCTGTGACAATGGTGAATCTTCTCCCATAGACGTATTCGTGGAACTTCTTGACTGCTGCTACGAGTGCCAAAGCTTCTTTGTCCAGTTGACTGTAGTTCCTCTCTGCTTTAGTCAAAGTGCGAGAGTAAAAAGCAATGGGAGCTTCCCTTCCACTGGGAAGCCTGTGGCTCAGCACCCCCCCCCACTCCAAAAGGGGATGCATCACAAGTTAATATTACAGGTAAATACTCAAAAAACTGTATCAATACACAATCAGAAGTTATTAGTTTCTTGATATTGATAAATGCAGACTCTTCCTTTCTGCCCCAAACCCATGCAGATTTTTTATCCGGTAGTCTATGTAAGGGTTCTGCAATGGTTGCTTTCTGAGGTAGAAACATGTGGTAGAAATTAACAAGTCCCAGGAATGCTTGCAAGTCAGTTTTGCATTTTGGTCTGGGGGCTTCTTTGATTGCCTGGACTTTGGCTTCTGTGGGGTGGATGCCCTGTTTATCAATCATATAGCCCAAGAATTCTACTTTGTCAGTTCTTAGTGTACACTTTTCTTTTTTTACTTTCAACCCTGCTTTTCTGAACCTGGTCAGGACTTCTCTGAGTTTCTCTTGTAATTGAGTGTCATTTTCAGCAGAGATTAAAAAGTCATCAAAATAGGGCACCACCCCAGGTAACCCTTGTAGCATCCTTTCCATGAGGCTTTGAAATATGCCTGGCGCTACACTTACTCCAAATTGTAACCTCTTGCATTTGAATGCATCCCGATGGGTTACAATGGTTTGGGCTTCTGCAGTTAAATCATCTACTGTTAACTGTTGGTATGCTTGGGCCAGGTCCAGTTTGAAGACTGTGCCCCCAGAGAATGTAATAAATGATGAACCACTGGAACTGGATATGCGCTCTGTTGAAGCGTATGGTTCAATGTCCCCTTGTAATCCCCGCAGATTCTCACAGAACCGTCAGCCTTGACTGGCGTGACTATGGGTGTCTCCCATCTGGAGTGGTCTGTGGGCTCTAGTACCCCTTGGGCTATTAACTTATCTAATTGTTCATCTATTTTTTCCTTCAAAGCAAATGGTACCCTCCTGGGTTTTAACCAGATTGGTTGTACCTTGGGATCTAGGTTAAAAGTGATAGGGGTCCCCAGGTACTTGCCTAATCCATCGCTGAAGACCTCTGGAAACTCAGACTTCAAGGATTCTTCCCAATCAGTGTTGCTCACATGATTGATGCCTGTTACCTTGATGCCCAGCGGGTTGAACCACTCCAGTCCCAGCAAGCTTGGGCGATCTTTACCTACGATGGTCAATGGCAGGAGCTTGGTGTGGCCTTTGAATTTCACGTTGAATTCTCTTGTTCCAACTACTGGAATCTTGTTCCCTTGGTAGTCTTTAAGAGTTAGTGCTTGTTTTTTGAAGTGAGTCTTCTGAATGTTTGGCATCAGTCTTTGAATTGTGTCCCATGACACCATGGACAGGTATGAACCTGAGTCCACTTCCATTTGGCAAGGCCTTCCTTCAATAAATACCTTGACATGCACTTTTCTGTTGTTTAGTGAAGAGGAATGACCAATAGTTACTGTTTGATGAGTTTCATTTTTTCCATTTACTTCTGTGCTGTGCCTCATTCTGTCATTGTTGTTGTTTGGCTTGACTTCTCTGTCTTTGTTGTTTGCAACAAACTTCCTTCTGTTGGGTGGAGTTCTGGATGATTTGAAGACTCTTGCAATGTGCCCTCTTTTTTCACAACGGAGGCAAATGGCTTCCAGGAATTTGCATTCAGTGCGGGGGTAGGTTCCCCCACAACCTATGCAGTGGAAATCTCGCCTCTTTCTTCCCAGGTCATTTCGTTTCCGCTCCATTCTGAGTCTGTTAATTCTTTCTTCTTCTCCACTATATTCTGACTCGGATTCAAGTTCATCAAAATGAGTTGTGGTGGTCTTTTCACCATCAGAATGGCCCGTAGTCTTGTTCATTTTCCTCATGGCTGCTGCTGAGGTTTTGGTGGCTTCTGCTGAGGTTGCTTTTTCTATGGCTTCTTTCAGCGTAATTTTGGGTTTCATCAGTAATTTGCTCTGCAATACCTTGTCTTTAAGGCCCAATACAAAACGATCGCGCATGGCCTCCTCTAAACTGCTGAATTCACACGCCCCCCCCAACACTCCTTAAACTTGCCACGAAGTCATTGACGCTTTCGTCTTCTCCCTGATCGCGGCGATAAAACTCGTGTCTCCTAATGAGGCACGATACTTGGGGCGTGTAGTGTGCCCTTAAAAGTCTCTCCAGATCAGACTATGCCATTACCTTCATGTCTGCTGAGCCAGCCAATGCCTTCGCCATCTTGAAGACTGCAGGACCGCAATAAGTGAGAAAACGCTGCTGCTCAGAAATGGCAGCCAGATCGTTTCCTTCTAAATACATCTGAAACTGATCTGCATACGACTCCCAGTCTTCATTCTTCGGTCGAATGGGGCTGGGGGTGTTCAGTGCTCAGCCAATGCGAAATCCCAATGTTAAGCTCGAGACCGGAGTGGCTACTTAGCTCAGCCAGCTGCCGCGGCTGCCAGCCAATCAGAGTGCAGGGTTTTCCCACACTTTTACAACCAATGATTTCAAACACTTTACAACAACAACCAATCATTTTAAACTCTGCATACATAACACTTATGACTATGAATCATGCCTTGCACCCTAAAAGTGATGTTGATCGGTTATAATTAGCAAGAGCAGAGAGAGGTTGAGGTCTCCTACAAGTAAAGCAGACTGTAGAAGAAGAAAGACACAGCTTTAATGACTTCATCCAGAAAAGTGAAGAGCCAATGATTAAGGAAGTACATAAAGAAGGCCTTTTGAAGACAACCAAATCAAAAGCTGAATACAAAAAGAAGTAATTGAGAAGTGAACTGAAAATTGGAAAAGCAAAGCTATGCATGGCCAATACCTGAAAAGTATTGAAGGCAAAGCTGACCAAAAGCTTACTTGGAACTGCCTAAAATCAGGAATATTGAAAAAAGAAACTGAAGGCTTTATTTTGGCTACTCAAGAACAAGCCTTAGCCACAAATTGCATGAAGGCAAAGATTCAGCATGTCACCACCAACAGCCTCTATAATGAGAAAGATGAAATAGTTGACCATTTAATCAGTGGGTGCAGCAAAATTGTACAAACTGACTACCTAGAATGCTAAAATCATTCACTGGAAATTGTGCCAAAAGTTTGGATTTGAATATAGTAACAACTACTGGGAACATCAGGTTGAAAAAGTTCTGGAGAATGAAAAAGTCAAGATCTTGTGGGATTTCAGAATTCAGACTGACAGGCAGTTGGCCCATAACACACCTGACATAACAATAGTTGAAAAGAAAAAGGGTTGGTTCATTGACATTGCAATACCTGGTGATGCACGAATTGAAGACAAGTAGCAATAAAAAAAACCACAAAGTACCAGGACTTACAAATTGAAGTTGAGTGACTTTGGAAAAAGAAATCGTGTGTTATCCCAATTGTAATTGGAACCCTTGGAGCAATACCTAAAGGGCTACCTCGCTATTTGGAAATTCTGAACTTATCAGACTTGAATACCCTGATTCTACAAAAGCCACCTTACTTGGAACAGCTTATATCCTCCGATGCTACCTTAACAGTTCCTAGGTCCTTGATGATTCATTCATGATAGCTTCAGTTTTCCAAGTTATTGATACCATTCAGTGGTGGGATTCAATTTTTTTACTACCAGTTCTGTGGGCATGGCTTGGTGGGCATGGCAGGGGTGGGCATGGCTTGGTGGGCGTGGCAGGGGAAGGATACTGTAAAATCTCCAGTCAGAGGTGGTATTTGCTGGTTCTCCGAACTACTCAAAATTTCCACTACTGGTTCTCCAGAACTGGTCAGAACCTGCTGAATACTACCTCTGGTACCATTGCTTTATTATTTCCAAAGCTTCTTTCATTTTTCTGGTGCTAAGCAGTATTTTTAATTAGGAGGACTTCATTCTTTCTGAGGAAATGGGTTGAAGAAAGGGTGCCTGGTGTGGGAATGAGAACTCTTCAATAGTGATGCAGGCTTTACCAAATCCCTCTGGTTTGCCTTTACAGCAGGGGTGTCAAACTCGCAATGACACATTGTCATCACATGACGTATCGCAACTCCCTCCCCTTTGCTAAACCGGGGTGAGCGTGGCTAGCATGTGACGCCTCTGGCCTGCAGGCCGTGAGTTTGACACCTGTGCTTTACAGTCTGAGATATTTCTTAAAGGTTTCAATTTTTTTGCCCTGGGTAGAGCTTGGCAGTTTTTTGGTTTTGCTTCTGTGAATACTTTATTTCATATTATAAATTGTCATTGTTCTGTAGCTTCTGTTCTGTTATTTCTGATTCTGAAAGTTCTTTCCAGAATTGGTGCATTCTTTTGAGATATCCTCTTCTTGTTGGGATAATTGCTATGGCTAAACAACTTTTCTTCTAGTAGGCCCTCAATTGTTATTATTCATAATACTTTTAGTTTAATTAGTATTTATCAAATTATTTTAATCTAATAAATATTCAATGAACAATCTGAAACCTCATGAAAGGATTTATGAGCTGAAGAGTTTGGGGATCTCTGATGTAATGGCAGTCTTGTCAGTGATCTTCAGTTTCTCTGGTATCCTGGATTTCAATTAAAACTGAAAGGAAGTTTTAATGAAGTAACTCATCTCTTGAACCCCATTTTTGGAAGTGCAAGTTGCTTAGGAAGTTGGAGAGTAACAGAGAGATGTATGACAGAACACAAAAGAACCATAATCAAAATAGAACCCTAAAAATGAGGCAAATTTTTTTTATGACCTGTGGAGGTCATAAAAAAAAACTTTCAGAAAATTGAAAGGTGACATTTGGAATCATACTAATACAGGTAGTCCTCAATTTACAACAGTTCATTTATTACAATGGTTACAATTTGTAACCGTTCAAAGTTACAATGGAACTGAAAAAAGTGACATGGCCATTTTTCACACTGTTGCCGCATCCTCATGGTCACCTGATTTACATTTGGATGCTTGACAACTGACTCACATTTATGATGGTTGCAGTGTTCTGGGGCCATGTGATCTCCTTTTGCAACTTCTTGACAAGCAAATTCAATAGCCAGATTTACTTAACAACCATGTTACTAACTTAACAACTGCAGTGATTCACTTAACAAATATAGCATGAAATGTCACAAGATGGGATAAACTCACTTAACAAATGTCTCACTTAGCAACAAAAAAATTGGGCTCAATAATGGTTGTAAGTCAAAGCCTACCTGGAATGATTTCTTTGATTTCAGGTAGAAACAGGAACTGATGCCTTTGTCTTCTTCCAGAAGAGGAGGGGGAGTGGCCTGTAAGAATTTATTTTAGGAATGTAGTATTTCAGATTATGATCAAGAAGAAAAGAAGCATCATAGTTTTTTGATAGAAGAAAACCCCACCATTCTTTCTTTCTGCTTGGGGGGAAAAGTAACACTCCACAACAAAAGGGAAAAAAATCCAGGCAAATGTGCTATTATCAGACTGAAAATTACCTAGAATGGCATCTTTGTTTTCCACCTCTTGAACATGCTTGCATGTTTCCTTCATACATTCAGGAATCTATTTGGGCTGTTGTTCATTGTTCTTTCCTCAAACCATCATTCATTTTTGTGTCTTAATTATGTTGGTCTCTACATCAGCTTACTTGTTCACAATATCATAAACCGTTAGGTGTTGCATAGGTTTACTCTCCTCCTCATCCATCCATCCCTTATAGCAAAAGTATTCCCATTAGCAATCATTTTAAGGAAATAAAATACACATATAATGCAAAGGTGTCCATAGTTAAGTAGAAAACAGTCTCAGTGTAATCCTAGGTATTTTCTCAGAACACCACTGTGTTCTTGGAGACGTATTTCCTGGTAAGTGTTTATAGGATTTCAATTTTAGCTAAGGTAAATACTTCTGGTGACTGAAAGTATAAATCAGCAGCACAAAATTAAGATGTGTCATGTGGCGTTTTTGAGAATCAGAATTCTGCAGATCATCCTATTGAAATTCTCCTACAGAGTTCTAAGAAATCATGTTCCAAGCATTCAAATTTCAAGCATGACATTTACTCAAAATTCAAGGGAATGTAACCATTAAGTGAGCTGGGAAGTCTCAGGTGTCAGGGGAGGGTTTTTTTTTTTTTGGTGGTATATAAAGTACATGGAGCAACATCCATTCAGAAGCCTACCCCAGGGTTTTTCTCTGCATGCAACAATATGGATACATGGAATGTTTTGCCATTGCTACACTCCCTGCCAGCAGCTCAGCTTCAGGTAGATGGCTGAGTTCATGGGACAGTGTTGTGTACCAAATGGTGCACACCACAGACCAACAGAATTGGATCCTGATAGCTTTGTGCAACATGGTAAGGCTGTGTGGTGTCATGGTTTTAGGTTACAATTGGAGAGAGGATCAAATTCATCCACCACATCCAGGAAACTTTTTTTGATCATGATCTAGTCACTACCTCTCAGTCCAATAAGCATGAATGGTAGCAAAATTGGACTGGGAAGGACTATGCATCTTTCCTTGAGCTTTTGAAGGAAAGTTGGGGTATAAATTGTAAATAAACAGCTGTGGGTTTGTTTGGTTTTTGTTTTTAGCTGTTTACTTTTTCTTTGTCATAGGAGTTACAGGGTATATATGCAAAATCATATGCAATACATTTTATGGTAAATTGATTTAATGTATTCTTCTTTTCTTTGGGGATTGTTTCATTAATGAAAATCAGATTGTACATTTTATTTTATGAATAAATAAAACTACCACCATAATTAACATGGCTGTTGGAACAGGAAGAAAAGGATTACATGGAAGAACATTTTCTTATTCTTTCATTTGATAGTGCTGCAATTTCTATTTTCCTCTACTATTATCTTATATTTGGAATTAATGTAATTAGCAGAGGTTCAGGCAGTGGTGGGGAAGGCTATTAAAAAAAATGTGAGGATCTCCAAAGAATCCAAGGAAAGTTACAATAAAGAATCCAGGGCTGGTATTAATATTGCCACAATAAACCTTCCCACAAGGTAATTTTTATTTCTTTCAAACAGATCAGTTTGTACTACATATAAAGGGTAATTATGAGGCTTTTACCATTTCTCTGGAGTAATTTAGAGCCTATTTAAGGGCAAACTTCTCCATTTTACCCAATTAAAAAAAATACAAAATTCTTTTCCAGTGTTTGCATATGAGCTACATTTCAACAAAGGAATAGAGCAACTAGTTTTAAGAGGGTTATTTGTAAAGTTCCACTAATTTCAAAGATGTCTATCACAAGAAATTAAGCAATTGTTTGATGCTGAAAGAAATCGCAGAGTAAAAATCTTCCTGACGCTAGCAACACAATTGATTTTTGTGTGTTGGACCTGAAGGAGATAAGTACATAAAGTATTCTTCGCCACTTTCATATACATCTTGCTTCATGCCTGAGTTCTGGGAATCAGCTGTTGGTTTGGGATGCAAGACTATAAGGTTTATGTGTCACTTGTATTAGTTTGTGGGAGTTACTTTCATTAATTGTTCTGCATGTTAATGGTCATTTAATCCCATGTTCGACAATCCAGCAAGTACCATTTTATAAAGGTTAATGAAGTCTTTAGGCAATTATGATCTTTATAATACTCCCTGACCTTTGTGAAATAGTTTGGTGGTTCTTCTTTTTAATTGCTATTGGCAGTGGATGTTTCTTGGAGTGTATGGGGAGTGGTGGAAGGAGGGAGCAGAGAATCTTGTCATGTTGGATGTAGAAAAGCTATGCAGCAGTTTCATTTAGGTAAATATTTGTAGTGTGCTATTTCCCACCTAAAACCTGGCAACATCAAGAATGAGTTTAGCCCGGACTTCCGGGTTGAGCCTTCTCAAGAACGGGCGGCGGTTTGTGATCGTCCACGACCGCAGCCTGGCTCTTGCGTCTGAGAGCCCCGATCCTGCAAGGTTCGGGGCTGAAGCTGCCTCGTAGGGGCGGCGGAGAAAGGGAAATCTGCCAGCCAGAGTGAGGGGAGCTGCATCTCCCCTTTTGGTCTGGTCTTTTCCCTCCAAAGACGTCAAGAAGTGGTGGTCAGAAATGGCCACCTCAAAGAGAAGGTCTCAACGGGATTAAGATTGGTGCAGGAGGAAAGAGAGAAGTCGACAGCAGAGGAACCGGGAGTATCGGATGGTAAGATCAAGGCACCCTGGGATTAAGATAAAGATGAGTTTTTAAAAAAGAGAAACAGAAGCGGCGCAGTTCCAAGTGATGGAAAAAATAAGTAAAATATTTTTGACAGCTATAAGGGGCTTCGAACCGGGAAAGGAAGAAGCCAGCGTAAGAACTTAAGTTTGGGGCTCGGAAAACTTTGAATATCAAAATAAAAGGAAAGGGTTAAGACTCTGTGCAGAAAGTGCCACTTTGTGGAGAAAAATTGGAAGCTAAAGAAGTAAGAAACTATCTTGTTCTTTGTGGATTGGAGTTGTTACATTTTAAAGAGACGCAAGACTCATAGAAAGTGAAAGCTTGAATACACAAAGACGGACTATCGGACTAATTGGTGATATTGATATAGACTCTGGACCTGGGTTAGGATCATAGAAAATTTAAAGAAGAAGAAATAAGGAAAATTAAAATTTTGGTGGTCATCCAAAGAATCAAAAATGGAGTTTAAAAGTATGAAAGAACTGTTACAGGAAGTGACTGAACTAACTTGGCATGTTGCAGAAAATATGGGCATTCAAATGCTGAACAAAGAAGAAGGAGCCTTGGAAAGGGTGGAGCTAGCACAGGAGAAAGCCATCTTAAAAAGACAATTAATACAAAGATTAATACAAATAAAAGGAAAGGAAGGGTGGCTAAAAAACGGAACCTAAGAAAGTATCTAAAAAGGGAACATTTACGAAATTAAGCATGTTAGAAAGGTTCAGAAGGAAAGGAACAGAAAGGTAAAGAGAGAGAGAGGGATTTAAACTGGATAGAGAAGGGGAGAGCAGGATAATAGGGAGGAGAAGGGAGTCAGCACAAGAAAGCCATTTTAAGAAAACAACTAACACAAAGATTAATACAAATAAAAGGAAAGGGAGGATGGTCAAAAATGAAACTTAAGAAGGTAATTAAAGGGGAACATTTATGAAATTAGGCATGTTAGAAAGGTCCAGAAGGATAGAGAGCAGAAAGGTAAAGAGGAGAGAGGATTTAAACTGGATTGAGAAGGGATAGCGATAAAGAGAGGAGAAGGAACAAGAAACAAGAACAAAAGATAGAGAGACACGGGAGATACATAATAAAGAAAGAAACTTGTTTGCATAGAGATAATGGCTAACGTATTTAAAAGGGGGTTCTGCATGAAGAAAAGGTAATAAGAATATATTGATTATAAAAGTATAAAACAATAGGGGTTACTGACAATTTTTACTGGTAAAAGGTCACATTTTATTTCTTATTTACAAAAGAAAGCTAAATGATGATTAGATGAATTGAATTAATTGAAATGATTTTAGAAAATGTCTAAAAATGAGGTTTGTCAATAACCAAGATTAGTTATTTTTATTATTATCTTGGAACCATAAATAAATCTTAGGGGGGATATGTGTTGCAGAACCCGATCGATTAGAGATATATTGTAAGGAGCTTTTTCCTATTTTCTTTTTTTTTTTTTTCTCTATCTTTCATTTTAAAGGGAATGATTATGATTATGCTACTATATTAACCACTGAGGTGCCACTTTCAAAGTAGTAAAAGGGGGGCAAGTCTAGGTTTTTTTTCTTTCATTCTTTTTAGTGTTAAAATTTGTACGGATTTAGAATTATGGAGAGAATATGTGATGAAAGGGCAAATCTGACGGATAAAAGAATTTTGTAAATGATAAAAGAGTATCAACAATGTGAAGATAATTAAAGGATAGATATGGATGAACCTTATCTTTAATATGATGGGTAAATATATTGTTATTTGTAAGATTTATAAATGAAGTTTTTAAAATATATATATATATTTGCAATTAACTCGAAATGAACTGGGGGGCTATACAGATTGAGATTAAGATTTGAGATTAGGATTAATTTCTTTGATCCTTTGTCTGCTAAAATGGAATAGAAGTGAAGTCAAATGTTTAAAATGAATATAGATTTACTGTCATATTTGCATGTAAAAGTGATGACCCGGGAACATGCTGTCTACTGAAAAGAGCTGTTTTAAAAAATTGTTAAAAATTGAATAAAATTTGTTTAAAAAAAAAAAAGAATGAGTTTAGCCCATCTCTTTCCCAGAGCAGAAATAGACAATGCCTGAGATTGCTGAATTTCAGCTCTTATAAACTGTGGCCACATTTCCCAGATTAATACATTATTTATCAACATCTGGAGCATTCCATCACATTCTGGGGGTTCATAATGGTGTTGACATTTGGGGCATAGTGGGTAATCAGGGAAGCCAAGGCAGACTCTTCGTTATCATGCGCTGTGATGCCATATTAATTTATTAGTGTTTCCAATCAGGCAGTATAGATTTGGGGCAACTGAGATTGTTTTAGTCACTGTACTGACCTCGAGAAAATCTGTGGTTTCTAATTAACAAAATGTGTTCCATTATCTTCCTTTAAAGGTTTGCATCTGACAGTTTTAATATATTGTTAAACATATCCCCCATTCAGATATTTCTAAGACATCTATGCAAAGGTGGCATTACAAGAAGAATACACTGACAGTATCTACCCAAGTATTTAAGAACTCAGCAAACACAATTTATAAAGATGATATCCTCCATAAGGGAGGCTATAAATGATTGTCATATTTCAAGAAAGCTGATAAATCTCTAGCAGGATAAGAGATGACATGTTCAATTTATTGACTTAATCTGTTCATTGCATATGTTTTCTAAAAGAAAATTTAAAATTGTGCGATTTATATCAGAATTTGACTAGTGTTTGTTTATAGACAGAATTTATCATTTCAGTAATATCTGATATGCATAATACGACTTTAGAAGATCAAGAGTCAATCAGCTTGCATGGTAGGATAAAGTGGACTAAATCTTCTCATGCTTCAATTCTCAGGTGAAAAATAGCACTTTCAGAAATCATTAATGCATATGTTGAAAGCGTATTTTGAATACTTTTACAAAAGTATACAAGTGGGTTTTTTTTGACTAATTTATTTTCTTCAGCTAGTTTCTCTTGCCTCTCTTAGACCTACTTTAATTATATGGATGAATCCTATCAAGCAAGAGTGATACAGCAAATTGTACGATATGAACAACTTCGTCTTATTTAAAGTACTGTTACTGTATATAGAGATTAGGAGATGCTGGATCTAGGAAGGCTGTCTTTCATTCCAGACACAATTGACCAAATTGAAATCATTATATCAAGAGAAAACAAAGACCACTAACCAACATTTCACACAATACACTACAAATAATGAACTGAAGCAGTCACAGAACAGTTGTAACTCAAAGCAAAAGTATATGTGTTTAATGCAAAAAGGGTTCTAAGGTGTAGATGAAAAAGCTGCTGTCCAAAACACTGGAAAGCTAAAAAAAATCAGCATAACAAGTCAATTATTCAAATCAGAATAAGATGGCTTCTCACATTCTTGTATATGCCTATGTACATTGTTGCTAAAAAAAGAAAAGAATGCTTGCTTTGAACTAACAATTTCTAACCGCTTTATAATTTGCAACCAAATAAGGCACAACATATAATTTCATTTAGCAATAGCATTTAGACTTATATACCGCTTCACAGTGCTTTACAGCCCTCTCTAAGAAGTTTACAGAGTCAGCATACTGCCCCCAACAATCTGGGTCCTTATTTTTCTGTACCTCAGAAGATATAAGTATAGCTGAAAAAACTGCTGTCCAAAACCCTGGAAAGCTTTAAAAAAAAAGAACTCCAGGAGTGAGCAGAGAGTTATTCTGCTGTACTGCATTCTAACCACCAACACTCCGTTTAAATAAATGACTGAAATATGATAGCATTTATCCATCATGAGCAAAGTTGTAAACTACAATGAGTGATGGAAATACTATGTGGACTATGCGTCCTGGTTGTGACACAAGATGAATGAATTTGCCTGCTTATGCAGCAAGCATAAAAGATACACTCACGTTATATCTTTGATTGATTCCCATCCTCTCTGCTTTCAGAAAGAACATTAAGTGGCATGATATAAATTAGTTTTAATATGATTTAAAAAAAAACATAATTATTTTTTATTTCTAGAAATTATTGGTTTATGTTCATTGTGTTTTTTAAGGTTTAAATTATATTTAATATGTTTTCCACTTTTTTCTAGCTAACCTGAGTATCATTTTGATAGAAATATTAATTATAATTCTTGTATTTCTGTGTATTGAGGACTGATAATAAATGTAATTAATTGTTTAATTAATTAAGTGCTGTGAAATCAGTGTCAACTCCAAATGACCACAAACATATTCTTCAGGATAATGTATTTGCCTTTTAGATCTCTAATGACATATTCATTGCTATTGTAATCAAGTTCATCTCTCTTACTGCTGGTCATCTTTCTCTTTCTTTCTTTCTTTCTTTCTTTCTTTCTTTCTTTCTTTCTTTCTTTCTTTCTTTCTTTCTCTCTTTTTCTTTCTTCTTTCTTCTTTGCTCCCTCCCTCCCTTCCTTTTATTCCTTCCACCTTTCCCAGTGTTATAAACCTCTCCACAGAACTAGATCTTCCTGTAATATGTCCAAAATAAAATTTGAGCCTAGTCATTTGTGCTTTGAGTGAGAACTCTGGATTGATTTGTTCTATTATTCATTTGCATATTTGACTCAGGAGTTTTCTCCAACAGCAAAGTTCAAAGAATCAAGACTCATTCTATCTTGATTGTTCAATAAACTTTCAGTTCTATAGCATGTCACAGGGAAAACAATTCAGTGTTTTATAGGAAATATGTGCATACATACATGGAAACATCTAGCATATATACATCATAACATTTATCTTTTCCAAGGCTTTGGAGTGGAGTTTCTGAATACCAACCTGCATCTATTTATTAACAGATAGTTATTTTAGTGTTGATAATCCTAAAAGGCAGAAATTATCCATTACTTCAATAACATCACTGCCAGTTTTAGTTGGTTGCTGTAGTTATTGTCATTAGTTGGTCTTTATATTTAATCTTAATCTCATTTCTTTGTATACTTCTTAACATTTATTATTTGCATTTTCAGCTATTACAATAATGTAATTAGTATACTACAAAGTGATGTTTCTCCAATTTTAAGCCACATTTATTTTGCAATCCATGTTTTTTTTACCACATATTTAGCATATAGATATTACTTCAGTGTTGACTTGGAGGCAGTCCATTTCACCATATTTTCTCCAGACTATGACTTTCTGTTCTGTTTATTGGTTTTGTAGGAGGACAATGAGATGTTCAAGGATGACCACTTTCCTAAGGCCATTCCACAGCTTGACAAGGTCAATACAATAAACACTTTCATACAGTATACTCAATGAAGTATGTATTGACATCCTTTTGATATTCTGTGGTATTCTCAATTATCCCAAAGGTGCTTTTTCAAGAGGCAACTGGACTTTCCTTCTACCAGAAAATCTAGTTGCCTCTTGAAAAAAATACCTTTGGGACCACCATGACCTGGATGACTGAGAATCTCCATAGACATTTTCTCAATTATCCAACATACAAGAACAGTAACGTCTCAAGTTCTTGGGCATTTTCTAAAGTCAGATTAAACACATTTGGCATCTTCCTTTCCCTGTATTTACCCTTAAGAATTTTGATTTCATTCTATAGGTATTCTGATTCTTATCAATAAGGTTCAATAGGTCAAAATGATTCCTGATGTTGTCTTTGAAAATAGTAGGAGTATGTTTAACATTACAGTATAGTGTGGAAATTGTTTAGCTTTCATCTTCTGTTTTTGCATGACTAGTATTATTAAGATTAGTCACATAAAGCTTTGACAACTATATACACAGAATATATTCACCTTATAAATACCACTACTATTCTGAAAGATCCCCAGCTCTTCCAAAATAGATACCGTGTTTCCCCGAAAATAAGACCTACCCCGAAAGTAAGACCTAGCACTATTTTCTAAACCTGCCCTAATATAAGACCTACCCTGAAAATAAGACCTAGTGTAAATCTCCAGTTCCAGGAAGACTTTTCAGGGAGCAACCGTGCACCAAACACCCCCTACACACTCACACCCACTATTTGGCACCATAAATATATAAGACCTACCCCAAAAATAAGACCTAGTGTGTTTTTGGGAGCCAAAAAAAAATATAAGACAGTGTCTTATTTTCGGGGAAACACGGTATTGAGTGCTATACGAACTCAAAGGTCCATCATCCAGCACTATATCATCAGCCATTGTATGTTGTCTATTTAGCTTGTTGGTAAAATACAGAAATGTTTTAGCATTGCTTCTTTGGGCAATATAGCAATAGCACTTAGACTTATATACCACTTCACTGTGCTTTACAGCCGTCTCTAAGCAGTTTACAGAGTTAGCATATTGCCCCCAATGATATGGGTCCTCATTTTACACCTCAGAAGGATGGAAGGCTGAGTCAACCTTGAGCCTGGTGAGATTCAAACTGCCAAATCGCAGGCAGTCAGCAGTCAGCAGAAGTAACCAGGAGAAGTACTGCACTCTAACCACTGTGCCACCATGACTGTATAAAATGATTTCTTAGTTATTGCCAGTAAAGTAATTATCTATGTCCAGTATTTTCCACATCATTGTGGGCTGGTTTAGATGACTAAACTTTAAACTTTGCTTTAACTTAAACAGTTGTGATGACCTTTACACTTGCATTCCCAGTGTTTTTCACTTATGTCCCTGGAAGATTTGAGGGGCAAATTCAATGAATAAATATAATAAATAAATTCAGATGTTCCATGTCCTCATAATTTTAAAATAATCTGCATGAACATTCATGTACAATTTTAATTGTTTTTCTTCTCTTGTTCATGTTCATGTAAAGCAATTCAGTATACACCTTTTTACAAGAACTTTGCTCTAATATAAAGCATTTTATATGCTTTTTACCATCGCTATCTATTTTGATCAGTTCTTTTACAAAACTTGAAAATATGTCAGCAGTGATATGGAATTTCACTTCAACCTTCAAATTAGTTTTTGGAAATACTCTAAAATTTTGGTCCATTGACCCAATTAATTTCATTTAATTGGTATATTATCAGATCATATCTGTTATGAGAATGCATAGTCTTACAATGAATGACAGATTGCACTAAATTATTAGAAGACTCTAATGTTTAGACTTCAATGGTTGGCAAAATCTTGTTTACATGATAAATGGTCTACATAAAATGCTTGAATAAGTACACATTGGTCTTAAAAATGCAATGTTAGAAGGTTCTAGTTTCTATCATAAAATTCAGACAGTAAACACATTTCTCATTTCTCTCTCTATACATATCAACAGCAGTCAAGAAAACAAAACTGCTGTAAAACCTGTGGGGTTTTTATTTTCATTTTATATAATTATTCTTTGCTCATAGTAATTATATTTGTTAATAATACTGAAACCAATTTTCATGTCTTGCATTACTCTTCTCAAAAAGCCATTTGAAATGAATTAAATCTCTTTTGGGAATAAATACAATACAGTATATTAGTTCATTTCAAGCTCCAGTAATAGTCAGAATCACAACTTAATGGAATCTGATGAGGCAGGACAACCTTTGTGAACTTTAAAAGGCATTTATATCCTGTCATTTATTTTAATCTGATAAATTGTATTTGTCATTGACAGGATGAATGCTTAACAATTGTTTGGGATTTTTAACAAAACAAAACACAACAACCCTAGTAAAATAAACTGAATATGTTAGGCATTGCTTCTGTGAAGTCAAATAGAGTTATCTGCTTACAATGATTAGTGAACTGTCTTCTTTGTCAGTAGATGTATAAATAAAAAGATAGAAAAGAAAGAGGATGTTTTCAAATGGTATTGATTGATGCTGTTGCTTAGTGCTCACAAAATCAACTCAGCAATAAGTAATTCCTGGGCTACTTATGCATTAAGAAATCTTCTCTGGCAAGGAAAGTACCATGCCAAACATTTCCACTCTCTTCCCCCACCCCTATCATTTGCACTGAAAGTTGTGTAGTTGTGATGACCCAGAGTATATCAAAAATATAACAAAAACCAAAATGCAAATAAAAGTCCTTTAATGCCTTCAACTTGGCTTCACTGTTTAATTGTTCACAGTGGAGGAGTAAACTATTTTCAAAATAACATTTCAAAGGAAAGAAACACAGTTCAAAATCAAAGAGCTGATAACGAAGCAAAAACCAAAAACAAACCACACTGAATAAAGTTCCACAACAGACCAGGATAGATAATTGCCAACTTCAGGAAGATAACCAGATACAGTCCATTGGAAAAACACCAACCAAGATAAACCTTCTTTAGGAATAAAATACTAATTTGTCTCCAGTGTCTGTTAGCGCGCAGGTCGAAATTCTTATGCAAATCTCACACCTGCAACCCATGAAGAGGATCATGGCCCTCTCCTCCCGAGTAGACCACATTTTACCCTGATCCTCTCCTCCCTGCCTGCCCTAGGATGGATAGGGGATGGGCCTGGGTCCTCCTCTGACTGCTCAGCTGGCCTCTGCCCTTCTCCAGCCTCCTCCACTACCTCTGGAGCCACACTTCCACTCCCTGTTGGCTGTTCCCCCTCTTCCACAGAGTCAGTCTCCACCAGGGGCATGACAGTAGTGGAGGGCATCGTCGTATTTATGTACAAGGAAGTCAAGGCTGCAAAATAGTAATCTTTTTTCCTCTTTAAAATACAGATATATTGGCTTTAACAGCAGTTCTTGGAATATAGTATGTACATTTTTTTTCTTTTTACGGCCCCGTAATCCCTTTATTCGGAGTAGAGTCAGGGTGGCTGAATGGAGCTGAGCATTTACTGGCCAGATGCCCTTCCTGATGCCTACACGAAGTTCAAGCATATATTTTCTTTGTGCCCTGATAGAGAAACATCTGCCGTTGTCTAAGATTGAACTCTCAACCTTCTTAATATTTTCACTTCTAGGCCACCATGTTGCTAGTATGCACATTATAAGTTCTATTTTTAAACGATCAGTTTTTAACCTATTCAATCAGATTTCACAGTTTCAGAGTGAATTCAGTACTTTCATATCTGGATCACTCATTATATATCAGAGATGGGCAATTAATTTTCCCAAGGGGAAACTGGAACTGTTGTGGATGGCTGAACCAATAGGCTGAACCTGTATTTTAACACTTTAAACAAAGGAATAAATGATAAGATTTTGATTAGATGTTACTAGTAAAAATACATGTTATATTTTATTTATGTTTGATTTTTAATTTCCAATTGACCTCAAGTGGGACGGCTAAAGGGTTGAATGTGGCCCAGGAGTTGTAAAATATCCAGGTCTGTTGTATATAATACAGTAAATAAACTAATAAAGAGAAATATGAAATGTTTAATGAATCTCTTCAGATTTATATGTAGAATTTCACTTATCCCATTATCCAATAAAAGGAATATATTATGTAGTATTGAAATATAAAAATATTTTCCCTACAGTTTTATTTACAATTGCACTCCTATCTTAAAATAGCTGGTCTAATTAATGAACCCATTTATGGGATTATTCAGACTATGCCATACTTTTAAGTTGTGTGACTTCTTTATTTCAAGCTGAGCAAATGCACTGTTTCATCTCCTTCTGCTGGTTTAAAGGAAGTGAAACATAGCAAAAGGGAGGTACCAAGGGAAAACAGAAACAATGGCCAGTATTTTGTGTATTTTTCCCTTAAACATTTAGGGGATGAAGAAGTAAGTAAGGGAGATAA
This sequence comes from Naja naja, assembly GCA_009733165.1. Classification (NCBI taxonomy): domain Eukaryota; kingdom Metazoa; phylum Chordata; class Lepidosauria; order Squamata; family Elapidae; genus Naja; species Naja naja. The sequence continues at coordinate 201,000,352 of CM019148.1, read as the reverse complement.
TATAAGTTTTGTTCCAACTCATCAAAGGGAGAAAGCAAAAGAAAAAACATCCATTCCAAACAGATTGGGTAGGGAAGAAAAAAGTAATAATTCAAATTAATTTAAACATCAAAAGAGGGAGGAGAATAAGCAGGATTAGCAACAGATGAAAGCAAGGGATGGGACATTCCAGACTATTATAAAACATTGTTTATAAAAATAGGGATTGTTCCCATAAAGACTGTATGAGGCAGTATAAGCTGCTACTGAGTGAATAAGTCATGATCTATATCTGTCCTGTTCCAACTAAACACTTCCTTCTGGCCTTGTATTTCATTGAAAGGCCATGGTTCTGTGGAACTTCTGGAGGAATGCCTGCCTCATCCTGCTTCAACTTCAGATTTCTTAGCAGGTATTTCAAGGGTAAAGGTGGCATGACAGCTTTGCTGCTCGTTTTCTTTCGCTTATTTTGATCTCAAGCTTTGTTCTTTTTTTTTTAACAGTACAATGTCAACAGAAAGTCCATTATCACAGATCATCTTCAAGATGCTTTGGGGGACTAGAAGCTAGAGATGATGGCAATGTGGAACAGCTGAACAGTTTATTAAAAGATAAAGACCATAATATGTTCCATATTCTCCAGGAAAAGAAAGAAAGGGGTCAAGACGTTTAATCTGTTTCCAAAAAAACTGACTGCAAAATGCTTTTTTTATGATAAGCAGATGTATTCCACTCTCTATCTTCTTCCACAATGCATATAACTTATCCATAACAATGTAGAACCTCTTGCAAAAAAAACCTGACATCCATCTCTCATAGTAACTTCACAGTGCTGACCAGCATGCTTCATACTGTGATATTAAGCCTTACCAAATTAACAGTGCACACAAATGTTTTATTTCTGCATTATTTGTATACAGTCAGAATTGCTCATCTCTAAGCAGTAAACTTGAATAGGAGTTGATATATTAAGCAAAAAGCTCTATTAGACGTGGTTACATACTGCCAGCAATATCAGCTAGTTAACACTCAGGGTAACAAGAGCAGTTTATGTGAATCAATGTTCCAATTCCAAACTTCATATTCAGGTAATTGTAACTCAGTTTTTTTCTGAGTAATTCTACCTGTACAAGGACAGTATTTTATACTGTAGTAATTACAGTTTAGGACTTTAACACTCCCTTCCCCATTTTATAGTTTTAAGGCAACCTTAAATTACAGGGATAGGACAGTGGTTTTTATTTAGCCACTATGTACTATGTTCCTGAGCTGTACCAAAAGTGTGGAGATTCACAGTATTTCTCTTTAGCAGCCTGAACTTTGTGAAATAGTCTCCTTCTGGTGGTCCAATTGGCACCAAGCCTGGCATGCTTTTTGTAAGGCTGCCAAGCCGGAGTTATATTACTTTAGTATAGTGCTGGCATATGGCTTATGGGCTATTTTTTATTTATTGTGCTCATTTTATTACTATATTATGGCTATCATTGTTTGGGAGTGTAGTTACAGTATATTTGACTGTTATAAGACTTTATTCTAAACAGCCATGACTTGCTAAATTGAGTAGTACATTTATGTATGTGTGAGTGTGAGTGTGTGTGTGTTCCTTTGAGTCAGTTTTCATTTTTGTTTTGTAATTCCTGCAGATTTCTTGGCAAGGCTTTTGGAAGTGGTTTTCCCTTGTCTGCTTCCTAAGGCTGAGAGACAGTGACTAGGAGGCAACTGGAACTCATACTCTCCCAGTTTCTAGCCTGGTGCCTTAACCAATATAACAAACTGGCTCTGAGGTAATACAGTAACATAATAGTTCTGTATTTGCTTTGCATATTATTTTATTAGTCCCTTTCAAACGTATGATTCTATGCTCCATTTTCTATTATCTTTTCCCATGTTTTTATTTTCTGAACCAGAAAGCATGGAGAGGAGGGACTACAAATTTAATAAATAAATTATCCACATATTTTCTATAGTACATTTTTGGCAAAAGACTTTTCTAGTACAAAATGGTCATCAACAATTTTGTTCTCTCTCTCTCTCTCTCTCTGTGTGTGTGTGTGTGTGTGTGTGTTGAGAACAACAATTCCCAAGTTTATTTCATTTCCTGATGCTACTGCCCTGGTAGGGCTAATCTGATATCACTAAAAATGAAACCTGTCTAGAATACAGCAGAATACAGAATTGGAAAGGCTGCATTCAAAATTCCTCCATTCCCATTGGAGAGGAAGAAAAAATCATGAGTGTTAAGCAATTGTTTAAAAAACAAAAAAAGCCCCAAAGCATAATCTTATCCTGCCCCATTTAGGAATATTTTATTCTCTCTCTTGTCTTGGATCTTCCCTCTCTACAACAATAAATCTTTCTGCTAAATTTAGGAAACTCGCAGAAGGGATCCTCACTTCCAAAGGAAGGCAATAGGCATTCAATTAATCATTTTAACTATTTTAATATTTGCCCTGGAAATCAGCCCTATATAATTTTTGTTGTCTTGGTTTTTTTCCTTCAAGGGATACTTTAAATTATGTAATATCTGGAAAGCGGTAAGCTATTTCACATGCCCATTATATAGCCCTGCCTTCAGAAGTTAAAAAAGGGGGGGAGGGGCAGAGATGACTTGCAGAAGAGGAATATGTACAATCCTAAATGTTATTCTCATCTCGAATGGAAGGGCAATCAATCAGTTGTAATCACTCTTCTAAATCCCCTCCCCATTCTTTACAAGTATATTTACATATTTACATCATGGTTTCATTGGTGACTCACAGTTACCAAAGGCACACCTCTATGCCTTTGGTAACATTAATATGCACTTCTAAAAGAATGGTGGTACTTTACCATCTGCAGCCACATTAGTGCTTTTACGTAATGTGGAAAGAAACAGGTGCTTGATCATTTAGCTGATTATCAGAGCAATGTTTTGAACAGCAGTGTGATCTGTGGCAAATCCCATTATTATAGGTGGACTCAGAACTGCTAGCATCAAGATGAATGAAACAGAACAGTGCTGTGTTCTATGAAGTCCGTCGAAGTATATCTGATAACTCCCCCCATGAACAAATTAAAAGGGACAAAGGGAAGATAAATAAGTATATAGAGATCTCACAGAATAACTGGAATAAATTATTGCAGTTAACTTCAAATTTCCCCCCAAATTTCCCCACCTTTCCCTTACAAAGCAACTGAATTTGCTGGGTGTATAATGGTTGCCCAGTAAGTTTTAATCAAGTATACATAATGATATATCAAACCTAGCATAAGATAGGTGCTCTGGCTATTGTTAAATTTCAGGCTTGTTAAGCATTGGCCATGCAGTCAAATGCAGGCTATGGTGCTGGGAATTAAAGCTTTGTGGCATCTGCATCATCATTTCCAGCTGGAAAATTGAATGATTCATTGCAAGTCTTCAAACATATAAGATGGTTCTTTGTTGCTTCCAGATGTGCACTACAGATGTCTTCTTGATGCCTTTTATGGGTAAGCATGCACAATAATCACACTTCAAAGCATTTATAGCACAAGTATCATTATGTAATAATAATGAAATTTATTAGATCTCACAGGAGGTGTGATGGCTCAGTGGTTAAAGTCATTGAGTTTGTCAGTTGAAAAGCTGACAGCCCAGTTAGAGAGCCAAGTGCGATGCAATGGGGTGAGCTCCCATTATTTACCCCAACTCCTGCCCACCTAGCAGTTTGGAAGCATGCAAATGCAAGTAGATAAATAGATACCATTTTGGTGCATCTCAGTGTATAGTTATGCTGGCCACATGATCACAGAAGTGTCTTTGGACAAATCTGGGTCTCTCAGCTAAGAAATGGAGAAGAGCATACCCCCTTAGAGTTGGACATGATCAGACAGAAGAAACCTTTACCTTTATTAGATCTCACACAAGGGATAATAAAGCATGTGGATAGTTACACAATGTAAAGAAATAATAGAAATCATGTGAAAAGGAATAGTTGTACTCAGTAGATTCAGCAATTAACAGCAAAGACAGGGCTTACAATGATTCACATATTTATTGAGATATAGCACTTAACAAAAAGACTTTCCAATGTATGATTGTTATCAATAAAAGTAACTCTGAACTGAACTCCATCTGAGAGACTTAATCTGTGGGGTGGGAAAATAACCACTAGAGTTGAGGATTTGAATTGGAATAACAATGGGAAAACAGAGATGGAAATTCAAGGGGGAAGGAAGGAAATAAGGAAATACAATAAACCGGTTCTTTTCTAAAATCCAAGAAAGCCATGAGTAAAGGAAAAGGAGAAGATGCTTTCCTTTCTGAAGCAGGAAGTATACACAATATGGAAGTACACCATTTCCAAAACAACAAGCAAATGGAACTTTTCTTAGATTCAGGAAGTGAATAAAGAAATGTGTGTGTGAATGTGTGTGTGTGTTTTACATTTCCCAGCTATTTTTACTCACTATTTTATTTTGTTCAACAACTTTTCTATAGAAATTTATCTAAATTTATCTGGTGGTGCAGTGGTTAGAACACAGAATTGCAGACAAATTCTGTCCATAGTCTTGAGTTTGATTCTCACCATCTCAGGTTGTCTCAGCATCTTCCATCCTTCCAAGGACCCAGATTTTTTTTTGGAGGGGGCAATATGTTGACATTTGTAAACCACTCAGAGAGAGCTGTAAAGCAATATAGAGTGATACATAAGTCTAAGTGTTATTGCTATTGCTAAATGGGGTGCTAAGTAAAAAAAATGTACAAGCTGAAGCTAGTTATAAAAAGAGAGTTCTATGAAATCAGATCTCATTGATAATGAACCCAAATGGGAGAGAAGAGTAGAATGTTGAATCCTACACAAACACAGAAGAAGGAGAAAAAGCCATTTCCGGAAGTTTATACATAAGTGAGTTTGCATTATAATGCCCACTGAGACCAGAGAATAGAATCCAGTTTTCAGAGAAAGTGGTTTTTTCTCCTTTTGTCTCCCTCCTGGCCCAAATAAACTCAATAAATATATAACTAATAAGGACTTCTGCTCAGTGGATCTGAGCTGGAGTATATTCTGAGCAAGAGACAATTTTCACTGATGACACTTTGTGGGTAATGGAAGTGTTTACAAAACTTAGTGTTCGAAAATTGAAAATAGGGAAAGAATATCTTGTGGCCTTCAGGCTAGTTCAACACTTGTTACCTATGTTAAAAAGAAAAATTAAAGGAATGGGAATCAAGAAGCACTCTTGACATAGTCTCAAGGGCTTTGTTAGCTATGCAGGATAATGAACATGGCAATATTTAGAGTTTGTGGTTAGCTAATTAATAATCACATAATTATCCCCTACTCATTTGAGGAAAGGAGCAGTGTATAAGTAGCTTTCTTCAGATAAAGTACTTCAATATGCATGCCATTAATTTAGGACTCACCTACCGAGGCAGATTCTGCTGAAGATATGTGCCTTGATTTGTCTGGTTGACAACAGTTGAAAGGGAAACCAGATGTCTTGCCTCAAACCTAGGGGATTAAAATATTTCAAGTTCTTTAACATTCTTAATAGAATTCTTAAAAGAAAGAATGGGTGACAGACTATCACAGTCTTTTTCTATCCATCAAAAAGTTTATTCCTTTGAGCAACAATTATTTGACAGTCTTATATACACTATGTGGAAATTGGCCTGCTGAACATCTTTAAAAACATGGCTTCTTAGTGTCTTTCTTAGGTCCAAACATAGGACTGTTACCAAATCTGAAAAATTGTAATTGATAAGTCATGAGTTTTTGTTAACTAATTCACTGAGACAACTGATATAAATATGCATTTTGAACACTGGACAATGTTTTCTCACTATTCATTCCTGAGAATTGTGAGATTAGGAGTTGAGATTATTAGCTAGGAACTTTCTAGCTCCTGAGAGTTAGAGGACACTCCAGAATGGAGTGAAAAGTTCAGTAGAAGAAGAGAAACTGATTGGAAATGAAATTGGAACTTATGTTATATGGGTTGACACAGGACTCCATCTAACTTGGTATTGTTCACATGAATGGGTAATGATTCTCTAAGACTGCAAATTGTAGAATTTGCCAAGCACCTGGAACACATTACAGGGTACATTAGCATTGTTCAGATACAATTCTTCTGTTATTGCATATCCACAAATGTCCTAATTTGGGAAAGAGTGGCAGAGCTCTCTGGGGAAAAATAAACATTTTTTTACTTTTTGCTTTTGCCTTTAGTATTTTATTTCATATTCTCATATTTTATTTTTATTACTTATCCACATACTTTTCATGTTCAGAAATGGTGATTTAATGAAGATGAACTTGGCATGGTTAGGCATATGAATCTTACAGTTTGGCTCATTGCCATAAAACAGGTATGGTTCATCAGGCACAAAGCCTTTGCTGAGGATAGCAAATAATTAGATAAAACTGTCTTAGTATTTTACTCTTTCATAAAATAAGGCCCACCCCAGACCCAAATATTTATCCTAAAATAATTATCAGCATTCAGATGATTTTCTTTTATCTCCTTTCACATACAATAATTGGTGTTTACAAAGAATTTCAAGGAGGGAGTAGAAGTACTTTTCTTCATTTATTTTTATTTTTTTCTTTTAATAAAGCCCTCCAAAACACATGCACACACATACACACACACACATTTACAGCAGCAGTTTAATGTCCAGAGAGAACAATAGGTATCACAGCCTCCTTTAATAAGTACCCTTTACATGACCTTCATAATATGAAATGGTGACAGATTCAGCTTACCATCAATATTTGGTTTATCAAGCACTTTTACCAAATGTATTTCAACTTGCAGTCCTTTGAATGAAGAAAGTTTAGTTTAGTTTTTAGTTTAGTTTTCATACTATAATTGCCTTTTTTGCCATCTCAAAGGGAACAGATTACTGCAGTCAATCTATTACTACCGTCATCCACAAACACAATGCAAACAGAAATATTCCAGAGCTAATGTAGAGCTGTGTGACCTGCTTTATTCTGTTGAGGACTGGCTTGTTTTAATGCAATGGCAAAGCATTCCCATTTCAAATGATATAGGTGGTGTTTACCATCCATTAACCTAAAAGTGGCAATAATTTCTCAGGTTGTAATTAGTTACAGTGAATGATGTGGATCGAGCATTAGCCTGTCAGCTGTCTTGTATTATGAATGCAAGTCACCTCACCCCCTATCTTTCCCTCTGTCCTTTCCTCTTTTCCTCAGTCATGGCAATTCATTAGTTCTGCTGTCTGAGAGCAGCTGTACCATTTGAGATGTAATTTATTCAGATTCCCCTCAATATTACTAGAGAAGCGTGAGGAGATAAGTGATTTGATGAGGCTAGGTATTTACTGTCAGATAACATTATAGATGGAATGTGAGTCAGAAATTATAGAAGGCGGGGGGAATAGCTCCTCCTCCCTGTTCAGAAATATTGCCCCCTTTTTACCACAAAATATATTTCAAGAAGTAAAGACAAAAATCTGTCACATTAAGTTAAAGAATGCCAAAGAAGGCTATAAAGAACTAAGTTGGACAACACTGGAACCAGCCATCTCCATGCTATAGAGAAACTTACAGAGAGATCCCTCAGTTGCATGCAAGAAAAACCTTTCCTCACTCTGCCTGTCTCACTTTATGTTAAGGTTGACACTCCTGATGAATGTTTGTAAGGCTCAGGTCATTACAAAAAGCAGGTGAAACCTCTATAGTTCACTATTGGTATTCTTCAGAAGTGATAACTCTACTTAGCCTCTCTTACATTTGTCAATAACCTTCAGAAGAGTCACAATCTATTGAATCCATCAGAATGGTAGCATTGTGCTGACCTTGAATACAAAACTCATAGCTGAACAAGGCCTTAACATCCCACCACTCAGCAAAGACCACCTTTCTACTGTTGCTGCCAAATATGAAGTGCATTTTCTCAAAAAGGAAAGCTTAGCCTCTTCACTGCCATAGGTTCTGTTACTACACAATGAGTCTTATCTCTGTAACTCCCATTCCAAGAAAGCAAAAACAAAAACAAAACAGACACAATATAGAACATAGAATGAGGGGTGTGTGTGTGTGTGTGTGTGTGTTAGACAATCAAGTAGAAGAAATGGGAATACTGTAAAGAGACTTCAAAAGCAGAAAAGCAAAAATGGAGAGAGAAATACTGTCAGAAAGTGGAACTTTCTGGTGTAACTACTATGCAGTTTACAAACTTGTGGGGATTAGGAGGCAAATCAAATCCACCAATCACAGGGTAATACCAGATGCCCTGGAGTGGCATCACAAGCCACGCCCCTTGGCATATAAGGGGCAGCCCAACAGGCAATTTACCTCAGGAGGGAGGTCAAAGGCCTAAACAGAGGCCTAAAGGCAAGTCAGAGGCCTAAAGGGATGTCAGAGGCCTAAACATAGGTTAGAGGCCTAAAGGGGATGTCAGAGGCCTAAACAGAGGTCAGAGGCCTAAACAGTTCTCTCAGGAGATTCTGAGGAGATCTAAAGATAAGGAGGAGATCGGAGATACTGAGAAGATCCAAGACTCTGAGGAGATATTGGGATCTGACAGACTGAGGTCTGGGTATGAGAAGATATAGCAAAGGGATCTGAGAGAAGATCTATATAACCTAAAGAGAAAGGGACTTTCTAAAAGAGGTTAGCTATATATCTAAGGAGAGGTTATGAGAGGAAGAACTGTGAATCTCTCATAGAGACTTACGAAAGAAGAAAAGACTGTATATATTTAAGAATAATATATTTATTGATTGTTCTACTCTGTTATAAATAAATCTGTTTTGATCTGACACAACTTGGCATTGCAATTTGTTGAATGACTCTGTGAAATAGATATAGGTTTAAAGATCCAGGACAAATTCAATTAATTATTTAACAAATACAATCCTTCCAGCTGCCCATGATGAAAAGGAAGGAAGAAAGAAGATTTGGTGCTTCCAGATTCAGGATGACAAGAGGAGAAAACAGAAAAAGGACCAACATACCCAACAGTTTCTGCACCAGCTAGCACTCTTACGTAAACATGCTTCAAGGTTCCAAGGGCATCAAATGATTCAACAACTACGGTACTGTACATCACTCAAAGTTACTTTTTTTGTGAGATGGGTGGCCATACAAATTTGATAAATAAATTTATTTATTTATTTATTTATTCGAATTGTATGCTGCCCTACTCCCTAAGGACTCAGGGCAGCGAACATTAAAATGGAACAAATTTACAATAAAAAGACAATTAAACAAATAAACAAGCCGAGTACAATTAAAAAGTTGAGAAAATTAAAACCCTCACCACCACCCCGGGTCATTCCAGGCCGGCCTGTTGAAACAACCAAGTCTTCAGGTCTCGACGGAAGGAGCGGAGGTCAGGGGCCAAACGGAGATCCATGGGGAGCTGATTCCAGAGGGCAGGTGCTCCCACGGAGAAGGCCCTAGCCCTGGGAACCGCCAGCTGACAATGCCTGACCGACGGTATCCCAAGGAGGCCCCTCCTATGGGAGCGAACAGGGCGATCGGAAAGTGATGCTGGCAGGAGGCGTTCCCACAAGTACCCTGGACCCAAGCCATTTAGGCCTTTATAAGTTGTTACTAACACCTTGAAGGCGACCGAGAGACCGGCAACCAATGCAAGCGGCAGGAGGGTGTAACATGGGAGTATTGGGATACCCCATCACAGCCCGCGCCATTCTGCACCATCTGCAACCTCGGGTCAGCCGCAAGGGAGCCCCATGTAAGAGGCAGTAGTTGATTCTAGAGGTGACGCATGAGTAACCGTTGAAGGGCATCTCGGTCCAAATAAGGGTGGAGCTGGCGAACCAGCCGAACCTGGGCAAAAGCTCCCCTGGCCACAGCTCCCACATGCTCCTCCAAACCAAGCTGTGACTCCAGAAGGACACCCAATGGGGCAACACCTCCCCCATGACATCCAATAAAGACCGAGATGCCGGTAAGAACAGCCACTCAGTCTTGGTGGGGTTGAGCTGAAGCCTATTACTCCCCATCCAGACCCGTACGCCTCCAGGCACCGGGACATCACGGAGAGAGCATCACTGATCGGGTCTGGGGTGGAGATATAAAGCTGGGTATCATCAGCATACTGATGATACCTCACCCCAAAACCTCGGATGATCTCGCCCAGCGGTTTCATGTAGATATTAAACAGGAGAGGCGAGAGAACGGACCCCTGGGGCACCCCACAAGTGAGGGGCCTCGGGGCCGACCTCTGCCCCCTGCCAACACCGACTGCGAACGGCCCAAGAGGAAGGAGGAGAACCACCGCAAAACGGTGCCCCCCACCCCCAGTCCTCTGAGCCGCTGCAGAAGGATACCATGGTTGATGGTATCGAAAGCCGCTGAGAGATCTAACAGGACAAGGACAGAGGAACAACCCCTGTCCTGCGCCCTCCAGAGATCATCCATCAGTGCGACCAATGCTGTCTCCATGCTGTGTCCGGCCCTGAAGCCCGATTGATATGGGTCTAAATAATCAGCTTCCTCCAGGAACAAGGGAAGCTGCTAAACCACCACGCTCTCAACAACCTTTGCTAAAAAGTGAAGGTTCGAGACTGGACGATAGTTGTTCAAAACGGCTGGGTCCAAGGCAGGCTTCTTGAGGAGGGGCCTCACCACCGCCTCTTTCAAGGTGGCGGGAAAGACTTCCTCACTCAAGGAGGCGTTGACAATTGCCTGGAACCAGCCGCGTGTAACCTCCCTGGAGGCATACACCAACCAGGAAGGACACGGATCCAATAAACACATGGTGGAAGACAGCCTCCACATGATCCTGTCCACCTCATCAAGGGAGACCAGGTCAAACTCAACTCAGATAGAATCCACCAGACCCGTCACCATCCCATCATCAGACCACTGCCAATCAGAGTCCAAGCCGGCACGAATTCGAGCGACCTTATCTGCCAGATGTAAACTAAATTCCTCTGCTCTGCCCTGCAAAGGGTCTTTTCCCTCCCTCAATTGGAGGAGGGAGCGGGTCACCCGAAACAGGGCCGCAGGGCGATCATCGGCTGACGCAATCAGAGTGGAGAAGTAAGCACGCCTCGCCGCCCTGATCGCTTCCAGATAGGTCCTAATATAGGCACGCAACTGGACATGGTCGGATTCAGAGCGGCTAGTCCTCCACCTGCTCTCCAGGTGTCTTCTCCGCCGTTTCATCCCCCAGAGCTCCTCGGAAAACCAGGGAGCCCATCAGGGTCTACAGCGGGGAAGAGGCTGCAAGGGGACAACCCGGTCGAGCGCCTCCAAAGCTGCCTGTTGCCAGGCGGCTGTCAGCGTCTTGGCCGAGCTGTGGTCGAGGGAGGCGGGCAAGAACCCCAGCGCCGTCTGAAACTTCTCCAGGTCCATCAGGCGTCTGGGACAGAACCACTGTGTTGGTTCCTCATCCCAGCAGCAAGGGACAGCCAATTGAAAGACCAGCCGCAGGAGATAGTGATCCGTCCACGATAAAGGGAGGGCAGTTGGAGAACCCTCCCCCAGGTCACTACACCACTGCCCTGAGACAAAAACCAGGTCAAGCGTGTTCCCCCCCTCATGAGTGGGCCCGTGAATCACCTGGGTCAGGTTCATGGCTGCCATGGATGCCATGAACTCCTGAGCCAAACCCGACGCCCCCCCCCAGGGATGGCAAGTTAAAGTCCCCCAGAACTATAAGCCTAGGGAACTCCACCGCCACCTCCGAGAGGATGTCGAGAAGCTCAGGCAGGGCCGCCGCTATGCAGCTGGGGAACAGGTACGTTAGCAGCAAACCCAACCGACCACCAGGGCCCAATCTCACGAGGAGGGCCTCACAACCCCCTATCTGCGGGACAGTGACCTCCCTTGGAAACAAGGTCTCCCTAACAACTATGGCTACCCCTCCATCCCTTCCCTGGGCCCGAGACCGGAACAGCACACCGAAACCTGGAGGGCACAAATCACACAGAGGGACACCCCCCTCCAGGCCCAACCAGGTCTCCGTAATGCATGTCAGGTCTGCAGCCTCCTCCGTGAGCTCGCGGAGGAGGGATGACTTATTGGCTACAGACCTGGCATTCACATACACCAGCCTGAGCCCAGAGACCATGTCTCCCAAGACCCTAGGGGAGCGGGAAGCGACCTGGGGGTCGGAGCGCGCCACCGCTCGTAAACACCAGGGGTGCGCTCCCGTAACAAGTGGCCCCTGTCTCATCCCGCCCTGCCATAACCGATCATCCTGGAGATGGTCAACCCTGCCCTGTCCCCGCCAGACCCCCGGGCCCCCCACCCAACCCCTCCATGCCGAGACCAGGAGCCGGCCTGGAAGGACAGTATAGACCACAATTTGATCCCCACCCCTGCCCTAACCCCATAAAACAACGAATTAAAAATTTAAAAGCTTCCCTTTATCCCAGATTTAAAATTTGGCCCCTTGGTCGCGCCATGCCACCTCTCAGGATCCCAAGATCCGTCATTGAGGTAGGCTCTCGATAACCCAAAGGGACACTCCAAAGACAGGGGAACAGTCTGGAGGGCCCGTAACTCCGGCGATGAGTAGGCTGGCATAAGATATCACATTTCAAGGGGGAAAGAGGGCAAAACAGTCGGTTCGATGTTACAAATTGCATAGATGGAAACATGCATAAGGGACCAGGCATTCAAAACCAGACCAAACAACCCCACCAACAAGCAGCTCTCTCACCGCTACTAGGGCCAGGAATAAGATGGCCAAGCCGCTGCTCTCCCACCGCAGCGGCTTATGATGGGATGCTGGTACAAACAGAGACCCCCCGCCCTCTCACAACAGAGGGGTTCAAAAACAAACAAACAAACTATCCATTAATTCAGAAGGTTGCTTGGAAGAAATCCAGAATTTAAACCCTGGGGAAGTTGTCTGTATTGGTCTGCCTTGGAACCTTTATATTTCATTGGTCAACTTAACTAACGTTTGAGGGTTATCTGTAATAAATGTAACTAAATACAGTAGTATCTAGATGTCTTCTGCCCAGTCTGGCCAAGAGCTAAACTAAGGTTTAAGTAATTGGAGAGCCACAATTTCCTGATGAAATGGGTCTGAAAAATTCTGCCTATTTCATTACCAGCTTCACTACTTTTTTCTCTATGTACTAATGAATTTTGTAAAATCAGCCACTTTAGTAGAAATGTTCATGGAAACTAAAAAATAAAACATCCATTATCTTGCATTTAATCACTATGAAGTCTCAGATATATAATCTGAATAATGGCAGGGAGCTGGGTATGACAGAAAGGCAAATTTTGTGCATGGGGTCCTGGCTGCTATGGGGGGGAATATCTGCAACTATTTCCATTGCACACATTGCTCTGAGCTGGAATTATGAATCATGCCATGAGAGTCAGAATGAGAAGCTACTAAATTGGAAGGTGTTAGAGAAATATTAGGAATTATGCCACGGTAGTTCTCCAGAGGCAACAAAGGTGGATTCAGGTTAACCTGGTTCTGAGGATTGTGGGGAGAGCGGGACTGTGCATGCTGTTGAAAAGCAAGTCAGATTGCTGCTGTCATAGTTGAAATGGAGGAGTTGGAGGAGATTGGACAGCCATTCTCCAAATGAAGGATGTGGAATGGATGAGATGTGCTTCCCCTGGAATGAACATACGCACAGAGGACAGCCCCCCCCCAACACAAATAAGAACAGGGTGAAGGGATCTGAAGGTGGCTATAAAATGTTAGGCACAGTTAGGTATGTGTGCAGGGTCTATTGGGAGCCTGTCAAAGAGCAGCCTTGGAGACATTGAAATGAAAGAGGTGGGATTTTATTGGTGGATGATTGCACAGCCTCTCTGAAACTATGGCCTTGTCTTCAAGTGACCTCTTGGTGGTTGCCAAAAATCTTGAATTACTGATTTTCTATTGACTTAGATATACCCAGCATTTCTAGGACCAAAATAGTTGTAAGCTGCCAGTGCGGGGCCAACTCATTTTCTCCTCAGTCTTCTAAAACTGTTGCTGTAGAACACAAGAAATTCCCTATCTGACTCCATTGGTTCTCCTCCCGCTAAATAGTTTATTTTCCCTGTTAGCTTTTTAAAAGATCTTAGCTATATGACTTTCAATTAAATAGCCAGATATATCCCACAGCCCCAGTTGCTAGATCTCAATTGACATTGAGAATGCACCTAAATTGACTGGCTGTTGGGGGGGGGGGGAAGAGGGGAAATGGCAGAGAAGCCTGAATAATAAAGAACATTTTAAGCAAAAATATAAAAATGTTAACAGGATCCATCCATATATTGCAACTATACTTTTTATGAGTCTGGTATGTGCTACTCAATTAACATTAAATGGCAGGCTGGACTTTTTAAGTATTTCATAGAAAGAGCAATTTGGCATGACCTGATTTAGTTTGGGAAATCTTTACTTCTGGAGAATGTTTTATTAATGAGACGGATTGAGTCTCTTTCACCTCTTAGCTTTGTAAGAAAGAACCCACTGCTAGTAATAAAATAGCTTAGAACTTCTCTTATTAGCTTCTCTGGATCAACCTTCAAATCTGATGCACAAATGAGCTTGGTTGCTGCCGACTTCATTCCTTGCTACTGAAACTGACTTTGGCAACAGAGAGGAAACCCAGCAAAGTTGGCTATTCATAATCTGTCTGGATTTCATATTTAATTTATTGGAAGAAATCAGAGTAAACAGTTTGACTGACATGCTGTTTGCTTGCTTGCAAAAATCTCATAATTAATTTGTAACGCCTTTCATCCTAGAAAAAGTAGGGAGAAAGGGTCACGGAAAAGAACATAAGAAAAGAGAAAGATGTATGTATGAGCTGGTACTGTTGAAGCTACATAGCAGAAACTCAGTTAATTAAATGATCTTCTGAAGGATTAAATAACAGAAGTGAAACTAATCACAGCTCTTAAAAACATCTGTTAACACAGGGGTATAATTAAACAATTGAGGACAAAACAGCCTTTTGCATTCAGATACAGGCGAATGGCTTAAAATAAATAGATTGGCAGTAGACCTTTACCTCTTCCTTAGCAGAAATTAAATCATTGTACTGGGTTACAAGGAAGAGATGTTCCTTGGAGGAACACATATATGATGTTGGAGGAAAAAGAAAGAAGGGAAAATAAGCATCAGAATGTGAAAATAGAAATCCATGAAAAGTGTTCAAAGTTAGATTGCTGTCCCAACAAAATGAATTAAAATTGGACATAAAAATATATGAAATTTGCTTGGAACAAAGTAAAAAAATGTTTAGAAGGAAGTGTGTTGAGTTACACTAGTAGGATTAATTAATTATGTGGATAGAAACTGGAAAATCATGTTCGGTGGAATGGCAAGATGAAAAGGGTTCAAAATGGAAAAAATGCAAATAAGAAAATAATTACTATAGAAATGAGGATTAGAAAAAGATATGGTATAATTTGTTCATAAATAATAGTTACAAACATGTAGTCAAAGAAAGCAAAGAAAGATTAAGGTTGGTAGAAAAACACAAAGACAATTTGGATGGATATAAAAGTTGTTTTGGCAATGGATGAAAAAGCAAAACAATAAATCCCTGGAATAATAAAGACAATTCAAAAATGAAAGTGAAAGTGAAACTTCACTGAAGTATAAAATGCTAGGAGCATTTTAGAGATTAGAAATGGAATGATAGTGATATATCAAGAAAATGATGAAATTGTATGAGAATGTCAAAAAATACCAGGGCTGCAGTTTGGTGTAACTGAAGAAATGATAAAATATCTCAATGTACTGAGTGCATATAACTGAAGCAATGCTAATGCTAAAGTAAAAAATGGCCATGCAGCTTCTTTAACGTCTGTATGACACTTGCAATCTATACCAGATAAGTGGAAGAATTCAGTTACAGTTTTCTCATAGAAAATTAAATGTGGCATGAAAGTGAATGCAAATACTACAGGAAGTTTTCTAGGTATGACTGGGAAGGGTGTGACAGGCCATGAGCAAAATTTGTAAAATAGAGGCAGTTTTATATTGGGCAAGTGAATATATAAAGCAGAGTTTTTCTTTTTGTCATTTCATGCCTTTCAACAAAAAGATGTTGAGATTCTAGAAAGAGTACAGAGAAAAGCAGTAAAGATGATGGAAGGGTCTGGAGGCTAAAACATATGAAGAATGGTTGCAGGAACTGAGTATGTCTAGTGATAGAAAGAGAAAGATTAGAGGAGACATAATAGTAAAGTTCCAATATTTGAGGGGATGCCACTAAGAGAGGGTCAAGCTATTCTCCAAAGCACCTGAAGTTAGGACAAGAGGCAATGGGTGGAAACTAATCAAGGAGAGAAACAACTTAGAACTAAGAAGAAATTTCCTGACAGAACAATTAATCAATGGAACAACCTGCCTCGAGAAGTTGTGGGTGCTCCAATACTGAAGCTTTAAGAAGAGATTGGACAGCCTTTGTCTGAAATGGCATAGGGTTTCCTACCTGAGCAGGGGCTTGGACTAGAAGAGGGGTTGGTGCCTTTGAAGTCTGTTATTCTATTATTCTGTTATCATGCCATTAAGAAATGTACCAATGAGACAAAGCTGATTGTAAGAATGTAAGAAAAAGCATCTGTTAAGGGGAATAAGCTTGAGCTATGGATTTTTATATGTATATGAATATTTTTTTTATGAACCAGTTGACTGCTGGATGTAATAAGAATGGTATGCTTAACAAAAAATGGTTGAACACTAAAACTGGTGTAAGACCAAGATATGTGGGTTTTAATACATTTACAAATTAATGTATAAAGAATACTCATGGCAACATTAGTAATGTCTAATAAAGACATGAATATGCTTATTCGTTTGTATGCAGATAATGCTGTAGGATAATTTTGAAAACCCAAATAATTTGCAGCAAATGTTAAATAGATTGGAGTGCAGTATGATCTCAGAAATTAATGCATCAATTATGAAGAGAATTGCCTTTGCAGGAAAATGGAATGAAAAATTGCAAATTGTACATAAATAATTTTAAAAAATCCTAGAGTAGGTAGATAGGTACCTTAACTGAAGGTTTATAAAAGACAGTGGAAATGGAGAATGGAAACAGAGAAATGGAGAAAGCTTAAGATATGAAAATCAGAGGTGGTATTCAGAAGATTCTGACCAGTTCTGGGGAACCGGTAGCAGAAATTTTGAGTAGTTTGGAGAACCAGCAAATACCACCTCTGACTGGAGATTTTAAAGTATCCTTCCCTTGACACACCCACCAAGCCACGCCCACAGAACCGGTAGTAAAAAAAAAATGAATCCCACCCTGATGAAAATGCTAAAAAGATAACCAGTCATACATGTTCTGAAATGATCATAAAAATAATGTATAATAAGAATAAGAATATGCATGCTTCTCACTTCGTCACTTGAGGATGTTAGAAAAAACATAAACGTTAGTTGAATTAAATGAGAAGGGGGGACTTAAGAAATATGTGTGATAAAACAAGAAGAGATGGAGTCAGCAACAAATTCATTCAAGGGCTGAATACTGACTATTACCAGTTTGAAAGAAGTGTGTGAGGATTAGGATCATATAGAGAGAATTAATGAAGACTGAATTACACAAGTACCTCAAATACACTGTATGAAGCAAAAAATAAATTGGTCGAGAGAAAGGGAAAGATCCAAAAGTTGTGGATGAAGTTAATGAGATCCTCGAAAAACATATTTCCATAAGGATTTGGGCCAGGAGAATAGGTGAGCTCTGCATTTTTTGTGATTGGCATTATTTTTCCACCTTGGGTGCCATGGATTATATGCTGTAGTTTTTGATTTACTCTTGTAAGCTGTCCAGAATCACTGTAATGAGATAGGTGACGTTGTTTAAATAAGCAGACAAACAAAAACTGATGAAACATAAAGAACAAAAGGAATGTATGGATTGCTTATGGTTGTCGTGGAAATAAGGATGTTCCAAAAAGGTAGAAAAATAAAGAGTGATATAGGATACAGACTTTGTTTAACTAGGCTTCCCGTGAATTATGGCAGCCCTCTCTTTCTTTGCTCCACTATTTCTTACACCTTTTCCGGGCTATGTATAATGTTGCACTCCCTGCAAGGGAATGACATGATGGGGATGGATGGATAGATATAATTCAACCCTAGTAAAAATTGCCTGGACAGGAAAACAAGAGGCGCAGAATAGAGGAAAGGTACATGCATATATTTCCTGAATAAAAAATATAATAGAAGTTTGTCATTAAATATTCCCCAAGAATTAAAACCTGAGATTAATGATAATGCATTCCAGGTATGCTGTGGCACTTTGTCTAGTAATGCCATCTCATTGTGCAGCCATTTGACATTAAATGTGGTATGCATATATCACCACTGACAACCGGACTAGCATTGATTAACTCATACATCTGATGTAAATCTTTTAAAAATTTATAGTGTATACAAATTATTTTTAGATCTCATTTGTAGGAAAGGGGATGCTCTTTGATGTGCAGAAACCCCTAGGCCTACAAAGTAAACTCCATAGTTGATGAATATTTATTATTGATGTGACCTGGGAAGACATCAAGATTGATTTGCTGAAAAAGGGTGATGAATATACAGGCAGTCACTCCCACAGCTTAATCCAGGGGCATTGAAATCAGAGGACAATTTAGAAGGGAACATTCACTTTTTCTTGTCATCTCCTGGAAAGCACACATTCTAAATAATGGAGGACATTTTTGTTTTCATGGAAGCTTATGAGGCTTATCTTTGCACTTAAGAATTTGTTACCAGCTGCAGTTTGAGGAACTTAAGCTGAAAGTTTCCAAAGCTTGCATCAATTGTGGGTTATAGTATCCAATAATGACAACAGTGATGAGTTGCCTTTCACAAAAAATATCACCAAGGAGTCAAGAGAGAATTGTTGTCAAAAGTTGTTCTGAATAAAGTAGGGATCTCTTAATTAACACTGGGGGGATTTACTGAGTTAATATGTCAATTCAATTACTCATATTTCCTGTATGAATTACAAAGAAGCAGGCTTGCTAGGTATTTGTGCAACTGGTAGAATCTCTTATGTAGCTATACTCAACTGAATTTATATTTTTCCTATGCTCAGAGCTATTCACGACACTATGCATGAAGGGGTTTCCCTTTAGATATACAGAATTTTATACAGAATTATAAAATTAGATTTGCAGCTAATACATAGGCAATGGAGAAATCTATCATCCATGCCTTACAACTTGTTTCTTTGACCTTGTTGAGAATTTTGCACATGTTTCTTAGGTCTGTGAGACAAATTTAGTCAAAACTCAATTTAAAAAATTAGAGATAATTTTCAATGGCCCAGGATATGCTTATATTCAAGCAGCATTTTCTTCAATGAATTAAATCCTTATTTTCCAAAAGCTTCATTTACAAACCAGGGAAGCAAAGAAACAGCGGTAAGCAAAATTGAGCCTTGGTGGTGCAGGCTGTTAAACACCTAGCACTTAGCTCCAGCTGCCTGCAATTAGTGCAGGCTCGAATCCCACCAGGCTCAAGGTTGACTCAGCCTTCCATCCTCCCAGGGTAGGTAAAGTGAGGACCCAAATTATTGGGGGCAATAAGCTGACTTTGTAAAAATGCCGCTGGGGGGGCCAAAAAGCCCTAGTAATAAGCAGGCATATACAATGGAATGAAGGCTATTGCTGAACACATAGGGTTGTGCTCCAAAGATTATAAGCCGCCCTGAGTCTCCGGAGAAGGGCGGCATATAAATGTGAATAAAAAAAATGCCAAGAATATGAAGAAGATGGTGATATTCCTTTCTGTATTCGATAGCTTTTCCTCAGATTCTGTGATTTGGTGAAGAGAATCCCAGCACTGGATTATTCCGATTTTCAGTGTTCCTCTTGAATTTTCTATCTCAGCCCAAAATGTTTTAGTGGAGATCATGGAAGGACCAGGCAATATAACATTAACTGTTAGATGTCTAAAACCTTCTATTTCTCCCATTGCCTCTCCTTTTAAATGAACCACTTACTATCACTTTGTGGCCAATTGAACCAAACATATACAGTATTAGATGTTTTGAACTTTTTTTTTGCCTTTTTCCTTGGTTCAGTATACTGGTCTGTCTAACTACCTACTTATCGATCTATATCAAAGTGCATCTTTTTTGGTCTCTTATGTCCATGATTTATTCCATTGTCATGCATTTGTCAAAGAAGAAAAAATGAGCTACTTCTGCTTAAAATAGAAGGCGTGGTAATAGTGAATCTGCAGTGGCTTCTCAAATTTTGTTTATTTACCCAGTGTACATACTTTCTAAAATAAATTAGTATGCTATATAATCAAGCCAGCCCTTCCTTCCATTCCTTGTTCTCCATTTTCTAGTGCTCTAGGTTTTCAGAATGTGTACATTTGTATCTGTTCCTTGCATAATGGGGCAAATAGCAAATAATTTAGACAAAGGATACATTCAGAAGTAATTGGGGTTGTAAAAAGGATTTCTCTCATAGCTCCATTGGATTTGATGAAATGACCAGAGCACTGGATAGAGTATACTAGCATTTCATTTGCTTTGATAAGAAGTTTTCTGTGAGAGGGGTATCAAAAATGATATATATTCCTCCACTTAAGCCCTGAATATGAACTTGCATTTCACCTTCTACCATCTGAAAATAGTCTGCCTCACCCATTGACTCTAAACACATTCATTGGTAGCATTCACTAGGCACACTTGGGATGTCCCACTTCCATCTGATATTTTTCTTATATATCTTTCATTTCTCCATCTGCACACTATCCCACCAAATGCAGTCACTAATGTATTAATTTCCAACGGATTCCAAAGAAAAACAATTACTAACCTAATCCTAAGGGAGATACCCCCCCAAAAAACTGAGACACAGAACAGGACAACAGCATCACCCTCCTCCCCTACATCAAAGGCACCACAGATAAAATCAGCAAAATTCTCCACAAAAACAATATCAGGACAGCCTTCGGCACTGACCAAAAAATAGCCAACATCTTAAGAAACCCCAAGGACAAGATTCAGCTAGAAAACCAAGGAGTTTATGAAATACCATGCAAAATTTGCCCAGCCACATACATAGGACAAACCAACAGGAGAATAAATGCACGCATCACAGAACACAAGAACGCAGTCAGAAAAGAAGAAAAAACTTCCTCCCTTTTCCAGCACCTTAAAGCCACAGGACATGAAATTGATTTTGAGAGGACCAAATTAATCTCCAATACTGAACACTTCAACAAGAGAATAATTAGGGAAGCCATCAAAATAGAGAAACACCCCCATAACATGAATAAACGGGATGATACCTCACACCTACCAGACATCTGGAAACTAGCCCTAATCAACAAATGAGTCCCAGCCACAAAAACCAACACCGGACCCAAAACAACACAGATTGGCCACCACCAATCTCCCTCACCAGACTCAAACCCAAACCCATCCCATAGACGAAAGACAACCACCGTCCAGAAACCAGACCACGGCTGCATCACCAGCTGCTACACCCCCTCCGACCCCTAAACTAAGCAAATTGACACATGCTATGAACACATAGCCAGATTTCAAACTCGGGAGCCAAACCAAAGCCCGGAACGTTACATCACAGCCATCCGCTCAGAATATTACATCACAGAACTCAGTAGGTTACAACACAAAACCTCAGGATGTTACAACACAGCCAACGACCCAGGAGATTACAGCACAAGACCGAGGACATCACAACAATAGAACTCAGAAGGTCATTACACAGCCCATATATATATATATTACTCTATATATGTGTGTGTGTATGTGTGTGTGTATACTTACTCTCTCCCTCCTCCCTCCCTCCTCCTCTCTCTCTCTATATATATAGAGAGAGACAGAGACAGAGACAGAGACAGACAGAGAGACAGAGAGACAGACACAGACACAGAGAAAGAGACTGAGAGAGAGAGAGAGACAAAGACAATAACAGGGTTTCAAATGTCATTGTCCTTTTGAAATTAAAGTATATGGGATGATTTATCTTTATCTAGTTAAATTTTGTGCAAGCAATCTCCAGTATTTAATATGCATGTATGATTATGATACCATCAAAACAGATCTTGGGTAGGCTGGATAAAGATGAGAGCATGGATCATATTAACAGTAAGAAACTAATTTTTACCCTATTTCATTTTTGAAGTTTTTTCCTCCTCAAAAAAGGCTTTAGCTGATTATTTCTCTGGTATAATTTTGGGCTCCAGTGAGCTGGTATAACTGTTCACTTTTAATCAGGGACTCAATAAAGTGAAATTTTCCTTTCAAAAAAAAGTCTGCTATCACTATCTTGCTCATTTATAAGGAACCTTAAATACTTATATAAAACGTCAGTTCTAAAGATTTGTTTTAAGTAATCAATACATGTGAGGTTGAGAAAAAAAAGAGAGAAAGGAGGGTTATAATTTTGGAATAAAATGTGAAGGGTGGTGTTCCAAAAACTGCTTTAGGTGAAGACAAAGTTTGCAAATTGTGGTTACCTGAATACTACATAGTATTTATTGTTCTGTTACATATTGCTTTTTCCTTCTGTGTTGTAGCCTTTTATATTGTGAAACAGAGAAGAGGGACATTCTTTTCTTTATAAATTGCTTTGGGAATCTTGCAGACTGAACACTAGGGATATTTAATTCAATCAGTCATGTTTCCCATTTCCCTACCATGGTAGATTGGGATATACCAGTTCACTGCATCCAGAACTATATTTTTCAACTACGGTATCTTTTTGGCTACTGAGACCCTAGTGTAGCCCCATAAAACTCTTTGCCCATAGCATCACACATCAATTTAGGAAAATGTTTCCCAGTTAGAAAGAGGTTTATGGAGAAATGAATGATTTAAACACTGCAGGAGAGTATGTGTATATTTTCCTAAAGATTTTGATATTTTATGTATTAATTCATAAATTGTTCCAAATCAACATAATATTGGAAATAAATAAACCTAAAATTCATAGATTCAGTTGTCATATCCAAGAAACCATTAATTTTATTTATTTGTCATGTTTTTATGCCCCATCTTACATAATGACTTTTGCCTATATTATCTAATTAATAGTTAGCCAGGATGATTTTAGTCTCCTTTCATTCATTTCCTTACATCTCATTTGTGTCAAAAGCACCTTTTAAGGCAGTTCCATGTTGAAAGAATTAGCCAAAGATATCACTGTTGCCTGGAGGATGCCCAGTTGGGGTCATCTTTCTTGTCTCTGTTAAGGAGCTGGAGCAAATGACGTGAGTTCATCCCATCATGCAGCAGCAGCACTTGGGTCTCAAACACGAATTGCTAACTTCCAATCCAGCATCCTAACTGTGTGAGCCAATGTGTGCCTTTCTCTTATATTGAATTAAACACCAAGATAAAAAAAGTATATACCTTAAAATATAACATCCTGGAATCGATGTGATGTAATTTTGATATAAGTGCTACAATGTTACTGTACTTTACTATACTAGATTTTAAGGATGGACTGATAATATTTTCTCAGCGTGTTGGATGTCCAAGAATTAGCTCAGATTTTGGGTGAATTATGAGCTCGGCTCACACAATTTATTTCTTATTTTGCTTATTCCATAATAGGAAACTATTTATAAACAAAATTAGTGCCATCATCAGTTCGTAAGAAAACCAATTAAAAATACTGTCTAGTTGTTGAAGATAATAAACTACATAAATCTTAAGTGATACTGCATCAGCACAGATAGATGGCTACATTTTCTTACTTTGTCTAGGCTTCTGGGAGGAAAAAAATGAATTATATTTCTGTAATATAGTACCCAACAAAAGCCACTGAAATTGCAAATCTAATGCAAAGCACTGGGTTTTTTGGTATGAAGATATCAACAGAAACAATTACATTAACAGTTCCAATTTTAAGGACATTTTGGCATTTGGTAAGATTCATTTCATCCAAATTATACCACCAACTTGAAAGAAAAAACTTGATCTAACAAAGAGAATTGTTTGTTTTCAATCAATCAATTAAGATAGATCTGGAAGGGACCTTGAAGGTCAACTAGTCCAACCCCTTGCTCAAGCAGGAGGCCCTATACCATTTCTGACAGGCTGTCCAGTCTTTTCTTTAAAACCTCCAGTGATGAAGTACTTACAACTTCTGAAGGTAAGCTGTTCCACTGTTTAATTGTTTTCAATGTTAGGAGGTTTTTCCTTAATTTCAGGTTGATTCTCTCCTTGATCAGTTTCCTTCCATTGTCTTGTCTTCCCTTCTGGTGCTTTGGAAAATAAGTTGACCCCCCTCTTCTATGTGGCAGCCCCTCAAATACTGGAATACTATTATCATGTTACTCCTAGTCCTTCTTTTCTCTAGACCGGCAATACTCAGTTCCAGTCACAGATGGGCCTTGGTGGATTAAGATATGCAGAAGACAAAGGATTTGCTACATGTTGTACAACTACTTTTGTACCAAAGATGCTCTTTCCAAAAGGAAACTGGACATTTTTGGGTTTTTTTTCTTGAAAAACATTTCGCTTCCCATCCAAGAAGTGAAACTTTTTTCAAAGGAAGAAAAAAACAAGGAAAAAGCACCTTTGGGACAATCGTGATGTGGATGATTGAGAATCTCCATCAACAGCTAATACTGTAGAGAGTTAATAATAATGATATTGGTTAATAGGGGAGATAATCTAGGTAATGTATGAATTAAAATACATAAGGTTTTTTTTGAGATCTCTCCAAATAGAAAATATGTGGTTGTATCTTTCTTCTTTTCTTTCTATTACTTCTTGTTTGCATTGTATAGGTTTTTTTTCTGTAATAGAGAGTATTGATGGTGAGGAGATGGCACAGAGATTTGTGACCGACCGACACACTTGAAATTGTTATTGGTTTATGTTTTTATGTTTGTTTGTTTTGTTTGTCTTTGGAAAACAGCTACTTTTGTAGTCAATGCAGAATCATGTAAGAATCTGTTCAATAACAAAGGATTCTTCTTTTTTACTGCCTCTTCCTCAGAAACAGCACACGTATTTGAATCACTAGTGAACTGTTAGGGATTAACTCAGGGGTGGGATTCCAATAGTATAACAACCGGTTTGGTGATCGTGCGTTCCAGGTTTTAAAAAAGCCCATACTTCCCTTCAACTGCAGCCTCTGTGACTCAAACAGCTGAGGAATGGCACACCGCTCTGCTGTGCAAATCAGCTGTGCTCTAAACAAAGGAAATAAAGCACAGGAAAGAGCAGGGGAGGACAGGCAGCTCAGTGCACATGCTCATTGCAGTGAAGCGGTTTGGAACCAGCTGATCATTGGAACAAGGAGTTCGCCCGAACCAGTCCGAACCGGTAGAATCCCACCCCTGGATTAACTCTAGAGTCTAGGTGTGGGAACTGATGTAAAGAAGACTCCTCTGTGTATCTTTGAATCCCACAGCAAACCTATTAGATTAAATAGTTACTATGCTTATTACTGCACTTTTTCTGTTTGAATCTCTGTAAGTTTATACATATCCAGTTATTTTTATTTATTTATTTTATTTTATTTGTAAACCTGACAGACCACCCCTATATGCCAGGGGATCAACAAAGAAGTTGATTAGAGGATCGTTTAGAAAAGATCTTCCTTGCTTGCTTCATGGTCATGATCTCACTTGATCCCAAATATGCATTTTAATAGCTTCCTTATACTAGCATATATATATATATATATATATATATATATATATATATATATAGTTTTCTGAGGTTTTCGTGGGTGTTTGTATGTAGGTCTTTGGTCATTCAGGTTTTCTCCCGCGTAAAATTGGAAGAATCTGGGCAACGTTTCGACAAAATCTCATCCATCATCTTCAGGCTGGTGTCTTCAGCTTCGTTCTTCTGGGAGAAGGGTTAGAAGAAGAATGAAGCTGAAGACACTAGCCTGAAGATGACGGATGAGATTTCGAAACGTTTTCCACGGACAAGACCGAATGACCTACATATATATATATATATATATATATATATATATATATATATATATATATGTCTTGGTGTATTCGGTCTTGTCCCGTGTAAGATTGAGAATACCTTGGCACGTTTCGAGATCCCATCGCCATCTTCAGGCTGGTGTCTTCACTGGCGAGTGATCGCGGTATTCTCAATCTTATACACCAAGACCTATACCAAGACCTACATAGATCCCACATCTTCAATAAACGCCAAAGTATTCTCAATCTTACATAATACATACATACATGACTATACATACATACATACATACATACATACATACAGGTCTTGTGTATTGTAGTATATTGGTATATGTAGGTCTTGGTATATATACACATACATACATATATACATACATACATACATACAAGCAGAAAGCAGAACCGAGCCAAAAGTATACAAAATGAATAGAATATTAGGGGCTAAAATGGCTTCTTCACATAAGTAATATAGAGAAGCAACAGTATTAAGTCAGGCAGCTAATTTGTAGTTCAATGCAGTTTGAGGATGTTCTATTTAGATCATTTCTTTGAACTTTCCTTGCAGATAAAATGAGAAAATAAGGTAGCCTCTCTTTGCTTTATTGCTTTGTGAAATCATTAGGAAGGGTTTTTTTTTTCATATTGTTTTATTAATGGAAAATGAAAGACAGAAAGGAACAAAACACAAAGATACAAACATTATCCAAAAATACATAGCAAGTGCTTAAAAATAAATGGAAAACACAATAGAAAAAGATGAAATAGTAAGATATAGAATATCATATGTTGTTACAATAAACAGCTACAGTTCATTAGGAACTTCTTGCAATTTTACTTGTAGCTAAAGTTATTAGAAAGTAAGGGAAAAAAGAACAAATGACAATTTAATGTCCTCCTCTTCTCTTAGAAGGAATAAAACAGAAAATGGGCCTTTCATATGTCAATGATATGGGATAAGTTGTTTATTCTAACAGCCTTTGGTTCATAGCATGTAATATCTGATGCGTGAAGGTGTGGTTAGCTGAGTTCTTCCTATGTATTCAAAGCTGCTGAAAATCTCCTGGCAGATTAAATGAGGGTCATGTAAAATGTTTAAAGTTATTAGTCCATTATTAGTCCATTAATTGGTGGAAGCAACAAATTACACATAGATATATAACAGATAATTGAAAATGTAGTGCAGAGTGAAATACAATTGTAATTACACTACAGATGCTACAGGGGTAGGCAATGTACTCATTTCTGAATTGTGTCCCTTTCACACAAAAATCCATATACAGTGCTACCTTGGTACTCAACTGCTTTGAAATTTGGTACTCAACACATTTTGATACAAACTTTTTGTCCAGGTACTCATCATTTGTTTGGTACTCAACACACAAGCTAGAACCTATTGCTGTTGGCTGCCTTGTGCTCACTGCATTATTCTTTATCAGAAAAATGTTTGGTACTCATCATTTTTGGTATTCATATGCTTCCTGGAACCAATTAACATTGAGTACTGAGGTACCACTGTATTTTGTCTAGTTCTGCTTCATTTTTGTTTTAAACAGTGATTTCCTTTTTATTTTTTTAAAACTCACTTAAAAGATGTGTAGTAAATACATATTTAAAAACAAATTTTCTTTGATTGCCATTTCTAAATTTATATTCCTGACAAGCTATTCACTTCTAAATGCACATTCTCTCAAAACAAGCATTTTAAATGTATCAGATTTCTTTTCTTTTTTTTCTTTTTTAGTTCAAAATAGTAACAGAACATTTAGCAAGTGTGAAAGCTGGTGGATCAGCCTTCCCCAGCCTGGAGAAATATTTGGAACTGAAGTGCATGAGAATTCAGGAAACAGACATTTTAGCCCACTAGAGGGCGCTAGGCTGGAAAACCTGGAGTGATTAAATAACTTCTAATCCCCAGATTAGTCTAGGAGTTTCAGAATGGGTCAATCCATATTGAAATCTGCAGAGATCAAATTCTTTGAGCATCCTTAGTTCAACATTAACACAGCATAAAATAACATAATGAATTTTTAGAAATTGATTGAAGCATCAAGGCAAGATTCTCTTAATTAAAAGCATTTGGCATCTAGGAAATAGCTGACTTCTTAACCTGAGCAGCAGTTGCAATGCTATTAAAAGCATCTTCCTGCAAACGCCCAAATATAGCAGAAGCCCACGATGAGATTAGATTTAAAAGAGTTTTACAAAGACATTCTTACATTGCAAATGCATTTATAATAGCATGTATATTAGCCATGCCTTGCCAATAAATCATTAGCTTAATATCCCATTATAGATAATTTATGCCATTTTTATTTGAAAAGTTGTTTAATTTAATTGATCGTAAATGTATGCAGTAAAATTATTCATACTGAATAGGCACAAACCATTTGATTTCCCATTTCAAATTAATTAGAAAAACTGAAATGATACTCAACTCTATTTTGAGCTTGGAGATTCAGAGTTCAGTGTAAGCTCGGTTGAATGGAAGAAGTTAGTCTCTAATTTCCTGAGAATCAAGAGGGAGTTATGTAAAGTGATAGGTTCCCTGGAAGTAAGATAGCGATGTTTTGGAATATAGCCTGAATCTAAGCCAATCAAGAAAACAGAACTCAAAATAATTTCATACTGAGCTATTATGTTCCTACTTGGAGTGTGCATTACTGATGTACAGATTAGGCCAAACCTAGTCCAGTATGGCATGTTCTTAGGTAATAAAACACGATCCCTTGAAGGATCTGAACAGCAGAAATATCTTCTACTCATAGAAGGAGAAAAAGATCTCTTTCTACTACTTAGAGCAAGGATGTCAAACTCACGACATCATGGAGGCATCACATGACATATCAGGAAGTTTTCCCCCTTCTTTAAACCAGGTGTGGGTGTGGCCAGCACGTGATGCAGCCAGCCCATGTGCCTGGAGTTTGACAGCCCTGCCTTAGAGCTTCCTCTGTGCTCCTTCAAAAGCAGCTCCTCAAAAATCTTCCAGTCTTCGAAAGCAGGTTCTGTGGGAGGACAAGAAATGAAGAGGAACTTCATTATCTAACTTAGGTTTATGGAATATCATCACATTTTTTTTAAAAAATTTTTTTATTGCTTCTAAAATAATAAGAGAAAACGAAAAACAAACAGAAAACAACACACAAAGGTAACTATATTCTATAAAAACCCCTAACAAATGTTATTTTTTTAAAGTGGAAAAATAGAACAGAAAAAAAATAACATAAAATGTGTCATTACAAAAATAAACAGTTACAATTCTATATATAATTATCAATGCAAACACACACACAAACACACACACAATATTTAATTTCTAATACATATATAACTATCATGCTTTCTTATCCTACTATATTTAATGTAAATGAGCCCCATATTTCATTATGCTTATCCATACAACTTCTATGTTTATAGGCAATCTGTTCATGAGTAGCAAGCATAATTAGGTCATTAGTCCACTGAATAAACAGAGACATACATTTATCTTTCAAATTTGCAATATGCGTCTTTTGGCCAACGTAAGAGCATAAAATCCACTTACATTTTCTGATTGTCAAATTCCATATATTAGGTATGTAACTCAAGAAGACATTATCCTCTGAAATTTTGCACACTGGTATTTATATAGTCCACTAATTTTTCCCCAAACCTACTGACTAATATATATGATGTTGTAAAAACATGTTTTAAAGATATATTGTCCTTATTGAATCTCCAGAAAAATGCTGTCCTAGATAATTCTTTTCTATACAAATATAATGGAGTCCAATAAATTCTAAATATTATTGTTGTATAAATCAGGAGTCCCCAACCCCCAAGCTCTGGCCCACTTATTTGGGCCATTTGGAACTGGGCTGTGAAAGTGGCATGCGAGTGTGGAACCATCCCTTCCCACCCCTGCCGGTCCACAAAGCTGGAAAGGTTGGGGAACTCTGGTAGAAATCACAGTTTAAGATACACTGACATTCTTGCTATAGAAAATAAGTTTCTCCCATTGTCTAGGGAATATAGAAACTTCTAATTAATTATTTCATTCATCTCTTAACATCTATACATATACTGATTTATTGATAACAAATATCAATATATAGAAATTAATAGTAGGGTGGGGTAGGTTTTTTTTTTGTACTTTTAAAGGATTTAACAAGTAATTCTGGAAAGCTGGCAACCCAGTTTCAAGACTCGAGCTCCATATGATAAGGTGAGCTCCTGTCTTCATCTCAGGTTCTGCCAATTTAGCAGTTCAAAAGCATGCAAATGCAAATAGATAAATATGTACCAGTATCACTTTGGTGGGAAGGTAACAGTGCTATGATGTCATGCTGGCTACATGGCTGTGGAAATGTCTTTGAATGGTGCTGGCTCAATGACCTTGAAATGGAGATGAGCACTGCTCCCTATAGTGGCAACAACTAGCGGAGTAAAATCCATAGAGACTCCTTTACCTATTTTTTCCTCCTTTACCTTTTTATCTCAAGTGTCTTAGAAGTTGAAAATGCTGCTAGCCAGGGGTGGGATTCTACCAGTTCGCACCTATTCGCTAGAACCGGCTGTTAACATTCTAAGCAGTTTGAAGAACCGGTTGTTAGAAGAAATTACTGGTCTAATCCTGTATGGAAGGCAGGAAGGAAACATTCTGGTGTTGCTTACAGAAACTGCCTCTCCGTTAACCCTTATTACATTCTTGGCAGGACTAGACTTCCTGTCTCAGGAACGTCTCTGGAGTTTTTCCCCCCTCCTTTGCTGGTACTTTGCTTGTGTGGAGTGACCATTCAAAGTTACAGTGGCACTGAAAAAAGTGACTTATGACCATTTTTCACACTTACGACTGTTGCAGCATCCCCACAGTCATGAGAGGCCAGGCGAGGAGATGCGTGCCTCGATGTGAGTGATATTGAGTTGGCCACACCCAGCCAATAACATGACCACCAAGCCATGTCCACCCAGTCACATGAGCACCAACCCATGTCCACCACCTAAGCCACACCCACAGAACTGGTTGTTAAAAATTTGAATCCCACCCCTGCTGCTAGCCCAAACAGTTAACCAATGTAGCAATGAATATTGCCCCTAAGTTACATCAGATCGATTATGTTTGACTGTTAGCACAGCATATGTTAAAAGTTCATCCTCATCATCTATCAGTTGGTCCAAAGTCAGTTCTTTCATTTTGATATTACGTCCCCTTAGCTTTCTAACTGATATAATTGTTTCCAGAGATATTAGAATTCTGCTGTATTTAGATCCTAAGTACTATCCGCCCAACCAAAGGTACTATATGTGTGCATTCCAAAATTGTTCAAATCAGAAAATGAACACCAATTGTTGGCTTCCAGCATTTAATACTTGGCAATAGATATGCATGATGACATATTTCAGATTTGAAAAACCAAACTCTACCCCAAATAATTAATTTAAAAAATAATTGCATTTTCTGTAAAGATAGTCTCAGAATCTAAGAATCCCATAAAAATTTCTAAACAGTTTATTTTCTGAAAATATACATTACTTTATTATTATTGGTATGTGTGTGTGTATATATATATATATATATATATATATATATATATATATATGATCCAAGTATTAATATATAGAAAATATATATATATATATATATATATATATATATATATATATATATTCCAAAAATAGTTTCTCTAGATGAAAATTTAACTGCAGGGAAACTTGTTTTTATTGTTAATAGATAGGATTTTTTTATTTATAGAACACTGCACGATTTGCTCTGCCTACGTAGAGAAACAAACAGTATTCATATTTGAAGATCTAGTGACCTGTATTTAATTGAGGTTATGCTTGCAACTGTTCTTGCCAGCATTGTAAGCAAAGGGTGAAACTGATAAGAGTTCTGTTATTTCCCATATCTCTGGGCAGGAGACTGGCACTGCAAAGCATCAGATTTTTTTTGCAATTGCAAGGTGCTAGCAATTTCTTTCCTATATTTAGAAGGCAGGAGGAAAGGTAGCTTTCTTCCTCCGGGACCATTTTCTCCTGATCCTGTTTCAGTATCCTGTTTCTGATGCCTGTTGTAGGCACTGTATATATTTTATACAGTGCCTAGAACAAGCATCAGAAACAGGTTAAACATATATAAAATATATAGTTAGGGCTTCAGGGCAAAGCCCTGGACAGTAGCTCTCCTTGCACCATAAAAATTGTACAAAAGCAATAAGCTTTTAAACACAACTGAGGAAATGTGTTTGGATGGCTTTACAGCAGGGGTGTCAGACTCAAGGCCTGAAGGCTGGATCTGGCCCACTGTTGTGGTTAGCCGGCAGCAGGTGTGGACGGTGGAGGAGAGCGAGGACTCAGATGAGGGGCCAGGACCATTAGAGAGTGAACTGCTGTGTTCAGAGATTGTGGGGGCTGGCAGCAATGATGAGGAGGTTCCCAAGGAGCCTGTGCCAAGTGTGCATGCATGCAGGATTGCTTGCAGGAGAGAGCAGTTACAGCAGCACGGGCAACTCAGGAGTAAGGCTGCAAGGTAATGGCCCCTCCCTCAAGAGAATAAAAGCCAGGTTTGAAGAAGCGTTCTTTGCAGAAGGCAAAGATGCTCTGAAACTCAGCCTCGTTGACATTATAGTCAGTATTTGAAAACTCTTGTAAACTATTTCTTATCTGTGGGTTTTTGGCAGCCTTGAAAAACAACTTGGCAAGGCTCTTTCTTGTCGGAACTAATTAGTTGGAAGCAGCCTTTTATCTGTGAAGAAACAGGATTCATAGATGAAACCTTAAAAGGTGGGGGCTGCTGCCTTTGTCTGGTGTTGGCTCTCTTGGAACCAGGTTGGGTCAGAATACCCACGGGGTGCTTAGTTCTGGCCCATGGGGCACCCTGGAAACAGTGAAGGACCAGCCTGCAGTGCCTCTGCCAGTGAAAATGGAGCTCAGGAGGGCCGCATATAGCTCTCCCGAGCTCTGTTTTCACTGGCAGAAGGTTGCAGGAGGCCATCACAGCCGAAAATGGAGCTTGGGAGCCCATTTTCGCTGGCAGAGCACTCAGGCCACCTTAGGTGCTCCCAACACAAGTGATGTTGAACTGTCCACACCCACCCTGTCCACACCCACCCCAGTCCCCCAAGGTCAAGCACAACCCTGTTGTGGCTGTCAATGAAATTGAGTTTGACACTCCTTCATAACAGATACCGCTTTATAATAATCACTTCCTTTTTTATTTTTGCCAATGGGCAGATAAAGAACACAATATGTTTTGGAAGCATGGAGGGGGATTGAGAACAATGTAATAGTTGTTGCTTTAAGATTTGCCAGACTGTAGTCATGATCACATGCTGTTGTTTTAATTGATCTATTTGTTCTGTTGCAGAAAAATGTCCCATTTAGATTGTGGTAGTTCAACCCAGAGTCTGCAGCAGCAAGGATATTTGGAAAGATTGGGAAGTAGAACTGGAGCCAATATGACCCTCCCCCTAAAGAAATCAGATTGGGGCCTCATTCCATGTTCCATCTTCTCTGAACTGTACATGTTAAGCATGGAGTGTATGTATCCTTAGTCTGATCGACTACTAGATTATTTTGCCTTCCCTTTTAAACATTTCAGCTGAGACTGAATATCACAACTTTGCCTATAAGGCAATTCAATAGCATTTGGCTGAGCTGGCATGGTTCTTTCTTTCTTTCTTTCTTTCTTTCTTTCTTTCTTTCTTTCTTTCTTTCTTTCTTTCTTTCTTTCAGTTGAGTTCAATTCTTGCAGACTTCTTGGACAAGTCACTGTAATTTTCTTGGCAATGCTTTTCAGAAGTGGTTTGCCATTGCTTCCTTCCAATAGCTGGGAAAAACTGACTGACCTAAGGTTATCCAGCTAGCTTTGTGCCTAAAGCAGGACTAGAATAGATGATTTCCTGGTTTCTACCCTGGTACTTTATCTGATAAACCAAACTGGCTCTTAAAATCTGTCAAAACATATCCTGCCTATGAGCAATAAGATCTTATCCTAACAGACCTATGAAAAGAGTTGAACCATTTTTCCTGGTTAGATTGGCTATAAGCTACATTGCTATATTTTCATGCACAGCTTGATACTTATTGCTGATGTTTCTTTACATTTTTCTTTTAATTTTTTAAAAATGTAGATATGTGCTGGTAGGGGACCCATTTTGACTGAGAAATAGCTTTCTCAGTTTTCTATTCTTTTGAGGGGAAAATAATTTTATCAGTTGTAAAACATTTAACACATTTTATATGCCAAAACTAATAATAATCAGAAAAACACAAACACCTTCTTGGACATAGCAATAGCAGTAGCACTGAGACTTATATACCTCTTCACAGTGCACATCTCATTAACCTTTTCAATAATTTTGAGCCATATCAAATTTTTTATTTTTGCTTGAAAAGCAAAAACAAAAATCTTAATTCAAATTAAACCATTCCAGAGGTCAGAAAACATAGAGTAACTGTAATATTTATGTATTTATTTATTATAAACAGACTCTATGACACCATGAGGATTATATAAGCAGATGTATTAAAACCAGTCCAACTCACTGACTTTCTGTTCTGAGCCATATAGCACCACAAGCTTTATGGAGGTAAGATGCACTAGTTAGAGAATACAGAAAAATTATGGACAATTCACTTCTACTGGTGCATGCTGACTTTCCTCATCTATCAGCCAGAAGACTCAAATCTAGGAAGCCCTCACTGGCACTTGCACAACATCTGTCCAACAACTGCCAAATCAATTTCCAATGGAAAGCCAAATGGGTCACTCAGACATAGGAAGACATATAAATGACCCCACAAAAAGTGTTCCAGGTTTTGAGCTACCACATCAGCAATGGACAATCCTGAATAGGATTCGCACCTCACATGACATCTGCCAGGGCTTTCTGTGTAAATGGGGCATTTTATCCTCCCCTCAGTGTTTTTTTTAAAATTCATATTTATATGCCGGCCTTCTCCAGAGACTCAGGGCGGCTTACAATTTTTGGAGCACAACCCAATGTGCTCAGCAATAGCCTTCATTCCATTGTATATGACTGCTTTTTACTAGGGCTTTTTTGCCCCCCCACCCCAAGCGGCATTTTTACAAAGTCAGCTTATTGCCCGCAACAATCTTGGGTCCTCAATTTACCTACCCCGAGAGGATGGAAGGCTGAGTCAACCTTGAGCATGTTAAGTGCTAGGCATTTAACAGCTTGCACCACCAAGGCTCTTTTAAACTCTTGACCCTTGTGATCAGCTTAATCATATCAGGATGGCCAATGCTTATGATCTATACATTAGCACTTTTAACAATGTATAATTATTTATTTTAAAAAATGTTGTCCTTCATAATACCTTAGCAGCCTGGCTCTAACTAATTACCCCAAATAACATAATTTCTACATAACCAAATGAGAATATTAATAAAAGAGGAGAAGGAAAAGTAGAAACCTCTTACTGGAAATCACCATTTTGTTCTGGCAACCAGAATTTATATCTTTTCTGTGATGCCCCAAGATGTGCTCTGATTGCCCCAGTCATACCCAAATATGAGGGCCATTCAGATACATTTTATGTTTAATGTTTTTTAAGAGATGCTGACCCTACACTTACATATCAGGTGGCCAAATATTTTCACCAAGTTATACAACTGCACAAAACTTTTATTTAGATATCCTGTTTTATTGTCCTATTTTTCCCTTCCCTTATAACTAATTGCTGTATTAAATTATTTCTCCTTTTATTGACCATACTAAAGTTATACCGTTTGATTTGCTCCTAAATGTAAATATCCCTTATGTCAGCTGCAGTACACTAAACAAAATCCTGGTCCATGTCCAGAACAAAATACCCCAAATTTCATGTTTCGGTTCATGCACAGACCATCTAAAAACAGCTGCTTGATGCACAAACCAATTTGTGTGCAACCTGCTTTCACATCTGGTATACTAATCCCTAGCCTCGGGCCACAGAGGCCACTCAATTCTTATTGAGACAAAACAGCAAGCCAATTTGCCTCAGTGAGAAAAGCACTTGTAGTCACTGACAATTGGCAATGCCAGAGGAGACCCTGAAGCAAAGCCAGGCAAAACAACATGGCTGCTTCATTTTACTTCATTTTACTGTTATCTGTGAAGCTTTTACACAGTCTGGAACATTTTCCACTTGTGCAGAAAATCTGAAACAGCCATTCCCATATTTGCCTCTATTTGGTTTTATTTGTTTCTTGTCACATTACTAATCTGTATCATTAATCTGTATGGTGCATTCAAACACTAGTCCTAGTCAATTCTAGAGAGGCTATATGTAAACAGCCTGACATCGTCCTTCAGGGTAGGACCTTTATAGACTGTCTTGTGCCTGATATTTGCTGACAGCATGTCCCAGCTGGCTCAATCAATTCTGAACAAATTTAGTCCTTAAAGTTTGGAAATCCTTTTTTGATCCCATAACTTGAATTATATCAAGGAGCAATAAAAGTTCTGATCCCAGTTGATCCTTTTAGTTTCCAATTTTTTTCCTGACGGTATTTCCCAAGACAACGCCAGAAGTGGAACAAAAGAAGATCCACTTTGCTTAGAGAATTTGATGCTGCTTTGTAGATACTTGAGATTTTTAACAGCTTTATTGATGAAGACATTTCAGTAAGTGTACGTTGTCATACAAGCCAGACAGTGCTTTCCTTCATGGTGGTTAAAAGTAGAAGACTCCTTATCTCTCTTGAATTTGATCATTCTGCTAAGGTTGAGGTATGCTATTTAAAACTACAATTCTCTGCTGGCCTACCTAAGAGTAAATCACAATGAACTTGGTGGGAATCCCTTCTGAGCAAACATATGCAAGCCATTCATCTGAAGGTCTCATTAAAAGATGCGGGAAACATCTGGTAAATTGCATTTTGTGGGGTCACTTACAAAATGCTTTAATGACTCAAATTACTCACACATGCTGTAATGTATTATTTAAAAATAGTCTCCACACAACATGGTTAGCAAAAAGAACTGCCTGTATAGTATCTTCTTTACTCCCATCCCACCAATGGAAGAGCTACTATATCAAATTATAATCCACCTAGTATATCTTGTTTTCCCAGGTATAATAAATCTGGACAAGCTCTAAGAACGCCAATCTGTTGCTATCTATCGTGCATCATTTCTTCTGTGCATCAAAATTTTTACAGTAGTTTTATCATGGAATACGCCAACTCATTCTTGATAGTATTTATTAGTAACCCTATTCTGAAAGATGACACACCCTTTTTTAAACCCTATCAGGGTTTTACAGGATTTTAACTGATTATTACCAAAATCCATTGGAATATTATTTTGGGAATCCACACTTTAATTAGACACCATATTTTATTAATCTGAAATATGTTGCTTATCTAGGGGCTGTAGTGGCTCACATGATAAGACGCTGGGCCTGCGCACCACTGAGGTTGGTGGCTCATTTCCTGTGAGCAATTAAACCATGAAGGGACAAGAAAGAAGCTCCCCCGATTGACTACCAGCATTCAGGTATCCCGCGGTTACATCACACAAAAAAAGTTCCTTTCACAAAGGCAGCCAGGCACCTCAGTGATCCCTGGCTAGCACGTGCCATACACTAAAAAATAAATGTTGCTTATCTGTAAATAGCCATCAACATTTTGAGAAGGTATGTGTTTTATGGTTTCCTGAAAGATCATTCTCTCTCTTTCTGCCTTTTTCACATTCACACACACATAAACACAAGCTTTACTCAGTATGACTGTAAAGGCAGCACACTATGATAATACTTTCACATTATTATCAGTGATATGCTAATTACAGTAAAAATATTAATCTGAACCTTGTTAGTTTGTGTTTGTGCTGCTCCAGATGCACTACTGGGAAAATGAATTAGTGTAATAATATTATTGATATTCTATGTATGCAAAAAAACATTAAGATATGACAGACAGCTGAATAGGAATCGTAACACAAAGGATATTTCCCTAAGGTTGATTCATGTATGTTTGGATGAGCACCTTGTTCTAAGCTAGATATCCCCATAGTAGCTTCACTAAGTAAGAAGTTCTTGCTGAATACGTTATTTGCCCTTTTCAATATTCTTCATTACTAGATTTTTTTTATAGGAGAAATTTCCAAAACAATTCTAAAAATAGGAGAAAATTTCATTTTTTAGAATGAGATAGGTTAAAAACTATTATAATTAGAAAAAAATATTTATCCCATGGAGGAACTGTTTCATTTTATAGGACAAACTTTGTAAAAAACAAAATATCCCTGGAATTGAGTGTGCTACTTTATAGTGTCCAAATACCTACCAGTATATATTTTTCTTGGCAGTGAAGTTCCTCCCATCCTTCCAATAGAACAAGCAGAGTTATTTATAGGCAAACCTATAAATTGCATTGTTCAAAGGTCAGTCTTTCTTTGATCCAGTTTCTTGTGTGTTGTAACTTTTGGTGGGAAGGCTCATTGGTACCACACAAATACATTACATTTCTCATATAAAACTATACTCCAGATATTCTGGTCCAGCCAAGAACCAGAGAATCCAACCACATTTCACAAATAAGCCTTAGTGGACAAGACATGATGGATGAATTATGCATGGAGTGAAGAATATTTTATGTATACTTTTGGAAAAAGCAAGAATTTACATAGCACTGCATGTCATTGGACATGACTCGGGGGGAGGGGGATTGGTGGTATTTTAAAATGAAAATCATTTAAATGATTTTAAATGATTAAGTGATTTTAAATGATTTAAATGATTCAGGCAAGCAGTGATTTCAGGAACATTGTCATCAGAATTACTTCTCAAGAAAGTTTGGTAGGGGAAGACTGATACCAGTTGCAAGACTTTTAAGGATTTGGAGCTATATCATATCAAGGATTTATTTCAAGCAAGGGAAATATGACTTATCAGTTGTTGCTGAATTTTGGCACCCAAGAGATTTAGCAACTTTGATCTTTGATAAGAAATGCAATTAAGCAGCTTGTGTGACCAAAGGTACCCCACCCAGTACATTTACTACAATAAGGGCACACCAGGGGTGAGATTCTACCAGTTCGGGCTGGTTCTATAGAACCGGTTGTTACGATTCTGCGCAGTTTGGATAACTGGCAAATAGTGCCCCTGGCTGGCCCCGGCCATCTCCACCCGCCCCTCCCCTCCCTCACCCAGTCACTCCTTAAGGTATTTCTTTCTTTTTCCTCCCAAAGATCAGCTGTTCCAACAATCAGCTGTGCCAGGATTCCCCTCGCTTTGCCTTGCCCAGGAGGCTTCCCTGAGGCCAAGGAGGCAAAAAGGGGTGCAGGCAAGCCTTTCAGGGAAGCCCAGGAGGCTTCCCTGAGGCCCAAGAAGGCAAAAAATGGAGTGCGGCAGGTGCTGAAGAAGAAGAAGGAGAAGAAGAAGGAGAAGAAGAAGAAGAAGAAGAAGAAGAAGAAGAAGAAGAAGAAGAAGAAGAAGAAGAAGAAGAAGAAGAAGAAGAAGAAGAAATGCCCACCCAGTCACATGGTCATGCCCATCTAGCCATGCCCACCTAACCATGCCCATATAACCAGTTGTTAAAAAAATTGAATCCCACCCCTGGGGCACTGCCCTTTCAGATATTAGAAAGCTATATATTTGGATGGGTATATATTTGGATTGCTGAGTATTGCTGCAGTAAAAAAAAAAGTGTGGGGTATTCCTTTATTTGGTGGCAAACTGAGAGAACACCTAGAATATATGTCTTTAGTATCCCCTTTCCCAAAAGATAAAGGAGAATTCCTACAATTTGCCTGCCAGGGTTGTAAAATCCTGGGAAAGGGGAAGAAACTCTAAACAGGTTGGATTTCACAGGATCCACTCTGGGTCAGTCACCAGGACCAGTGGTTTTGTCTTCTGAGCTTTTGGACTCATGCAGGAGCCCATCTTCAGGGAACTTCTCTCACACCAGAATGTGTGCTAGAGAGAAGTTCCCTGAGGATCGGCTCCAGTGTGAGTCCAAATGCTCAGAAGACAAAACCACTGGTCATGGTGACTGACTCAGATTGGATCCTGCAACATTATGCCAGGATACATATATTTGCCTTCATTCTTGAGATCAGATTCTTTGAATTATGAAAGGGCTTAAAAGGCTTAAGACAGCCAAGTTTGGCATTGGAAGGTGTAGACAAGAAGGCAACTACTCTCAATTATAGTCTCTCTGAAATGAAGTTTGGATTGGAGTTGTATGCAGCAGGTCTCATTGATATAAAGTAATATACAGTAGTTCCAGCAGGTTCATGGAAAGTAATATGCTAATTTGCTTACAGAACCACTTAGGAAAACAAGAAAGGTGGATAACTAAAGAAGTTTACACCTCAGCAATGATATTGCTCTGAGCAATAGTACAGAGTCTCCTGTTTCAACAGGGGATTGGACTAGAAGACTTCCAAGGTCCCTGCCTACTCTATTATTTTATGTTCTATGAGTAAAAGTGAAATAACTATCTGGTTAAATATGCATTTGAGCCATTTGTTACATTTCATGTGAAATAGTTTTGACTCCATGTTTTGTTTAGCAAAAATGGCACTTCTCTCCAGTTTCAACTTTCTTACAGAATCCCTACATTTCATTACCCAATAAAGAGTACTCTTTAGAAGAAATACTTTCCCCCAATTTTTCTCATTTGGTTGATATTACCAATTGATTATATAAATATGGAATGC
Source organism: Naja naja (assembly GCA_009733165.1). Classification (NCBI taxonomy): domain Eukaryota; kingdom Metazoa; phylum Chordata; class Lepidosauria; order Squamata; family Elapidae; genus Naja; species Naja naja. The sequence goes on along the minus strand of CM019148.1, from coordinate 200,959,874 downwards.
ATCACATACATTAGTAGAGGATGACATTTGATGCAAGACGTTGCAGACTCTAAAAATAACATGAAGTCATTAGCTGTATAACTAAACAGCAAGTTAGGTATCTTGAAGAAAGAGCTTCATGCATTCATTCCAGAGATGCCTTTTAAAATTAGTGCTCCTCAAACGAAAGTAAAATAATAGTAACAGTTTAATATGCAAGTTAATTAAATGGTAACCCAAATGTAACCCAGCAGCTAGAAAGAGACTTCCAGTAGCTATTTTGGTATAGCAAACAGGAAATTATTAACCCAGATTGTTTTAATGGTAAATAATAGATAATGCTTGGTATTAGTATCATCCTATAATACTAAGAACAATTGTAGACAGTTTCTCTAACACATTAATATATAGGTGTCTTGCTCTAAAACCCCATAATTTGATATTGTTATATCAAATAATGGAATTTTGATAGAATTCTTAATTCTACCTGTCTTAATTTTGCAAATTCTTCCAAAGAGACAAGCAGTGACAAAGCAATTTCATTTTACCAAAAAAAAATATTAGAGCCCTTGCAATTACTGACTCAGGTCAAGGCATGTTCTTGCCTCTGTGAGGCATCCAATGCATTTTGTTCATCAGCGAAAAAGAAATACACCAACCAAGTGGATGGGAGGCTTAGGATAATATAACTTGGAAAAGAGCTCTTTGGAAGTGGAGCATAACATCTGGACTACGCTTTGATCATGAGTGGTGGATTAATGGAAGGTGATATTTGTTTGTATCCTCCAAAAATATTTATTGGTCCATTGTGATGATGGGACAAAATATGGTGCCCAGATTTTTAATACTTATATTAAATGCTTGCAGGCAGTTTTATCTTGTATGCTTCAACTCCCTTCAAGGAAAAAGAAGGAGGAAGAAGCCTATATCTTGTTTTTGCTACTTGTGGGACTCATTTCACAAGCAAGAGAAAAATCATTCCTCATTTTCTCCCATAACAAGATTCAAACTGAGTTACCTAATGACCTATCACATTTCTTAACATTTTGTCACTCCTGACTAGAGATGGATAAATCTGTCATGTTAGTTCAATTTATTCATTTTCAGTCTTAATCAAATTCCATCCCATTTCCTCATTGGCCCTTGATTTTTTGAGAAAAGAAGTTTGGATATAAGGTTTGTTATTATTTTTGCATTAATTTCTTCAACTATGCGGTTTCCTAGATGCTTTTCCTAATACAAATATTTTTTGTAATATTTTCAGCCATAGAGAGATGGTTTGGTTGTTAAGAATTTCCCTAACATGCATATTTCTATATTGAAAATGCACACATATTGAGTGATGTTTCTGTTTTGGTTCATGAATTGGTTCAGAGAGTGTAAATTAAGGTAAGGTCACATTAAAATGTGGGCCTTGGTGGTGCAGGCTGTTAATAGCCTAGCACTTAGCTCCAGCTGCCTGTAATTATTGCAGGCTCGAATCCCACCAGGCTCAAGGTTGACTCAGCCTTCCATCCCCTCGGGGTAGGTAAACTGAGGACCCAAGATTGTTGGGGGCAATAAGCTGACTTTGTAAAAATGCCGCTTAGTAATAAGCAGGCATATACAATGGAATGAAGGCTATTGCTGAGTGCATTGGGTTGTATCCCAAAAACTGTAAGCCACCCTGAGTCTCCGGAGAAGGGCGGGATATAAATATGAATTTAAAAAAAAAAGTAAACTGAATGAATTACTCCCCAGTTCCTGGTCTTGTATTTTTTACATTTAAAAAAAAATCAATCCTTCCCTGACTTTCACTGCATGGAAAACCACAACGAATTAGCATTTTTATCAGAGTGCTGATCCCTTGGGGATTTCTTTCAGGTTCTATGATAGAAACTAATAATTCACAGATCTGATATTTTCTCACTTCTGTGTGGCTTTGCCAAGGGAGCCTCACAGGAGAGGTTTCGACAGACTGAAGACTTGGCACAGTGAATGTTCCTCTTGAACCTCCTTAGAATTCATGACTTTTGTGTGTTAATTCAACATGGTGGCCAATCCTTATTACTGCCATAATAATAACAGAAAAGCTGCCTTCCCTCAATTCACGAGAGACCAATAATTCATCTGGAAGCAGGTGCTCAAAGATCATTACAGACTAGTAATGTTTGTTAATGAGGCACCAAAAGTGCTTATGTTTTGTAAAACATATAAAGGCATATGGTGCTCTGCCAAGATTGCTTATGAAGTCCTCTGGCTACTGATAAGACTTGGGAGTGAAGAATCTCAAAGGAAAATTGCCCTTGGATGGTTGGGCCTCTTCCAGGATTCTAGTAACAAGCACAAAAAGGAAATATATGAATTGCAAAAGCTCTATTTTGTATTCTTTTTCATGATAAATATACTTGATGGTTGCTCCTAAGTAATAAACTGACAATAATCCAACGGTCTCCCATCAACTTTATTTTTATGACTGGGTTGGCTGAAGACGGGTAAGAAGAAATGTGCTGACTTTCCATAGAGAGGAGTATGTTTCTGAACACCAGAAAATTATGCTACTAATGGTTGAGGTATATATTATGGCTTTTGCTCTTCTCCTTCCCCCCACGACCATCAGTGTATCAAAACTCATCATTTTCTTTTTATAGGCCATCTGTTGTGATTGTTTCCTTGATTTGCATGCTGTTATTGTGTATGAATTATGCACTTTTATCTAAAAAGCAAGTTATGAGTTGCTTTCAATTGTCCCATTCAGCAAACTAACTTGGAGACAGTACAAATATTATTGCATTCAGCCTGCCAACTGAAATACCTCCTTATCTAATATGACTTCTCTCCCAAGATTGAGATTTGTTTGTGGGTTCCCCCCCCGCTTCATTCCAGAAGAGTTGTGATTATTACACAACATAAAGTTGTTTTCTTTGTCCTGATTAGAGTGCTCATGTGAGTTGTGCATGCAGCCATTTTGAAAGGTTAACAAAAGAGCCACCTCTTGTTTTTATAATGGAAGGAAGAGAGATGTAGAAAGGGATATAATAAAAGGCTTTGCATATACTACAGATTTACCATATTTTTGTCAGATATGTAGTAACTGATGCCAGGCTTATCATTCTTAAGAATCAGAGTTTTCTTTCTTTCTTTCTTTCTTTCTTTCTTTCTTTCTTTCTTTCTTTCTTTCTTTCTCTCTCTCTCTCTCTCTCTCTCTTTCTTTCTTTCTTTCTTTCTTTCTTTAAAACAAAAAACAAAAAATAGTTAGATAAAAGTTAATGAACTTTCAGAATTTAGTAGAAATGAATAATCAGAATTTTAACACACACACACACACACACATCACTTCCCGATTGCTCTGAATGGAGTCCAATCCTAGGGAAGACCAAATTGTCTTTGCAGCGGTTGTACCAAAAGTTCATACAGAAATTGTGGATGCTCAGCCCTGTACTCTTTCATCACTTTCACCAGAGAGATGTGCTCCACTTGACTTGGAAGATGGTGATTTTCTACCTTCCAGGAAGTGAGAGGAAACCAAACCCAGTTCTGATGGTGAGATGGGTGGCAAATAAATCTAATGCATAAATAAATAAATATCCCGTAGTCCAAAGATGATGCAGGAGGAAACCTTCTCCTGCAAGCTTTGTAGGCAGCTTTCAGGAGAAGGTTCCTGCAAGCTGTCTATTTGGCAAAGTACTTGGCAAAAATTATCAAGATGTTAAAGGTGGAGCTTCAACTGTGCATCCACCACTGCCATCTTGACCCTCTTGCCTTCTGCTGATGACATTATACTGAATATATAGATGAGCCACTAGGCAGGAATACAAGTGGTTGCCTTTATGGCAGGTCTACTGGTTGTAGCAGATTAGCTTTCCTTCCATTTCTATGCTGCCATTTCTGTACAAACGGGAGCCTCAAAACCTACTTTGCATATGCCAGGCTCCTAAGTTATGATGATGCTGGGATGCATTACTAGCAATAGCAATAACGTTAAACATTAGACTTATATACTGCTTCACAGTGCTTTACAGCCCTTTCTAAACAATTTACAGAGTCAGTCTATTGCCCCCAACAATCTGGGTCCTCATTGTACCACCCTCGGAAGGATGGAAGGCTGAGTCAACCTTGAACCAGTCAGGATTGAAGTGCTGGCAGATGGTATAATTAGCCTAAAATACTGCATTCTAACCACTGTGCCACCACAGTTCTCTATCTACTATCTTCATTCACATTTGGAAGGTGAACAAGACACTTCCTTTTTTCAGTTAGGGTGGCAGCTTTATTATTTACTCCATGTATCAAAATTGCAGCTACCATGAAAGTCTTTCAAAGTTATTTGGCTTGTGCTATAATGTAATGAGAAGTGATTATTTTCATTTAGAAAAAAAAAAAAACAAAAATCCAACCCAAATCCCCTGCTGCAGAATTTAGGAAGAACTCATAAGAAGACACAAGCAGAACAGAAGCCTCCACTGAACAATATCAATTGCAGTTCCCAGAATCACAGAGATATTACTTGCCTCCTGGGAAGTTTTATCGTCTAAAGTTTCAAACCACTTAGCAATTTTTGCCCTCAGAACACTCTCAGATAGTTCTATAGTTGTAAGCTCTTGTGCTTAGTTATCTCTGGTTGCCTTTCCAGGGAATGTATTTTATTTACTTTGAGAAGATTAAATGAAAGGCAAAAGGAGATTAAAGAATTTTACTATAAGCAACGAGGAATGGCTATCACTTGTGGACTATATGTTATAAATCTCTAATGTACATGGCAGTATCTATGCACATAAACTTGGAATTATAACTCTACTCCTAAATATTTAAACATACCCTTATGTCATTTAGACATTATTTCCAACCTTGGGTCTTTAATTTAGACTCACCAAGAACATCCCCCAATCACCTTCATCTATTAATTCTGTTACCTTCTGAATTCATTTGCAAGCTGATTTATTACATAAAAACCAGCTTGGTGTAGTGATTAAGGTGCTGGCCTGAACACTAGGAGACCCTGAGTTCTAGTCCCATCTAGGCAAGAAAGTTGGCTGTGTGACTTTGGACCAGTTACTCTCCGTCACACCTACCCCACATCACAGTGTTGTTGTGCAGATAGGAAAAGAAGGAACATTATATAGGTTTGCTACCTTGAGTTGCTTATAAAGTAATAAAAGGCAGGATAAAATGAAACAATGATTTATAAATTATAATCTATTCTTGTTCAGGAGGAGAAGGTGTGATTCTTAGATGCTCCTCTTTTGATGTTGGATGTGAATCTGAATGCTGTGTACCATGTCAAACTTGTTGTGTCATAGTTATGTCACATGATGTATCACAACATTTTTTGTCTTTGTGGAGCTGGGGTGGTCATGGCCTGTGTGTGATGTATCCAGCCTGCAGGCCGCCTCTGCAGTGTACACCATGGCTTGAGGAAAATAGGAAAGGCCATCATTTGCTAGTCTCCCTCAGAGACCTAAATGTCAAATGTTACGGGTTACTTTTCATCAGATACATTAAACTCAAAGAGATGATGATTCTACTAAGCATATCCCACAAAGAGCCAGAAAAAGAAAATATGAGCTGGCCCTTATTGTATTTTTTCGCTTCTAATTGGTTCACTCTCACTACTGCTATAAAGTTGATCCTCAAAGTAGAATCTCTGTTCTTCTTGGCAATAAAAAGTACCACTACAAGATTTACTCTGTTAAATTCAATATAGATGACCTTCTAAGTCAATTAAAGGGCACTTGTCTGAGAATGGTAGTGCCCTTTAAAGGCTGGAGAGTTCATATTCTCATATTAAGCCCATTTGCCAGACTTCAGCAGGATTAATTTCATTTCAGAATGTTCTCAAATCTGAATACTGATTTAAAAGGCTGCTTCTTTGTCACATGTGTTGCTCCAAATTCAGTACAAGGGCCCTATTTAATAGAGCCGATGTAGTCCAATAATTCGAACATTGCCCTGGATGTTTGCTTTTTTCCTGACTTTATCAGATGGTTGGGTTCATTTATAAAACAATAAAAGTAGCATATATATCTGTAAATATTAAAAGAGAAACTCCCTGCCAGCAGACTTCATTCTAAGAGCCAAGAATCATATAGCATAAAGCACATGAGATGTAATTAAGATGCTGTTAGCCTTTTTTTTTTAAAGTAGCGATGGGTAGTGTTAAGTTTGCATGAAGAGATAGACGCGGAGTGCTTCAAGCTTTTAGTTTATTAGTGACTACAGCTCAGAACAGACCCAATTTGGCTGGGCTGCAGCTGCTACTTATAGCCAGCAGCCACAGTTGCCAGCCAATCAGAGTGCAGGGTTTCCCCGCACTTTTTAAACCAATCATTTCCAACATTTTACAAGAACAGTTCAAACTAAACCAATGACTTCAAACCTACATACATAACACCCCTCCCCACTAGGTTCAGTCCATACTCAAACCCCAACCTATTTAATGTATTCTTTTAAATAGGTGGGGCTCTTACGTGTACGTTGAGACCTACGTGGTTCAGATGTTTTAAGGTTCTCACCTTGTGAGGGAGGAAATGTGTCTGCTGACATTTCCTTACTAGGACTTGTAGTAATGGTAGAACCTGTTTGGTTACTACAACCTGGTCTCTCCTCCCAATCCATCTCCAACCCAATGTCAGCACCTAAATCAGGTAGTGATGTGCAATCTTCCATTTGTGAAAATGGTTGTTGGTATTGTGACAGGTTTTGGGATGGTTCCTGTCGTGTTAGCTCGTTACACATGGGGTTGATTCTTACTTGCTGATTACTCTCATAATCCTCCCCTTCCCCCCTAGAAGAGGCAGTAGGTATGGGAACCAGAGAGGAGCAAAAGTGATGCTCCTGAGGCAATCTGGATCTTAACTGATCAATGTGCCTGCTGCAGAGGACACCATCCTCCGTTTGTACCCTGTAAGAGCTGGGGCCTGTGATTTGGGTTATCTCAGCAGGAATCCATAATGGTTCACCCATGAGGTTCTTAGCATAAACAGAATCACCCACAGTGAAAGTGCGAATTTTACTATTGGAATCTAGTGGTGCGTTAGGTGTGTAAGTGGGATGGAGGTGGTCAAGGGGAGACCTGAGTTTCCTACCCATCAACAATTTAGCTGGGGTTAAATTAGTTGAGGGGTTGGGAGTGATATGCTGAACACTGAGAAGTTTTTCAACTCTCTCAGTGATATCCCCTGGACCCAATTACTGAAGTTTTTCCTTGGTAAATCATACCATACGTTCAGCCCGGCCGTTAGCTGAAGGATGCCCAGGGGCTGTCAGGGCATGTCTGATACCCTGTTGTGCTAGATATGATTCAAAAAGGTTGGATGTAAATTGAGGGCCATTGTCAGAAACAAGCACATCAGGTAACAAAAAGCTTTTTAAGCTGTTTGATGACAGCTTCAGTTGTGGTGGATGCCATAGGGATAACCTCCAGCCATTTGGAATATGCATCAACTATAATAAGGAAAGTGTGCCCTCTGGTAGGGCCAGCAAAATCAATGTGAATCCTGGACCATGGGCCCCTAGGACATTCCCATTCCTGTGTGGGGCGAGAGGTGGGGCAGGTCTGACTATCTGACAGTTGGGACAAGATGCAACCCAGTTTTCAACCATTTTGTCAATACCTGGCCACCATACATAACTCCTGGCCAATCCCTTCATTCTGACAATTCCCGGATGACCCTCATGTAACATTTCCAAAACCTCTTTTTGTAGTTTTGCAGGAATAACCACCCTGTTACCCCACAAAATACATCCTCTTAATACGGATAATTCAGTTTGCCTGGATTTAAAAGGTTGGGCGAGTTGAGGTAGATCTTGAAGTGGCCAACCTTTCTTAATCCAGCCTATGACAGGAGCCAATAAAGTGTCTTTGGCAGTCTCTCTGGCAATCTCAGCAGCGTGGACTGGAAGCTTGGCAACAGTTTCTAGAAAAAAGGTGAAAGTCTCAGGAGCAGGATCCTCAATGTGTGAAGGAAGTGGGCAGCGACTCAAAGCATCTGCATGCCCAATGTCTTTACCAGGTCTGTGGATCAGTTTGTATGAATAAGCAGCAAGAAATTCAGTCCATCTCGGCATTCTTGGTGACAGGATCGTGGGCGTTGGTTTGTCCCCTGCCACAATGCCCAAAAGAGGTTTGTGATCTATGACAACAGTAAATGTTCTCCCATATAAATACTCATGGAATTTTTTGACAGCTGCTACAATCGCCAAGGCTTCCTTCTCCAGTTGGCTGTAGTTCCTCTCTGCTTTAGTCAAGGTGCGAGAGTAAAATGCAATAGGGGCTTCCCTCCCGCTGGGAAGCATGTGGGTCAAACCCCGCCCCACTCCAAAAGGGGAGGCATCACAAGTCAGAACAACAGGAAAGTTCTCAGAGAACTGTATCAGCACAGCATCAGACGTGATTAGTCTCTTGATATTGTTAAATGCAGCTTGTTCCTTCCTCCCCAGACCCAAGCAGATTTTTGTCCAGCAACCTATGTAGGGGTTCTGCAATGGTTGCCTTCTGAGGTAGAAACATATGATAGAAGCTAATGAGTCCCAAGAATGCTTGCAAATCTGTTTTGCATTTTGGCCTGGGGCTTCTTTGATTGCCTGAACCTTTGCCTCTGTGGGGTGGATGCCATGTTTATCAATCATGTAACCCAAGAATTCCACTTTATCTGTTCTAAGTGTGCATTTTCTTCTTTGACTTTTAACCCTGCTTTTTGAATCTAGTTAAGACTTCCCTGAGTCTCTCGTGTAATTGAGTGTCATTTTCAGCAGAAATTAAAACATCATCAGAATAGGGCACCACCCCTTGCAACCCTTGTAACATTCTTTCCATAAGGCTTTGGAAGATGCCTTGTGCCACGCTTACTCCAAATTGCAATCTTTTGCATTTGAAGGCACCTCTATGGGTCACAATGGTTTGGGCTTCAGCAGTTGCATCATCAACTGTTAATTGTTGATATGCCTGTGCCAGGTCCAACTTGGCAAAAACTGTGCCCCCTCCAAGAGAGTGTAATAAATGATGCACTACTGGAACTGGATATGCGCTCTGTTGTAGCGCATGGTTCAATGTCCCCTTGTAGTCTCCGCAGATTCTCACAGACCCATCAGCCTTGACTGGTGTGACTATGGGTGTCTCCCACCTGGAGTGATCAGGGGCTCTAAAACCCCTTGAGCTATTAGTTTATCTAATTGTGCATCAATTTTTTCCTTTAAGGCAAATGGGACCCTTCTGGGTTTTAAACGGATTGGTTGTACCTTGGGATCTAGGTTAAATGTGATGGGGGTCCCCAAGTACTTGCCTAATCCGTCACTGAAGACCTCTGGAAACTCAGACTTCAAGGCCTCTTCCCACTCAGTGTTGCTCACGTGATTGATGCCAGTCACCTCGATGCCCAACGGGTTGAACCCCTCAAGGCCCAGCAGACTTGGGCGGTCCTTGTCCACGATGGTCAGTGGTAGGCGTTTGGCGTGGCCCTTTAATTTCACGTTGAATTCTCTTGTTCCAAATACTGGAATCTTGTTCTCTTGGTAGTCTTTAAGAGTCAATGCTTGCTTCTTGAAGTGCTTCTTCTGGATGTTGGGAAGAAGTCTGTGAATAGTGTCCCATGACACCATAGATAGATATGAGCCTGAGTCCACTTCCATTTGGTCAATAAGTACCTTGACATGCACTTTTCTGCTTCTTAAAGGTGATGAATGACCAATAGTTACTGTTTGATGAGTTTCATTCTTCCCATTTGCTTCTGTGTTGCTGGTTGTGTTGTCGCTTCTTGATTGGTTGATGGAATTGGTGTTTGCTGATTGGTTGGCTGTGTGGTTGGCTGTGTTGTTGCTTCTTGATTGGTTGATGGAGTTGATGTTTGCTGCCAATCAGCAAACACCAATTCCATCAACCAATCAAGAAGCGACAACACAGCCAACAACACAGCCAACCAACCCGCTTACAGCAGAGCCAGCACAGCACACTTCCCCTCCAGTATTTATAGAGAGAAGGCAGCTCAAATCACCCTTCGCTGGCACAAGCACGAAGCCGAAGACACCAGCCTGAAGATGGCGAGTGGGATCTCGTCGAAACGTCGCCAAGGTATTCTCAATCTTACACAGGACAACACCCGAATACACCAAGACCTACATACCTTTACCCGTGAAAATCTACGGGGAAAATATATATATATATATATATATATATATAATATAGGTCTTGGTGTATTCGGGACTTGTCCCGTGTAAGATTGAGAATACCTTGGCAACGTTTTCGACGAAATCTCATCCGTCATCTTCAGGCTGGTGTCTTCAGCTTCGTTCTCCTGGGAGAAGTGTGTGATCGTGGCTGTTTTTCCCTTTTAAACTCTAGAGTTGGATGTGTTGTTACTTTTTGATTGGTTTGTGGAGTTGATGTATGCAGATTGGATGGCTTTTTCCTGAGACCCTGTGTGGCTGAGGTGCTGGCTGTGTGTCTCTCAGCCTTTTGTGTTGTAACGACCTGGGTAATGGGCTGTGTGATGACCTTCTGAGTTCTATTGTTGTGATGTCCTGGGTGTGGTGCTGTAATCTCCTGGGTCGTTGTCTGTGCTGCAACCTCCTGATGTTTTGTGTTGTGATCTCCTGAGTTCTGTGATGTAGTATCCTGGGTGGAAGGCTGTGATGTGGCATTCTGGGCCTTGGTTTGGCTCCGAGTTTGAGGTCTGGCTATGTGTTTATAGCGTGTGTCAGTTTGCTTAGTTTGGGGGTTGGAGGGGGTGTAGCAGCTGGTGTTGCAGCCATGGTCTGGTTTCTGGATGGTGGTTGCCTTTCATCTGTGGCGTGGGCTTGGGTTTGAGTCTGGTGAAGGAGATTGGTGGTGGCATCATGTGTTATTTTGGGTCCGGTGTTGGTTTTTGTGGCTGGGACTCGTTTGTTGATTAGGGCTAGTTTCCAGATGTCTGGTAGGCGGAAGTATCATCCCGTTTATTCATGTTATGGGGTGTTTCTCTATTTCGATGGCTTCCCTAATTATTCTCTTGTTGAAGTGTTCAGTATTGGAGATAAGTTTGGATCCCTCAAAATCAATTTCATGTCCTGTGGCTTTAAGGTGCTGGAAAAGGGAGGAAGTTTTTTCTTCTTTTCTGACTGCGTTCTTGTGTTCTGCGATCGTGCATTTATTCTCCTGTTGGTTTGTCCAATGTATGTGGCTGGGCAAATTTTGCATGGTATTTTATAAACTCCTTGATTTTGAGGGATCCAAACTTATCTCCAATACTGAACACTTCAACAAGAGAATAATTAGGGAAGCCATCGAAATAGAGAAACACCCCCATAACATGAATAAACGGGATGATACTTCCCGCCTACCAGACATCTGGAAACTAGCCCTAATCAACAAACGAGTCCCAGCCACAAAAACCAACACCGGACCCAAAATAACACATGATGCCACCACCAATCTCCTTCACCAGACTCAAACCCAAGCCCACGCCACAGATGAAAGGCAACCACCATCCAGAAACCAGACCATGGCTGCAACACCAGCTGCTACACCCCCTCCAACCCCAAACTAAGCAAACTGACACACGCTATAAACACATAGCCAGACCTCAAACTCGGAGCCAAACCAAGGCCCAGAATGCCACATCACAGCCTTCCACCCAGGATACTACATCACAGAACTCAGGAGATCACAACACAAAACATCAGGAGGTTGCAGCACAGACAACGACCCAGGAGATTACAGCACCACACCCAGGACATCACAACAATAGAACTCAGAAGGTCATCACACAGCCCATTACCCAGGTCGTTACAACACAAAAGGCTGAGAGACACACAGCCAGCACCTCAGCCACACAGGGTCTCAGGAAAAAGCCATCCAATCTGCATACATCAACTCCACAAACCAATCAAAAAGTAACAACACATCCAACTCTAGAGTTTAAAAGGGAAAACAGCCACGATCACACACTTCTCCCAGGAGAACGAAGCTGAAGACACCAGCCTGAAGATGACGGATGAGATTTCGTCGAAACGTTGCCAAGGTATTCTCAATCTTACACGGGACAAGACCCGAATACACCAAGACCTACATACCTTTACCCGTGAAAATCTACGAAAACAAATATATAATATATAATATATAATTTTATATATAATTTTATAAATAAATAAATTAAAACAATAAATCATATATTGTATAAATAAGTCTTCTGATTTAAATTGCATGTTGTCTGTTCTGACCTGCTTTGTTTGCTAAAATAAATTTTAAGGAAAAGCCAAACCGTATGGATGCCATTTGAAAAATAGATGTGAAATTAAGTTTTGGCATTTCAAAGCTTGATATAATCATGGCAATCTAAGTTACTCTCTGGCTTTGTTCTCAAAGTATTATCTAATCAAAATGTGGATCTCTTCATCAAAGTAAAAATAAATAAAAAGACCCTCCTGCTGTGTGGTTCCTGCTTTTTTTCTTCCATCTAGATTTTACACAGCTTTCCTCAGCACAAATAATTGCAGCCCAGAAATGCTGAATCAGGAGCAGTAGCAGGGGACGTTATTAGGAGCACAAAATAACTTTGAGTATGTGTGTGTTTAATCTATGCCACCCTCCTTATTACTTCATATTTCAAGGATGAAAATAAATATTTGCCCTATGGGAAATATGATGTATTACTATACGGCACCTTATGGTAGATAACCAATAGAGTTGCAATTCTGAATTAAAGAATTGGCTGCTTCAGCATTCTGTGATGGGATTTAGGATGTTTGGAAGGTCTCTGTTAAAAGAAATATTCAGAAAGAAAAGTCCCATATTGAATTAACACAAGATTTCATACCTTTGAAGTCCTGAGGGTCTAATCCCATACAATTCCTGGATGATTTTCCAGGCTTGTTCATACAATAGCCCCATGTTGATAGAGGTCTGGGCTACGCATTTAGCAATAGTACTTATACGTAGTTTCACAGTGCTTCTCAGCACTCTCTCAGCAGTTTACAAAGGTCAGCATATTGCCCCCCCCTCCAACAATTTGGGTCTTTATTTTACCGATCTCAGAAGAATGGAAGCTGAGTCAACCTTGAGCCCCAGAATCGAACTCCTGACAGTAGGCAGAATTAGCTTGCAATACTGCATTCTAACCACTGTTCATTTAGCTCAACATTCTTTCCTGAAGTTGTGCCTCAGGTGTCTAGTAACCATATGTGAAGCTCAATTTTTTCCTAATGCAACCATTAGGATGCTTGTTTGCAGAGGTATCCTTTTTAAGTGAGGCTGTGTGTCAATGGTGGGATTCAAATATTTTTACTACCGGTTCTGTGGACGTGGCTTGGTGGGCATGGCACGGTTGGTGGACATGGCTTGGTGGGCATGGCAGGGGAAGGATACTGTAAAAATCTCCATTCCCTCCCCACTCCTGGGGGAAGGTTACTGCACTAACCTGCTTTCCAGCTTTGTTCTCCTGTGCAGGGCAACAAAAGAAGACCCAGCCGATCAGCTGGGACTTGGGAGGCAGAGAGTAGATGGGGTGGGGCCAGACAGAGGTGGTATTTGCTGGTTCTCCAAACTATTCAAAATATCGGCCACCAGTTCCCCAGAACTGGTCAGAACCTGCTGAATACCACCTCTGCTGTGTGTCCTCAACAGCTCTTCAGTTTTATAAGATGGAGAGGTGGATTCCTTTACAAATTCAACATTGAGATGAGAATGTTTGGCAGGAAAGATGCCATATTGAACTAAAGCTAATATTGTATACCTTCAAGGGTGATGGATTTTCTTTTGCTGGATGCCATCTCTTGAGGATGCCTTGGTAATAGATTCAATAATTTATTTAATCCAGCTGATCACTAGCATACCTTTGAATCCTTATAATTTTGGAAACTAATTTTGGTTTTTGTAAAACCAAAGCAGTCTTTAAAACAAAAAAAACTAAGAAATGTTTAATAAAAAATAATATTATAAGCAAATTTAGGCAAACATGCTTGAGTTATTAATGAAAAACATTCTTAATCACATTGAATTAAATGTGTTTAAAGTGAGTAAATTTCACCACTTTAGCAAACATTATTGTAGCAAACATGTGGAAGACTCCATTTTGAGCATTTTTTTTGGAATAATAACTGAAGTGATCTGACTTACTGTTGTAAAAAAGTGGGAAAATAAATACAGATTCATTATTCACAGTTGGTCTTTTGGGGGATAAACAAGCTATAGATTCTGGATAGAATCAATCCAAAGATAAGTATCTTTATGTCATATTAAATTCAAGAGCAGGCTTAACCATGTGCTTACTGTACATTTTTTCTCTCTTTAGGCAACCAAAGAAATAGGTTTGCCTTTTGATAGCCCTTGCTATGTTTATTTTTTTGTTACAAATTATTTTAATCTATTATATGGAATAAGATTAATGCTATCAATAAAAATACATCCCAGGCTTTGATGAATAAAAGAATTCTATTGAAGTAAATGTGATTCCTGTAAAATCAGTTAATTAGGACTAAAGCCATATGGTCTTTTGCTCAATTTCATATGAAAACCACTGCTACGAACACAACCAACTCTATTGAGAGTAATACATTTGGAAAAGCAAGTAATTAAGATATACCATAGACTGTCAATATTCATATATCACATCCCCAGAAATCAAAAATATGAGTTTAATTCTATTACCCTAAACTTCATGGATAGATTAGGCTAGAATGTTGGGGTCTCTTCAATGAAAGAGATAAGGACCCCCACTAAGAGGTTCAATCCAGTACAACAGAGGTGTCTTCTAATCTAGCAAGTGACAAGCCTGAAAAGACAGGGTTTTTCTTACTCCTTTATCATTCCTTCAATGAATCAAATGTTTAAAACCACAAGGTATTATATTGTCTGTCTCCTTCCCTGCTTCCCCTCTGTCTTTCCAAGGTAACTGGTAGGGTGGCATAATACTCAATATTTAATGAGAAAAAATATCAAGATGTTTCACAATGTCAATAGATGCTGTGGAAATGTCCTACACCTTTTCCCCTTCAAAGCCATAATATCTTTTTTAAAAAAAAGATAAGACAAAGCAGATTTTACTCTGCTCGTCATTGCCAACTCTAGGGGGCAGTATTAATCTTCATTTCAAGGCCATTGAGCCAGTGCTGTCCGAAAACATTTTCATGGCCATGTGACCAGCATGATATCATGGAACACTGTTACCTTTTTACAGAAATGGTACCCGTTTATCTATTTATTTATTTATTTATTTATTTGATTTATTTGATTTGTCAATCACTTACAATATAATATGTATAAGTATAAACATGAGTAAGAATACAGGAAATAGGTACAAATAAATGGGGACAATAGGACAGGGATGGTAGGCATGATTGTGCACTTATGCATGCCCCTTATAGACCACTTAGGAATGGAGTGAGGTCAATAGTGGATAGTTTGAGGTTAAAGGAATGGGGGGTTAGAAGATGTAACAACAGAGTCAGATAGTGCATTCCAGGCATTGACCACTCTGTTTCTGAAGTCGTATTTTCTGCAATCAAGTTTGGAGCAATTTACATAGAGTTTGTATCTGTTGTGTGCTCTTGTATTGTTGTGGTTGAAGCTGAAGTAGTCATTGATTGGTAGGACATTGTAGCAGATAATTTTGTGTGCTACGCTTAAGTCCAACCATAGGTGGCGTAGTTCAAGGTTGTCCAAGCACAAAATCTCAAGTCTGGTGATGTAGGGTATTCTGTTGCGAGCAGAGGAGTGTAGTACTCCGCTCGTGAAATACTTCTGGACTCGCTCAATTGTATTAATGTCCAATATACAGTGCGAATTCCAGACTGATAAGCTGTATTCGAGTATTGGTCTAGCAAACGTTTTGTATGCTCTAGTTAGCAATTCAATATTTCCAGAGGAGAAGCTTTGTAAGATTAAATTTACAACTCTTAATGCCTTTTTGGCAATGTTGTTACAGGGAGCTCTGGTGCTTAGGTCTTTTGATATAAGTAGTCTAAGGTCCTTGACAGAGTGAGGATCGTCAACGAGGTCATATCCACCTAGTTTGTGTTCAGTGTACTGATTTTTTTTTACCAATGTGTAGGACAAAACATTTGTTGGTCAAGATTTGGAATTGCCAATTGTTTGGCCATTCAGACACATAATCAAGGTTGCTTTGAAGGACAGTAGCATTGTGTTGAATAGTTTTATGTCGTCCATGAAGAGGACACAGTTGCTTATAAGGTGATGGCAAAGGTCATTTATGTAGAGTATAAAGAGTGTGGGTCCTAGAATGCTGCCTTGGGGGCACCACTGTTAACTGGAGCGGGGTTTGATATAGCGCTCCCTATTTTTACTATTTGTTGCCTGTTTGACAGGAACACATTAATCCACTTATGAAGGGATCCGGAAATGCCGTAAGAGTTTAGTTTTAATAGTAATTTGTTATATACCACTGAATCAAAAGCTTTGCAGGAGTCTATATAAATTGCGTCTATAGCTTTACCCTGTACTCTACTCAAGTAGAGTAGTCCATATGTTTTTGCAGTGTAGGAGTTGAAGACTGCAGGACAATTTTTTCCTGAAACCAAATAGGTTTTTTTGGAGAGTAGATTGTTTGACTCTAAGTGGAGGGTGATGCATTGGTTAATAATTGATTCCATGACTTTGCACATGACACAACACAATGAGATTGGTCTGTAGTTTTCAGCCAGGCTGGGGTCACCTTTTTTGAAGATAGGGTGACCATAGCTAAGGACCATAGGCTTGGTAAGGAGCTGGTTCTGAATAATATCTCATATATTTTAGAGATTTATTTGGAGGTTTATATTTTAATTTCTTGTATTTATGTTTTTATTTCGACTTTTATGTGAGCCGTTCTGAGTCCCCCGGAGATGGGGCGGCATATAAATCAATCTATCTATCTATCTATCTATCTATCTATCTATCTATCTATCTATCTATCTATATAAAATAATGCTTAGGGGTTTCGCTTTGGCAGAGGAGAGCTTTTTTAAGAAGTATGCACATAATCCATCAGGGCCAATAGATAGGGATGGTTTTAGGTTACATAGTGCCTTTTCTACATTATCTTCTGTAAAGTCAATATGTAGTAGATCATTACAATTAGTTGTGGTACAACTAGGAAATGTGGGGCATGAGCCATTGCTGTTTACAAAGACTGAACTGAAGAAAGAGGTTGGCCTTAACGACTTCATCATTGCAGTCTTTCCCATTTGGTCCTTTTAGGGGTGAGATGGTTCTTGAGTCTTTACGTTTGGTGTTTACAAAATTGTAGAAAGCATGGGTGGATTTTGTATGTAGGAAGTTCTCCCCTTGCTTGCAGTGATAATTGGTGCATTCTGCTTTTATCTGTCGGCATAAGATGTTGTATTGGTTTTTAAAGTTTGCTACGTAGCTAGTTTTGCTTTTATGCCATAGTGAACTTTTTTTTATTGAACTTTCCTTATTGTTATGGGTAATTTGTTTTTTTGGGGAGGCTACTAATAGTACATATAGTTTAATGACTCTTTCAAGTTCAGACAAGAATGCATTATAATGGTCTTCTGTAGTATTACAACTAGAGAACAGAATGTGCCAATCAAGAGATGATAGGTCAGCATCTATGAGATCATAGTTGGCTTTTTTGAAGTTGTATTTTGGGGATCCATCATTTTGATCCTCTTTGTGAGGGTGTAAATTGAGACAAAATTCGATCATACTGTGGTCACTGTTTAAAAAGGGTTATTGTATTTGTAGGCCATATATTGAGTTTGAGCTGTTGCAGAAGATGAGGTCGAGGCAGCTGTTGAGTCTAGTGTTGTTAGTTACTAATTGATCCAGTCCCAGTGTAGTAACAGCATTGTACAGGGTTTCATGTATGGGTTCAGATGTACATTCATTTAGGGTCCAATTTATAAGAGGTAGATTGAGGTCACTAAGGAAAATAAGAGGGTGTGGGCAAGAGGCAGCCCACGTTAGCAGTGAAGTTAGCTTGTTTGCATGAACTATGTCATAATCAGGGGCTCTGTAGCATAGTAAGAAGCGGATTGTGGTATTTGAGGACAGTTCACAGACAATGGTCTCTGGAAGAGCAAGTTCCTATGTAATCTGAATCTTTTTTAGATTTAGGGATTTTTTATAGAAGATAGTAACTCCACCTGCTCTATGGATTTCGTGATCTGACATTTGCATTTGCATGCTTTTGAACTGCTAGGCAAGCAGGAGCTGGGGAGAGGATGGGAGCTACCCTGTTGTGTGGCACTCAGGTCTTGGACCTAGGCTCCTGACTTTCCAGCTGACAAGCCCAGTGTCTTAACCACTCCAATAATATCTAAAGATGGCTTAGAAATACATATGGGAACAATGCACATAAACCATTCTTCACTGTGTATTTCCATGCTATTGGCTTTAAGGAGCTGATGCATGCAAAACATTGGAAGCCAGAAATCACTACTTTGTTTAGCATTTGGATCCAGTCTTTAGAAAGTCGACTCCTACAATTTAGGAAGTAATCAGGAAATAGAGAGAACATTGCTATGCAGGATTTAATTTGGAGCTGTTTCATGTAGTCCTCCAGTTATGAAAGTAGCTTAAGTCTGTCTTTCAATGTACATTAAAGGATTGGCACTGAGCTTCTCTATATGAAGAAGATTCTCTATTGGCTCCATTGTTAGAAATGCATAGTACATGCATGCCCCTTTTTTGACATAAAACTGTCTAGTACTTCAGGGCCAATTACTGTGTCTACCACCTAGCTGGTAGCTTTGACTATGTTAATTGTCCAAGAAAACCTATCTATTAGCCTACCTTGCCCTTGAATTATGAATATTGATAACTATGAAGAAAGGGAGAAAAAGTTGCTTCCCTTCTGAATCCTACTTGGAGTTTTTTTTAATTAAATATCAATTGGATAAGCATTTCTTCTCCCCAGCTTTCTCTGTCACTAACTGGAAAGGCACAAGAGTAAATACAGCCCACCAAATTTCATAAAGTATTCTGAAAGGATTAAAGAAAATCTGTTTGAGTGAACATAACATTGTTATTCATTTTCTTGAGAAGCAGGAAGGATTATTAAATGCTGTAGGGTTTTCTGACTAAAGGAGCTAGATGCAGTGGGACATGTCACAGCCTACATTAATGGGATGTTTAAACATTTGCTTCATCAGTTGAATTATAAAATTAAGCAAGCTCATTTAAAAGCTGCCAATCTATTCCATTCAAGATTTCCTATAAACGCTATCACAAGAACTGGGAAGCTAAATGATTCCCCCCCCCTTCCTTTGGATTTCCTTTTTCTTACCTGCTATTATTAAAGCTCTTTTTCTCCTGCATACTCTTCTACCAAACTAACATCCGAACCAGAGATGGTATTCAGCAGGTTCTGACCAGTTCTGGAGAACCGGTCGTGGAAATTTTGAGTAATTCAGAGAACCGGCAAATACCCACCTCTGACTGGTGTTTTTACAGTATCCTTCCCCTGCCATGCGCACCAAGCCACACCCACAGAACCGGTAGTAAAAAGTTTTGAATCCCACCACTGATCCGAACCCAAAATTTCTATTGATAAATGAGACAATTGTTAAGTGAATTTTGGCCCACTTTATGACCTTTTGTGCCACTGTTGTTCAGTGTTAAGTTAGTAAAATGGTTGTTAAGTGAACCTGGCTTCCCCTCTGACTTTGCTTGTCAGAAGGTCGCAAAAGGGGTTCACATGATCCAGGGACACAGGAACCATCATAAATATGAGTCAGTAGTCAAGCATCTGAATTCTAATCACCATGGGGATGCTGCAATGGTTGTAGTGTGAAAAACAATCATCAGTCATGTTTTTCAGTGATGTTGTAACTTAGAACAGTCATTAAATGAACTGTTTTAAGTTGAGGATTAGCTGTGCTTTCACTCATGTCTTTTGTATCAGGTTAAATCAGGGGTCTCTAAACTTGGCAACTTTAAGACCTGTGGACTTCAACATACGGCCTAGGGAATTCTGAAACTTGAAGTCCACAAGTCTTAAAGTTGCCAAGTTTAGAGACTCGTGACTTAACCTGATATAAAAGTCATGAGTGAAAGTATTTAGTTTGTACAGGAGCATCATTGCAATCATCCTTGACTTCTCAGTTCCAGACTCCCCAGTTTGGAATAGGAAGATCTTGGAACAAAGTATGTCTGCCTGATTGGTAATCCTGTTTTATTAGAATTCTTGACAGCAGGGAAGAGTCTTCTGGCCACCACACACACAGTTGCTGTAGGCAACTCATTTAAGTATGGAATGATCAGAAGACCGATCAGAAGTGGAAATCTTATTCTGTCTCTATGTTCTCGTCCTTTTTGGTTCCAAATACGTTGAAATTGGCACATCCAGGAATTATGTTAGAGATTTTATACACATCTCACATCAGAAGTTTTGCACCACAGGAATGATGGATGGTGTCCTCCACAGCCAGAGGAGAGCGTATTGTGAAATGTTAACCTAATATTTCCTCATCTACCCTGAAAATACATGGAGTGATTAGATTTGTTTTTGCATGCTTGCCCTTCCATGAAATGATGATTACTGATGGGTTCTTTAAATTTCTGAAATTTTGACTGTACTTTCCTGGCTACACTGTTAACCCATAATATAACCCCACAGGCATTGCTTTAATAGCTTACTAAGGTTAACATTAGAAAAAGTATCTGATATATATATACATACATACATACATACATACATACATACATACATACATACTATGCTCAGTATATATATATTTAAATTAATAATTTTATCTCCCACACATCATCCCCTGGCATGGCCACACACAAGCTCAACTACAATGAGAATAAAATATAGCAAGGCATGTAATGGGGAAGAAACTGTTTATCAAAGCACAGTACAAGCCTTTTGTTAAAATGTTAAAAAGAATGAAGGGGAAATGGAATGTCATTTGGAATCAGAAAAATGACAAGACCAACCTCTTTGAAAAGTATGTAATACTTTATTTATTAGCCATTAAGCCGTATCAGAATACAAAATATAAAACAGAAGAGCAATAAGGGCATGTGTTAAAAATAGAATAAAAGAAATAAGTAAAAGAAATGCAAATCACAGTTCTATGTCACCCCTACAATTTAGCCCGATCAGATGCACATATCCAGTTCTCAGCTGTACTACCTTATTTAAATAAACAGCCATATTATACATAACTTTTCGATTCTGAACACACATGAAATATGATGTTTTAATATAAGGATCCCAGTAGGCTGTTCATCCAATGTGCATTCCAAGATACTGATCTTTCCCTTTCTTATACAATTGCCATTCATATAATATGTCTTTAATCTTCTGCCTCTGGGGATCTGCAAATACAAGTACATTCATTATAAGGGACTTGGTTAAACTTTCCATAGTTAACCACTGTTTCCAGCTGCTCAGATCTTGTTTGAGTAAAATATATTCCTAAGCTGCTTGGACATTTCTACATTTTAATGCTTGGGAATTTGAAAGCACATCTTTAGCGGCTTATCCATGTCAATGTGCCATCCTTACTAAGGGTGACTATATTCTTCTGAGCTTTGGTATCCAGAATTTTTGTGCAGGAATCCGTTAAACTTATTTTTTAGAGATAGTTGGACAAGAAACAGAGAGACCACAGTTCCTAATATACTTTGTCAGTTGTACAATCCAAGAGGTTGGTAATTGAGATTTTGTCTGTTCTAATAGATACAATTTTGGAGGTCTGTCAGTTTCCATACCATTGATTTTGCACAAATAATTGTATGCCCAGATTTTAGACAAAGAACAAATCGTATATATTCCCAACCAGCTCTAACTGCAGCAATTAAGATCATTTTATCCACATCCGAAAGATTTCTCAGATGCTATGATTGTGTTTGTTCCAATAATGGTACATTATTATCAATAACATTATTAATGGCACATCATTTGAAGTGTTAACGCCACTCTATAATGACTTGGCAAGACCACACTGCATCCAGTTTTGGTCACCATGATGTAAAAAAAGATGTTGAAACGCTAGAAAGAGTGCAGAGAAGAGCAACAAAGATGATTAGGGGACCAGAGGCTAAAACATATAAAGTTGCTGGAATTGGGTATGTCTAGTTTAATGAAAAGAAGGACTAGGGGTGACATGATAGCAGTCTTCCATTATCTCAATATCTGCCACAAAGAAGAGGGAGTCAAGCTATTCTCCAAAGCACCTGAGGGCAGGATAAGAAGCAAGGGGTGGAAACTAATCAAGAAGAGAAGAAATTTCCTGACAGTTAGAACAATTAATCAGTGGAACAACTGGCCTCCAGAAGTTGTGAATGCTGCAACACTGGAAGTTTTAAAGAAAAGATTGGACAACCATTTGTCTGAAATGGTATAGGTTTCCTGCCTGAGCAAGGGGTTGGACTAGAAGACCCCCAAGGTCCCTTCCAATTCTGTTATTGTATTCCATTCCATTCTATTCCTTTAAGCCACAAAGTTTATCTCCAATAATTGGAGCTAACTGTGGATAACTATCTGGATAACTGATTTATTAATCTAATTTTATTAATAATGGCAAAGTGTGCTCAGTACCTTAGACACATAGGATCTTCATCATCATCCCTTCTTATTGATATATAGACTAAACAGTAGCTGTGCAAGTATTCACTCTTGTCTTACCCATTTGTGAAGATCAATCCTATTTGTCATAGCTCCATTAACCCTAAAACATATTCTCAAGCAAGTGTTTGGATAAAGATGTGTGCCAACAGTCTGGGTTCCATATTAAGGACAATTTCCTCCATATTATTTCTCTGTTTATTTGTTAAATGCTGCAACAAGATCTATAAAGCCAGCAAACAATTGTTTCCCCTTAGTGGCATATTTTATAGCTCAAGATTGACTTATCTATTGGAGACGTCTAGAGGAAGAAATTTAAATACGATGTCTGGTGTTCTTACATCCTGGATCATCTGGTGCAATGGTTGGAATGCAGGCTAACTCTGTTCACATCCAGGAGTTCAATCTGAACAAAGTTGACTCAACCATCCATCTTTCTGAGGTTAGTAAAATGAACACCCAGATTGTTAGGGGCAATATGGTGACTCTGTAAACCACTTAGAAAGTGCTGTAAAGCACTATGGGGCAGTATATAAGTCTAAGTTCTATTGCTATTATTGCTTTGGCATATATATGCCTATTGTATTCCATCTTCTCCAGAGTATGACAATTTTGGGGAAGAGACTTGGGTGAAGCTGAGTCAACTAGGCCATGAATTTAATCCTGATGCTAAGTGGAGTTATAAATCACCAATTCAGGAGATGCGTTCATATAGTGATCTCACCATTCAAAAAGGGGATCAACCTCCAATAGTTGCAGTGGCAGATTACTGAAGAGCTGGTTTCCATGGATACAGTAGGTTAGGCTGTAGTGCGGAAACATTCCATGGACCATTCATTCATACCATAGCACAGCTTTACAGAAGGAAGGAACTACTTTCCATTACTTGCTTGATCAGACATCTTGCCTGAACTAGCCTTATAAGGACACATAATATGAAAATCCTGATGAAAAGGGGATGAGTGGGATTTGGATGCTAGAGTGGAGAGAGAACAGGAAAATGCAAGGGATCCTGTTCTCCAATTCCAATATCTAAAACCTTTATTAAAAGATAACTCTACAGTAATCCCTGATTAAGCAGAGACTACTCCGGCAGCTGTAGTAACCTTGATGTGGGGTAAGCCTTTTTTACTTCCTCTTAAAGATTGAATGAAGTTCTTAGATCAACATTACACTTCACAGGAGTATAATAATCCTATACAGCACCTAAATACCACTAAGCCATAATCAGTTCTGACATTTCCAAGTGAATTACAACAGCTGCTCTATGTTAAAGGGAAATTTTAATCATATCCCCCACCTTTGATAAGCTGGAAAGATAAACATGATCAAGCTGCTAATGTACACACCATTCCATTAGGTTTCAAGCAGGATGGAAATGAGCCCCTGGCTATCAAATGGATGGTGTATTTGGCTTTCAAACTGCCATGCCCACTAATCAGTCAGAGCAACCAGTCTCCTTCTGCCAATCCATCAAAAGGTAATCTTAATCCATCCATAGGATTATGGTTGTGTTAAATCTTTCTCTCCCTCCCTGAATGAGAAGATGGAAAGTCCCAAGAGGAATGGGAGAGCAATTACAAATGAGAATTATTCAGAAGCTGGAGTAGCAATACATTTTCTCAAGATATTTCCTATCTTCCATTTTATTTATTTGCTTGCTTTGGGACATTAATGCCTTATCTCTAAGAAGCTACAGATAATATACTGGAAGCTATGTGATGCTGTTTTCTGTTTTTCACTCACCCAATAGCATACAGCCAAACCATGTTTCACTTTCCAATTATTGTTAACTTACACCTAGCTGCCTATCAGTGATGAAGGATGCCATCTATTATAGTCCACCAACACCTAGGAGCTTTCCAAACTTTATAGTAAACTAACCAATTACAAACTAGAGGAATAAGAATTAAGTAGCTATTTAGCCATTTACGGTAATAATGAAAACAGTCCTTTAATTTGCAGTGTCACACAAAACACAAAAATGGGTACAAGAAACGGCAGAGTAAGGACACAATGAGAATGTTTGAAAAGTTCTAATTTCTTTTTTTTAAAAATGAAACTCTCTTCATAGAAGGGAAGGATTCATCAAATTCTGGAAATTTGTTTATGAAGAAGTGAGATATATGTTCCATTAGAGAAAAATCTCCTGCCTAGGTGTTGCCTCCCGAGTCTCTTTTATCCTAATCCTATTTAGAGATAACTCAGTGGGTGTTGGATGCAGAAGACAGACAGAGCATATTGCAACAGTCAAGGAGACTTGCTCCGGAGAAGACAGCCCCTTAAATATGACGTTTGTAATTTTTCAAGTTTTTAAGCTGAACATTTTTACTAGTCCACATCCCACTGAAAACTTGGACATATCTCTTAACTTTCATAAATATAGAACGAAACCATCTTTGTAAAGCTATAATACAATCTCATACATAAAAGACAGTGGTCCTCTGGCTCTTCAGTGAATCCCCAAAAGTATACCTAAAGAGGATGATAAGCAGCAGGATTAAACGCTTGGGACTGATTTGGCTTATTTATTTATCAAAACATTTTTTTCTATGCTGCCTTTCATTTAAAAGGCTTGTGGTTGTTTCCTTTAAGAAATTTGAATAATTTCATTCAATCCTATAGGGCAGAGCAAGCCTTCCAACAGAGGCACTATTTAGAGAAGGATATTTATCTTTTTGTAATAGATATATGCTGACTCTGAACCGCTTAGAGAGAGCTGTAAAGCACTGTGAAGCGGTATATAAGTCTAAGTGCTATTGCTATTGTTAATCTATTCAGTAGTGTGGTGGCCTAGAGATGGAGCGCTCGCCTGACAATCAGGAGGCTGTGAGTTCAATCCTAGGTAGAGGCAGATATTTCTCTCTCTGGGCACAATGAGAATGTATCTGCTGGGGAAAAAAACTCCACATTGGCGACAGGAAGGGCGTCTGGCCAATAAACACTCAGCTCCATTCAGTTGCCCAGACTCCACCCTGCAAGAGATTATGTGGTTGTTAAAAGGGGATGATGATGATTTATCTAATTATAAAGTCAAAACGATCTATTTATTATCCCTGACTTTTAGTGATTAATGGAATTCTGATACTTAAAAATAAGTACTTATAATTTAAATGTATACTATATAATGCTATTACATCTCCTCTACAATCTATCCAATTTCCCCTCTCTTTCTCTTGTTCAAACTAAAATCATAATGATAAGTATTTCATTTGATTTAAATGAACCATACTCTAACTCGTAATCAATAACTGAAAAATACTGTAGAAGGAAGGAATACTAATGCTTACAGAGCGCTGTTCAAATCATTTTTCCCCTCTCTTCTAATAATTTTTGTTTCCAAAACATTCTACTTTTCTCTGGCCCAGCAAGTGACAAAATCACCTTGACCTACTTTGGAAGAATGGTGGGGCTGTCAGTCAGGTTTAAAAGAAGTCATTAAAAAGGGACTGAGGTTCCTCCTGTCAGCTTTGTGAAATCCCCTGTTGTACAAAGTTGCCTTTCAAAAGTGACACTGCAACTAATTAAAAGTAACTTGTTGAATCACAGCCATGACACTTATCAATCCAAACAACAGCTTGTTAAAGCATTCAGTTTCAGATCAGCAGGTTTTGCTTTCTCCATAGGTAAGCCCAAAAGAAAGAAGCAGACTGCAAAGGTTTGTTGATCAGAAAAGTGAATTCCAGCAGTGCAATCCAAACTGCCCAGCTGATTTCTGACAAGGAGAACAGAAGCTGTACATCCCTGAAAAACCAGGATTCTGATATCTGATGACAATAAAGATATTGTAGGTTGTTCTGGGTAGAGATGAAAAGAAATCCGCTCTTAGATTTCTGCAGAAGGAGATTTGTTCCAGAATGAACTCCACTGTGGCACAAAAGGTGGTACTAAACTCAGCTTGGCAAATCTTGGCTTTATCTGGTTGAGAAATAAAGCCAAATCCAATCACATGGGCACAATCTGATTTAAAGCTTCAGCCACCCCTTATTCCATAGATGACCAAGGTTTTAGATAGACTATACAGGAGACCAGCAGGAGCAACCCCCAGCTGTTTCTCAAACTCATCTGGGTCCATTAATCACCAGTTATTAGTCAGTCTAGTGTCTGCTGTGGATAGTGATGCTAGAGAAGGTAATTATCTGACTATGATAAAAGAGACATTAAAAGCTCACCCAATTTCAGATAACAGGGACACTGCTCTGATAGTAACTTCAGATCCATGTTGGCCTCTGGCTGATTTGGGAGAGGCACATGGCTAACATGAGGGCCATGAACTCCCAGGCCATCTCCAATCTTAGATAAGGCAAATTAAAGTCCCCCAAGCCAATAGGTCTAGAGAAATCCACTGTGAGTCCAGAAATGAAGTCAAGCTATTCAGGTAGAGAAGCTGATATGCAGCACGGCAGCTGATACAAAAGCAAAAATCCCAGTTAATCCCTAGAGCCCAACTTAATGAACAGGGTCTCCCATTTAGTGACCTGTGATGCAATATGTCTGAGATTCCCAGAGGACAATCACCACAACTATAAAATGTTAAAAGATAACATTTAACTTGATATCAATCTTTATGGGCTTTATTGGAAATCTCATATGTATTTCTGTTAAGATCTTGGCAAATACTTGGAACAACATATAGCAAAAAGGGTCTTTTATTACCTGGTTTGAGAGGAATTAGACTTATCTGAGCCCTATTGGAATGTAAATTGGATTTTGATGCTGAATCTCATGAATATTTATCTTTATGGAACAATTCGTCTCTAAAAATAGGTGGTAGGTATACTGGAAAGTATGACTAGAGTCTGGAATTGTAACTTTAAATTAACTGCTCTATAATGATTAGTTTAAGGATGTTCAATAACTTCAAGTAGAATTTTCATTGCTTAATGCACAACGCTGGCAATATAACCCACTGTACAACAGTGGCAATATGTATCCATTGCTGCATGAATATTACACTGTAAAAAGATGACTCTTATCCCAAGCAATGGGATAAGATGAGGTGGAGTCTGAGGATGGTTTTGTTAGATGCAGGTTTTGGTTTTATGATTTTTAATTGTTTTATGGGTTTTAATATTGTTGAGAGTCATCCAGAATTGTCCTTTAAGATTGGTAGTCATGCAAATCTTTTATGCAAACAAATAAATGAAAATAACTAATCAGCACAGGCAGGTTCTGATAACTCAATATGGACCAAATGCTTTAGCTGCTTTGAAGAAACTTGAGATGCTTTCATTTGATGGAATCTCTTTTGAAGTAAAATCAATTTCATAGCTGTCTCAGAAGCTTAAAAATCTTGAAACTATCAATGTTTATGATGAGTTAAAAAAAGAAATGGGATATCTAGTAATAGAACATGGGTGGATATAAATCTTGAAAAATATTAAGTTCAAAACCTGAGGTTGAGAACCAACCAAAAGACCTTACTCCAAATCCTGTATCAGAAAGGATAGGATATAGATTTTCTTTGTTTGTGATGTAAGAGATACATTAATTCATATTATCTGGTCTTTCCTCTCCCATTATGGATTTATTTTTTTTAAATGCTATTTTGAATTATACTCCAAAATTCTAGAATTTGACTATTTTTGAGAAACTTCAGTTTTGGGGAATAGCCAAAAAAAATACATTGAAGAACTGGAATAGTACTACTGTTCCTGACATCTAGGACTGGATTCAATTTATCCATTTTTAAAAGCCTATTTTTTCACTAATTGAAAATGATATTTCCGTCTGACATATTTTTAGATGACTTATATGAATTTAATGTGTTGATTAATGGGTTTATGTTCTTTTTTCTTTTTTCTTTTTCTCTATTTTGGTAATAGTAATAGAACGTAGCACTTGGACTTATTTACCACTTCACAATGCTTTACAATCCTCTCCAAGCGGTTTACAGAGTCATCATGTTGCCCGCAACAATCTGGGTCCTCATTTTACTGAACTCAGAAGGATGGAAGACTGGGTCAACCTTGAGCCAGTCAGAATCAAACTGCCAAACTCCAGACAGCTGGAAGTCAGCAGAAGTAGTCTGCAATACTGCATTCTAACCACTGCACCACCACAACTCATAGAATTTAATAATTGTATTGTCTATGGAAAAGTTTATAATAACATTTTTAAATTTGTTTTTCTGACTCATTTGTACTTAGTGTGATTTTTATTATTGTTATAAGTTTTCTCTATATTTTCTCTAAACTGGCAATAAAGTATTAATTTTAAAATATGCTCTCTTCCCATGAGATAGGAAATGGATTATCAACTAATTATAAAATTCACGGGTGTTTACTTACATTTTTTTAAAATCGTTGTATCAAGACATCTTCATCTTATCAATGCTTTATTCCAGACTATTAAAGGAAGTGAGAAAGAACATAAAATTTAATAAATGAAAGCTATCACTGAGGTTAGCTATTTTTTCATCAGTATTTTTATTTACATGTCTTATAACAGTTGCAAATCGGAAAGGCAAATGATTTCAGAAAACAAACCACTGTGTCTATTTTCTTTCAGGCTCACCAATTAAAATTGGCCCCTAATGATTAATTAAGCAAACTTTCCCTGCTTTATTTTCTTCACCGCCTTAGGCTGATAGGAATGCTTTTATCCTTCCTATCTGCATGCAGCATCCATATGTCCATGTTTTAAGCAAAATGAGAAGGCCAAAAACATCTTCTGATCCTCAAAAAAATTCGCACACAAGAAGTAGTAGTTCATGCAATTCAGTTAACTGAGACTTTGTTTGTTAAGAGGACATTGTTAAAATCTCGTTTCACCTTATGTTTATAGTCTGCACATGAAGTTATCCTTACTCCCGGAAAATCTGGAACAACAAATATTTTTGGCAATTTAAACACAGCTGAATTGTTATGGTCCTGTTCAGATATATGTCTTGATTAAATTTTGCAATGGAAATATGAAATTTCCTTCCTTCCTTCCTTCCTTCCTTCCTTCCTTCCTTCCTTCCTTCCTTCCTTCTTTTCTTTTCTTGCTGCCCATCTTGTAGTTCAAGACAACTCTGAGCAGCTTTGTTTATCTTTGTGATTGCACAAAATAACACAATACTGAGTAGGTAGGAGAATATTATATCTCATTCCCTAATAAATAGTAGTATAATGACAAGTTGTTTAGAAATCCTTCATATAAAAGGGATATTTTCTGACACTTCCCTCTCATTGACATTTTTAATATTTCAGCTAAGCAGAGACAAAAAGTAAAGATTCCGCAATTTTAGTAGTATATATATATTCTACACACACACACACACACACACAATGATACCTCGATACTCATCATTAATTGATTCTGAGAGGTGTGATGAGTACCAAAAATGATGAATACAAACAAATTCTTCCCATAAGGAATTATGTAAATAAATTTAATGCATTCCTAAACCAAAGACCTATGATGAGAAAAAAAGCACAAAATGACCACAGAAGCTAAGGTAAGACCACAACAGGATGTGCACAGGCCAAGAGCTCCTGCATGGCTGTGACCCTTGTTTCTGCTGGAAAGGGTAACAACTTTCTAACTAAGGGTAACAAGGGCCTTGGTGGCTCAGGCTGTTAAATGCCTAGCACTTAAGTTCCAGCTGCCTGCAATTAGTGCAGGCTTGAATCCCACCAGGCTCAAGGTTGACTCAGCCTTCCATCCTCTCGGGGTTGGTAAATTGAGGACCCAAGATTGTTGGGGGCAATAAGCTGACTTTGTAAAAATGCCGCTTAGTAATAAGCAGGCATATACAATGGAATGAAGGCTATTGCTGAGCACACTGGGTTGTATCCCAAAAATTGTAAGCCGCCCTGAGTCTTCGGAGAAGGGCGGCATATAAATATGAATTTAAAAAAAACTCACAAAGAAACTGACACCAACAAATTCTAGGTTGCACGTAGAGTATCAAACAAACAAGTAATAGGACAATTTTTTTGTTAAAATGCATCAAGTACCAAATTCAATGAGTTTCAAAGCATGACAGAGAGAGAGAAAGAGGGAGAGAGAGAGAGGGAGGGAGGGAGAGAGAGAGAGAGAAGGAATATATTCATCTATTTCCCACTTACTTGTGTGTGTCATTCAAAAGTGCTGAAAGGGATTAATAATATGAAGGTTAATTTAAATTAGAAGGGAAAGACTATAGAGATTATGCACAAGAGATTTGTACCAATCAACACACTGTATATAACTGAAAGATGGTTTTATGTTTTATGTTTATGTCATGTCTATGTCTGCGTAAAAAAGAGAAACTTTTTCAAAAAAAGTGCTGAAAGGAAGAATTTATCATAATCTTTAGAATAAATGCAGTGATTTGAGAAATTGGGCTTTTAATATTTATTAAAAATTTGAGCCAACATTTTTTTAAATGCTACTGTATGTCAACTGTGTAATTTAATCTAAATTTCTAAGAATGGAATATTATCACATTGGGTACAAAGATGTGAAGAAAAGGGATTCTGGAACTATAAGTTCATTTCATGGGAATTTTGTCTTACTTGACTAACCTGATACCAAATTATAATAAATATTACTGCATATAATATATAGTAAATAAATAAACTCTATGTAGTAGATATAAAAGGTACTGTATAAAAGGTACATGTTTTCAGGCCATGTCATTGTAACTGAGCTCCTGGTTCTCATTGCTTTTGGTGGCTATAAATTAGCTCTGAATACATAGGCAGCACCATCTGTATCTAAAGAGGCTTTTGAATTATATGGAATTTCTTGTATTCATAGCCATGCTGTTCCTCTTGAAGGGTTTTCCAAAAGCTCATGAAACTTTAACAGTACTTTCTGCACATAGGAATGTAATGAAATGAAGGTAGATATCCTAAAGTCCTCTAGATGTTTTGAACCAAATCTCTTGCAATGAGTTTTTGCTAGCAGAGATTGATGGAAACATCAAGTGGAATTTGGAAAATTAATATAGAGTTACAACTAGGCAATAAAGAACTCAGCATCACATTTCAAAAGTCCTCTTCAGTCAATGGGTTCAAAAGAATGGCTATTAAGTGAAGTTGCTGGGAAAATAATAAACAGTGATCCAAAATGATTAGTAAAATGTATAATTATTTATTAGAATATAAAATGGAAGTAGAAACAGTAAAAGAATATATGATAATCTGGGCCAAAAATTTTGGATATGGTATTGATTTGGAACAATGGGAAAAATTATGGCAAGTAAATTATAAATTAACATTATCAGTTGCATACAAGCAAGAACCTTTATAAAATGTTCTACCGCTGGCACCTCCCCCCCAGCGAGACTAGCCAAGATGTTCCCCAATATATTGGCAAAATGTTGGAGATGTAATCACAGCCAAGGAACATATTTTCATATGTGGTGGACCTGTCCCCAAACCCGGAAGTATTGGCTTAAAATTAAAACATAGTTGGAAGAAATAATAAGACAAAGAATTGAATTAAGACCTGAATTGTTTTTATTAGGTATAATAGGATCAAAAGTTAGTAGGAACTTCCAATATATTATACTCCATATTGGAACTGCTGCCAGAATCTCATCTGCACAAAATTGGAAACGGGACACTATCCCCTCTGAGACAGTAATAATAAAGAAGATCCTTGAATGTGCTGAAATGGACGATGATATTAAAAGATAAAGAAAAGAAAGAGTACTATAAGATATGGAATGTTTGATATGAGTGGTTATAAAGAAGGCTCAAAGGCGTCAATCAACATCAAAAATGAGGAAGTATTAATTAATGAGGTATATATGTACATATATGTATATAGATGGTAATAGTTTTATAAGTTAGATTGAGAAATAAGAATATAAGTGAATAAGAATGGAGAAGTAATTGATATAATTTTAGACTTTATTAATTAGTTTAATTAGTGTTAACACCATTATGGAATCATTGTAAAAAGTGGAAATCGTCTTTTTTTAAATGTTGAAATGTTGAATAAATAAATTTAATAAAAAATAAAAATAAACAGTGGTCCAAAGCTTTACAGCCTTTCCTAAAATAGGACTATCATTAACCAAGTTGTTTCAGAAAAAAATGCAGTCTCGTAGTCTACTAATCAATCTCATCTTGGTTTAACAAAATATAGCATACAAAGTAAAACAAGAAAGAGCAGCTGGCAAAGAAAATCAAAGAGTGATTTGCCCACACAGCTCACTTATGAGTTCAGGAACTTTCCACATTGCCAGCAGCCTATGGAAATGCTTTGCTTTTAACAAGGGCTTTTGCCTTATACACCAAGTGACAGCAACTGAGCAGATTACAAACACAATTCAATCAGAGGTGGTATTCAGAAGGTTCTGACCAGTTTTGGAGAACCAAAAGCGGAATCTTTGAGTAGTTCGGAGAACCAGCAAATACCACCTCTGACTGGACATTTTACAGTATCCTTCTTGTGCCATGCCCACCAAGCCACGCCCACAGAACCAGTAGTAAAAAAAATTGAATCCCACCACTGAATTCAATCCTTAGCATGTATCTTTGTTGGGATGCTTTGTTACTGCTCTTCCAATGCTAGCATTCCTATCCGAAGGAAGGAAAAGGAAGAGGAAGAAGAAGACAGAAACAGAGAAAGGGAAGGGAGCATTAAAAAAATGGCTTTAGTCCTCCCCATCAGAGTTTATACAGTAAATCCTCATGCTGCAAAGGGAAAGACCTTCAATCTCAGAGACAGGTGGGGAAATGTTTGGTTCTGCTATGTAGAACCAAAGGTGCTTTTTCAAGAGGCAACTGGACTTTCTGGTTTCTCTTTGAAGATGTTTCACTTCTCATCCAAAAAGCTTCTTCAGCTCTGATAGAAGCTGCTTGGATGAGAAGTGAAATGTCTTCAAAGAAAAACCAGAAAGTCCAGTTGCCACTTGAAAAAGCACTTTTGGGACAACCATAACCTGGATGACTCAGAATCTCCATAGACACTGTTAGGGAATCTGTTCTAAAACAGTCAGGTAGACTGCCCCTGGCACATTAGGATCAGACAGCTTCCGGTTCCCTCACAAAGTTACCAGTGAAAAGAAGCATTATTCAAACCCATTATCAACTCCTAGTTGAAAAAGCAAATTGAGGATCTGTGTATCTGTCAAATGACACAAGGTGGCTGATTTTTTTTCTTAATCAAAGGCTATTTTTTATCAATTCATCACCTGTAAATTGTTTGTAACAATAATAATAATAATAACAACAACAACAACAAGAAGAAGTGCAATGATGTGCTTAAGGTGCAAGAAAGAAAACAAGCTGAACTGAAATCTAAAAGTCCAGGTATCCTCTTTTCCCAGGTGAAATAATATGAATTACTGTCGATGCTTCCCTTCTTTTCACAGTCTTGCCACTTATTGGACAGTCAATTTGGGAGTCAATGAGACTATTTTAAGGAGGCAGTTTGAAAATATTATGCACAGGGACCGATCCAAACTGCCTTGCTCCCACCCGGTAATTATTTATATTGATTTCAGTGAGGTTATTGAACAAAGCCATCAGCGTCCAGCTGATTTTTGAAATGGGAGAAAGCGCTCTATGGATCTAAACCAGCACACCACTTCAGCATATGAACAGCCTCTGTTCAGATCAATGGAGTCAGGCACACTGTTACATTAAAGCATAATCTTTCCATTCAGGTCTTTGTCACTTGCATTGTTAAAACTTTCTTTTCCCAGCTGTGTGAGAGAACTATTTGTATTTGGGAAACTAGGCAATGGCAATGGCTTTTGGAACAAGACAAAAGCAACCACAGAATAACATGAGCAGAGCCAGGGGTGATGCTGCCAGTCTCATACAATCATCACCGTCCTCACTAATAGGTTTCAGAAGGCATTTAGAGTACCATTCCATCAAACTGCTAATATGAAGCAATGGCTAAGAAACCTCTGCTTTCAGCTCTCAGCAGTGAGAAAAGAGGTAAGGGAGAAGAGGCCAAAGAAAGAATCCAATGTTAATCTAACGAACACTAGTTGCCCTATCTAGATCCTCTGATTGACAGCTCCAACATCCCCTATCTCTGGTCACATTGTCTAGATCAGTGGTTCCCTAACTTTTTCAGTCCACTGCCTCCTTGGTGCTACAAACTCATCCTCGGTGTCCCCACCCAGGGGTGGGATTCAAATT
This sequence comes from Naja naja, assembly GCA_009733165.1. NCBI lineage: Eukaryota > Metazoa > Chordata > Lepidosauria > Squamata > Elapidae > Naja > Naja naja. Next base: position 200,925,331 of record CM019148.1, on the reverse strand, counting down.
TCTGTGAGTGTGGCCTAATTTGAGGGTGTGGCTTGCTGGTCATTGACTGGGTGGGTGTGGCTTGCTGGTCATGTGACTGGGTGGGCGTGGTTTGCTGGCTGGGCATGGCTTGCTGCTCACATGACTGGGTAGGTGTGGTTTGGTGGTCATGTGACTGGGTGGGCGTGGCTTGGTGACTGACAAACCAAATACAAGTGGTCCTCACTTAATGACCCGTTGCTTAGCAAGTGTTCTAATTTATGATTGGTCTCCCCAGAACTACTTGACCTGTTTTTGGAGTTTTGACACCCATGCACACACACACACACACACACACTCCTTCTAACCCTGCTGGAGCAGGTCATTGGACTAGAATCAGCAAAGCATCTCTGATTAGATTCTAGTAGTGAATAAAATGTAATCAGAGATGCTTTGCCGATTCTTGTTGATTTGTTTTATTTGTATCTCCTTATTTTATGTTGCTGAATTGCATTGACATGTGTGTCTCTTCTTGTGCACAACCCAGAAGCTTTTGTGATTCTTTGCAGCAAAAATTACCGACCTCTGGCTTTGCTCTACTTTTCAAACATGGCGCCACTGCCGGCCCCGCAGGTCCACCCCATTGAGCCCACTGCACTGGAGGGACCTGCCCAAGCAAGTCAAGTCAATGGGGTGAGCCTGAGAGAGGGAAAGAGAGAGAGAGAGGAGAGAGAGAGAGAGAGAGACCGAGAGAAGAAAAGAAAGAGAAAAGGGAAAGAAAGAAAAAGAGACAAAGAAAGAGGGGTGGGGTGGGAGGAAGGGACAGAAAGAAAAAGAAATAAAGAAGAAGGGAGGGAGGGAGGAGAAAGATAATGAGATATCTATTCTGGTCCAATCACCTGCTCCAGCAGGGTTAGAAGGGAGTGTGTGTGTGTGTGTGTATTCTCCTGATAGTCTTGACCATGTTTCGTCCACAAAACCTTTAATAGAAGCCAAAGATGTTTCAATGTGCTGGCAAAGATGTTTCAATGTGGAAAAGGGCCTCAGCCTAAACTAGGCCTCATTTCAATCTGATGCATCAGGTCTCTCTCTCTCTCTCCCTCCCTCCCTCCCTCCCTCCCAGACTGGCTTTGCTCTACTTTCCTGATGTGCCTGTGGGGCTGGCGCTTCAAACATGGATGGATGGGTGGATAGATAGCAAGAGAGAGACAGAGAGAGACAGGTAGGTAGGTAGATAGGTAGATAGGTAGGTAGGTAGGTAGGCAGGCAGGCAGGCAGGCAGGCCTTATGGATGGATGGATGGATGGACGGACGGACGGACGGACGGATGGATGGATGGATAGATAGATAGATAGATCTATATTGGTAGATAGGTAGGTAGGTAGATAGGCAGGCAGCAGGCAGACATGGATGGATGGATGGCAGACAGCATGCAGGCAGGTGGATTGGATGGATGGATGGATGGATGGATGGACGGACAGACAGAATGCAACAGCAGCGGCACTTTGGGAAAGTAGAGCAAAGCCAGAGTGGGAATTGAAGTCCACACAAGTTGCCAAGGTTGAGAAACACGGGCTGAATATATCAACCCAGCCATTCTGGCTAGAGTTTAGCATGCTGTTTGATTCTGGCTTAGTCAATAAACCATGGCTACGATCTTCCTGCTCCTTAATGCAGCTGCCCCTCTGCCCCTTCTCCAGCCCCCTGCCCCAGTTCCAATTTTGCAATGCCAACCTCCCCGGGGGCAGCGATGCGGCCGACTTCACCCTCTTTGCTTCGACCCAAGGTCCACTTCCATCGGGCTAAGCAAGGGGAGGTGCTCTGCACACGCTCAGAGACTCCCAACTTGGGGGAAGCGCTCTGCCCATCTTTACACTCCTCCCTGGAGGAGGAAGGCGTGCGGAAGCAGCCCAGAACGGTGGAGGTGGAGGGAACAATCACTTGGAAAGTAAGCAAGCAAGCGCAGGGCTCGGTCGGAAGAACTGGGCTGCAGAGGGAGGCTAGGTTCTAGGTCTGGGCCAGCCACGTAGAGCCGAACTGAACTGAGCCACGCGCCTTGGAGAGCCACGCTGCACCCACCTGCATCCTGCGCGCAAGCCCGGCTGGCTGGAGAGGCGGAGGCAGGGTGGGCGCTGTGCGCTCCCTTGTTCTCCTCCGGGGAGGAGGGCCCTAACACTGGACCACCCACCCCTTCCACTGCGCGCCTTGGGAGGGTTTTGCTTTCGGGCCTTCTGGAACGCCTCCGCCACTTCCACCAGAGAGGGCAGCCTGCAAGATAAGGCGCCCCCTTTCCGCCACCTCCCACCTCTTTCCTCCACCCTCCAGGCTTGGCAAGGCTCGCCGCGCGCGGGTTCTGCATTCGAGGCGCCATCTACGGAGCGATGAAACAGTCAATGGGCTGCGTGGCCGGCAGTCAGTCAGCCTGCGAGGCCGGCACCGCGAACGCCCCCCTGCCGCCTCTTAGCGCCACCCTACCAGCCCCCTTGCCTCTTAGCGCCTCCCTAAGGCATCCTACCACCCCAGGGGGCGGTACCGCCCACTTTGGGAACCACTGGTCTAGATCCAATAGTTATTTATTAAAGCCAAAACAACTGGAGGGGCTCAGGCAGGGGAAGAGATACAATATTTCTTCTAATTCCTGTGTAGCACCTCTGACTGAAGCTCAGCCTATCTATTTGGTGATTAAAAAAAGATGTCCGATACTGTTTTAATGTATTGGTTTATCATTATTTGCACTGACTGGACAAAGCCGTTCAAAGTCTGGAAGAAATTATTCTTCTACACTGTTATCTCTTCTGAAATCCATGGCTTTCATTGTGGACTAAAAAAGTGCCATTTTATGATATAGTGGGGGTGGGTGGTGTGAGTTAGCAGGGCAGACTGGCATAGAATTGCTCAGTTTGGCATATTTTGCTTTAAATACAATAATGATACATTCACATTTTGGCAAGTTCAAGTGCTCCTCCATGCCTTTATCTGAAAGATCCAAACCAGATCCAGACAGGAAGTATAAAAGGGGAATAACTCTTTTACAATCACTGATAAACAACGAGAGCTATCACTGAGAATAGGAGAATCCGGAACCACTAAAAAGCTGCTGTTTGTACAGCCTGAAGTTTTATTTTTCTCAGCTGATAAATTCCTCCTATAATTTAGACTATATTATTTGTTCTCACCAAATAATTGTATTTCTGTCTTTTTTAAAATGTAGATTGGGGAATACTGTGTGCAAAATATAGTTCACATTGGTGGAGTAGTTTTGTTGCAAAACACATTCATTAGAGAAAGCTATATGCAAAAAAGGCATTTTTCTTGTCTTCTAACAGAACTTGTTATCACAGGCATCCACGGCAAACCACACTGACACCAAAATGACAGCATGTGTTAATAATGTCAATACACATTTGCATCCTGATGTCTGATAGAGCATTGTAGCATTTGTGAGAAAATACCATTTGTTTTCCCCTTGCCACCCCTTGGGCATCCATCAATGTTGCTTTCCTTCTTTTTGGAGGAAGGTCTGGTATCTTAACCATTTGTATAGTTGTTGCATTTTTATGAAGAGATATTAAAGCCTTCCCCCTCCTAAATTTCTGGAAGATTTGTACTGTTTGTTAGATAATAGGTTATATTTTTCTGGTATTGCTCAAACTTCAATTAGGTTTTTTGCTGATGCAATTTTTCTAAAAAAAAATCTATTGTTTGAATTGCATAGTGTATTGGATTGGATATAAATGGAATCAAATACAGTGACTCTGCATGGTGGCACAGTGATTGGAATGCAGTATAGCAGGCTAATTCTGCTCACAGCTAGGAGTTTGATCTTAACAGGCTCAAGGTTGACTCAGCCTTCCATCCTTCCAAGATTGGTAAAATGTGGACAGAGATTGTTGGGGACAACATACCGACATTATAAACTGCTTAGAGAGGGCTCTAAAGCACTGTGAAATGGGATATGTCTACATGCTATTGTTATATATGCCTCATGATCTACATAGTTTTTTGAGCTGTGTGAGAATCTACTCACCCATTCTTACCAGTGGTGAGAAGCTCCAAATAGGATGTTTTTGCTGCTTTCACATTATTACTGAATTTAGGATTTGGGGGAAAGGCAGGGATTTTTCATACAGTTTCTGAAGAGGAGAATTCATTTTGCTAATTGGCTTTTCTTCTTCATTACTTGGTAGGTATAGAGGGGAATAGGGAAATGTTGACTCTCCAGAATAAATCAGAAAGATCTGGTTTGATCTTTCATTATATGAGCTGTGGTAACACAGTGGTTAGAATGCAGTACTGCAGGCTACTTCTGCTGCCTGCCGGCTGCCTGCACTTCAGCAGTTTGATTCTCACTGGCCTAAGGTTGACTCAGTGTTCCATCCTTCCCAGGTTGTTAAAATGAGGACCCAGATTGCTGGAGGCAATATGCTGACTCTGTAAACTGCTTAGAGAGACTGTAAAGCACTGTGAGGTGGTATATGTCTAAGTGCTATTGGCATTCATTGCCAACAGATGGAGAAAATGGAAAACAGTTACAATTGTTTGGGTTACCGGGCCATCAAATGCTAACCAGAGAAGTTGGATTGGATAGTGTGTTGACCCATCATCATGTGGGCAGTCAAAAAGAAAAATTAAACTGTGTTTAAAAAGAGATTGAATAGAATAGAATTGAATTTCAGTTCATTATGATTGTAGACCAATACAAGTAGAATGCTCTGTGAATAAAGTAAAAGCCAAAATAGTTCCAGGGTTGGTGGGAGTATTTGTGGCTGTGACTCCTAAGTGGGGGAATATCTCCAACAGATCCCAGAAAGAACATCAAAGCTCTCTGTCCAGAAGAGTGCAGTGTTAGGAACAGCTAAGTGTGTGTGTGTGTGTTTATGTATGTATGCCTGTCTCAGATCTTTTTGTAATTTAACAAGTTTGCAATCCTTTATTTACTCAAAACATGACTTTATCTTCTTCACAGGTGGTAGGTAGATGAGAAAAACCATGCATGTTAGAGAAAGTTGTGAATGATAGTGAGTGCTCTATTTCAGTAGGCTATTCAATCACACCTTCAAAATGCATAACGGAATAATACAAGGAATAACACAGCTGGTTACACATTCCTATTCCCAAGATTACATGTGCCTATTGGCATTGGATTTGAATTCTGCAATTAGTAGATTGGTTTCTTTGTCTCACATTCCAGTTCCCACAAACAGGAACATGTATTACTAACAGGAATCAGTTATTACTTTTGCTCCCTATGAAATCTTTGTAATTTCAAGAGCGATGCCTTCAATCTGCTTGAGCTCTACGAATATGTCCAGTGTTGCCACAAGTAAGATGAAAACAGGTGGATTTACTACTCGATTTTGCTTTATCCAACTGCACTGTCCAAGCAACAGAGACTCTCAAGCATTCTAGTAAATGGACCTGCCAGAAAGATTTGGCCTTTGTTCATGAGCTGCCAACAGGCTGGATCTCATTATAGAAAATGCTTCAGGACCATCAGCTGCCCCCAAGTCCTCAACAGCACCAGGGTTTCACTGCTTTGGAAGAAAATCCACCACAAGATGAGTTACAACAAGGAGCAACGTAAAACAGTATCATCAGGTAAATGCCAATATTCATGGGCTGTTCATCATCTCTTTTGAGCATTAAGTATTTGGATAGGAGATCAGTCTTGCAAAAAAATTCCGATATCAGGATACAACTGAAATGTAATATATCAAACAAACATACAGCATACATATAAACAATGTTATATAAAATATTTATTCTGCATATTTTGGACATTTCCCTTATGTTGCTTTCAACTTTTTCCCTCCAAGTGTATCACTGTTCAAGAACATAATCACTGTGCTTACGATTACTTCTGAGTTTTTCTTATCATTCAATGAGCAGTCATTCACTCAGTGGTCTGTAGATCCCATGACTTGTCAAACTTTAATTAAAATTAAATCTGTTTACCTTTCTCTGCCCAGTGGTGTTTTCTAGCTTGTTAACAGATAACAGATAATCAGAGTTGGAAAGGGACCTTGTAGGTCATTTAGTCCAACCCCCCACCCAAGCGGGAGACCCTACACCATTTCTGACAAATGGCAGTCCAATCTCTTCTTGAAAGTCTCAAGTGATGGCGCTCCCACAACTTCCGAGGGCAAGCTGTTCCATTGGTTGATTGTTCTCACTGTCAGAAAGTTTCTCCTTATTTCCAGGTTAAAACTCTCCTTGTTCAGTTTCCATCCATTCTTCCTTGTCTGGCCTACAGGTGCTTTAGAAAATAGCTTGACCCCGTCCTCTCTGTGGCAGCCCCTCAAATATTGGAAGACTGCTATCATGCCTCCCCTGGTCCTTCTCCTAGACTAGTCTCCTAGACTAGCCAAGCCCAGTTCCTGTAACCGTTCTTCATATGTTTTAGTCTCCAGTCCCCTAACCATCCTGGTTGCTCTTCTCTGTACTTTTTCTAGAGTCTCAACATCTTTTTTGAGATGTGGTGAACAAAACTGGATGCAGTACTCTAGGTGTGGTCTTACTAAGACTTTATAGAGTGGTATTAGTACCTCCCTTGATCTTGATTGTATCCCTCTGTTAATACAACTTAGGATTGCATTAGCTTTTTTGACTGCTGCTGCACACTGCTGGCTCATATTTAGTTGTCCACTAAGACTCCAAGAACCCTCTCACAGTTACTACTATTGAGCCTGGTTTCACCCAGTCTATATGTGTACTTTTGGTTTTTCTTGCCTAAGTGTAGGACTTTTCTTTTCTCTACATTGAATTTCATTTTGTTAGATACGGCCCTGTGTTCTAGTCTGTCAAGATCCATCTGGATCTTGAGCCTATCTTCTTGGGTGTTAGCTGGCTCATATTTAGTTGTCCACTAAGACTCCAAGATCCCTCTCACAGTTACTGCTATTGAGCCTGGTTTCACCCAGTCTATATGTGTACTTTTGGTTTTTCTTGCCTAAGTGTAGGACTTTACTTTTTCTACATTGAATTTCATTTTGTTAGATATGCCCAGTGTTCTAGTCTGTCAAGATCCATCTGGATCTTGAGCCTATCTTCTTGGGTGTTAGCTATTCCTGCCAGCTTAGTATCATCTGCAAATTTGGTAAGTTCCCCTTCTATTCCTCATCTAAGTGTTAATGGCTGGGCCTAAGACAGAACCTTGTGGCACCCCACTTACTTCCCTCCATGTAGACTTAGACCCATTAAGGACTACTCGTTGAGTACTGTTTGTCAGCCAGTTGCAAGTCCATCTAGTGGTGGTGCTATCTATTCCACTTTTTTCTAGCTTACTAAGAAGTAGGTTGTGGTCTACTTTGTTGAATGCCTTGCTGAAATCTAAATATATCATGTCCACAGTATTTTGCTGGTCTACTAATTTAGTCACTATGTTGAAGAGTGAAATAAGATTGGTTTGGCATGATCTGTTCTTAACAAACCCATGCTGACTGCTAGTTATTACTTTACTTGTTTCTAGATGTTGGCAGATCTGTTTTTTATTATCTTTTCCAGTATCTTCCTGGGTATTGATGTTAGGCTGATTGGTCTATAGTTTCCTGGGTCTGTTTTTTTTTCCTTTTTTGAAGATGGGAACCACATCAGCTCTTTTCCAGTCCTCTGGTAGTTCCCCAGTGCTCCAGGATTTTTGAAAGATATGGTGCAGTGGTTCTGAGATGACCTCTGCCAGCTCCTTTAAAACTCTGGGATGTAATCCATCAGGCCCCGGTGATTTATGTTCATCAAGATCAGTGTTCTCTTACTATTTTTTTTTTTTTGCTTATTTTAACTTTTATTTCTGGTCTGTCTTTTACAGTTATGTTTTTGGTGGGTTGAGCTATAGTTTCTTTTTGCATGAAGACCGATGCAAAGAATGAGTTAAGCAGTTCTGCTTTCTCTCTGTTGCCTGTTACTTCCTTGCCGTCTTCTCTCTTTAGTGGACCCTGTTTCCTTGATTTTTCTTGTTATTTATATGTTGGAAGAAACTTTTTTTATTATCTTTGACTTTTGTTGCAAGTCTTTGTTCGTTCTGAGCCTTTGCTATCCTGACTTCATCTTTGCAGATTCTGGCTATCTGCTGATATTCTGCCTTAGTTGTATGTCCTTCTTTCCATTTTTTGTACTTGCCCTTTGTTCTTTCAATTTGCCAGAGATCTTTGTGCAGCCATGCTGGTTTCTTCTTGGATTTCTTGTTTTTCTTTCTCAGTGGTATTGTGCTGGTCTGGGCTTCTATGATCATACTTTTCAGAGTTTCCCAAGATTCATGAGTTGTTTTCCCCTTTAGGATTTTCATCCATGGAATCTTTCCCAAGTTCTCTCTGAGTTTATTAAAATCAGCTCTTTTAAAATCCAAGACTCTGGTGTCATTATGTGCTATTGCTTATGTTTGTGGTATGTTGAATTCTAGTATGACAGGGTCACTCTCACCCAAGGTTCCTGCAGTTTCAACTCCGTCTATTGCTTCTTCTCTGTTTGTAAGAATTAAGTCCAGTATGGCTGTCCCTCTAGTTTCACCCTCTACCTTTTGGACAACAAAGTTTTCAGCTAGGTTGGTTAGGAACTTATTTGATTTCTCACTTGGTGCAAAACTAGTTTTCCAATTGATATCAGGATAATTGAAGTCTCCCATTACTATTGTTGTGTGATTCCTGCATTTGTTAGTTGGTTGGCAAAAAGGACATCTATTTTTTCTGCTTGATTGGGTGGCCTATAATATACACCTATGGCCATGTCATTCTTATGTGTGCATGTTTGTGAAATCTCCTCAGCAACTTCCCTAAAAGGTTTGGAGGAATTGACAGATTTCATTTCACCACTAGATTAAAAAGATCATTGTATATTCTAGGAGTCTTCTGTCCATGTGATAATAGAGAAGAAGGTGTACTATAGCTGACACCACATATTTTTCTCAGTAACTTCCTTGCAGAAAGTTGGAGCAAAGTAGGCAGGTGGACTAATTCTTAACACACTACCGTCCTTGTGAATGAACTACTGAAAATAGAATTGTTACTATGCTATCGATTTAGATTGCTAGCTGGGATTGATGTGGGAGCAATTACATGGACACCAGTCATACTACTTGACACAATATGCAAAATACAAATTCACACTGATTACAGCGGCTCTTCATGATAGTGTTTTCTAAGCTGGAATTGTAGTGTCTGAACTAAACCAGTGATTCTAATATATATATATATATATATATATTTGTTTTCGTAGATTTTCACGGGTAAAGTATGTAGGTCTTGGTGTATTGGTCTTGTCCGTGTAAGGTTGAAATACCTTGGCAACGTTTGACGAAATCTCATCCGTCATCTTCAGGCTGGTGTCTTCAGCTTTCGTTCTCCTGGAGAAGTGTGTGATCGTGGCTGTTTTCCCTTTTTACCTCTAGATTTGGATGTGTTGTTACTTTTGATTGGTTGTGGAGTTGATGTATCAGATTGGATGGCTTTTTTCCTGAGACCCTGTGTGGCTTCTTTCTGGAGGTTGTCTCTCAGCCTTTTGTTTGTTGTAACTGACCTGGTAATGGCTGTGTGATACCTTCTGAGTTCTATTGTTGTGATTCCTGGGTGTGGTGGCTGATAATCTCCTGGTAGTTGTCTGTGCTGCAACCTCCTGATGTTTTGTGTTGTGGATCTCCTGAGTTCTGTGATGTAGTTATCCTGGGTGGAAGGCTGTGATGTGGGCATTCTGGGCCTTGGTTTGGCCCGAGTTTGAGGTCTGACTATGTGTTTTATAGCGTGTGTCAGTTTGCTTATTTGGGGTTGAGGGGTGTAGCCGACTGTGTTGCAGCCATGGTCTGGTTTCTGGATGGTGTTGCCTTTCATCTGTGCGTGGGGCTTGGGGTTTTGAGTCTGGTGAAGGAAGATTGGTGGTGGCATCATGTGTTTTTTGGGTCCGGTGTTGGTCCCACCACAAAAACCAACACCGACCCAAAATAACACATGATGCCACCACCAATCTCTTCACCAGACTCAAACCCAAGCCCACGCCACAGATGAAAGGCAACCACCATCCAGAAACCAGACCATGGCTGCAACACCAGCTGCTACACCCCCCTCCAACCCCCCAAACTAAGCAAACTGACACACGCTATAAACACATAGTCAGACCTCAAACTGAGCCAAACCAAGGCCCAGAATGCCACATCACAGCCTTCCACCCAGGATACTACATCACAGAACTCAGGAGATCACAACACAAAACATCAGGAGGTTGCAGCACAGACAACGACCCAGGAGATTACAGCACCACACCCAGGACATCACAACAATAGAACTCAGAAGGTCATCACACAGCCCATTACCCAGGTCGTTACAACACAAAAGGCTGAGAGACACACCTCCAGCACCTCAGCCACACAGGGTCTCAGGAAAAAGCCATCCAATCTGCATACATCAACTCCACAAACCAATCAAAAGTAACAACACATCCAACTCTAGAGTTTAAAAGGGAAAAACAGCCACGATCACACACTTCCCAGGAGAACGAAGCTGAAGACACCAGCCTGAAGATGACGGATGAGATTTCGTCAAACGTTGCCAAGGTATTCTCAACCTTACACGGGACAAGACCCAAATACACCAAGACCTACATATATATATATATATATATATATATATATATATATATATTATACATTTATATGCCCTTCTCCGAGACTCTGGGCGGCTTACAATTTTTTTGGGATGCAACCCAGTGTGCTCAGCAATAGCCTTCATTGTATATGCCTGCTTATTACTAAGCGGCATTTTTACAAGGTCAGCTAATTGCCCCCAACAATCTTGGGTCCTCAATTTACCTACCCCGAGAGGATGGAAGGCTGAGTCAACCTTGAGCCTGGTGGGATTCAAGCCTACAGCAGTTGTAGGCAGCTGGAACTTAAGTGCAGGCAATTAACAGCCTGAGCCACCAAAGTAGGTGGATAAGAATGGTCTTGTAACAATTTAGATCAATGGTGGATAGATGGGAATCAAAGAAAACTTTGAATAAGAGAGCATTATGATTGGACTAGTCATGTTTCTTCCATGATAGACTTTGATTAAGGACAAGCTGACTAAAAGAAGAAGAAAAAATAGTCTTACAATATAAGTTATTCTATATTTGGAGGTCATTAATGCTGTATGCTTTGAAGAGAGACAACCTGCTGGGAACTACTTGACTTTCCTTTATAAACTTAAGAACTGCCATAACAGTAGTAGAGGGGGAAATGTCACTCAGATTCCCTTGATATTTTGCTTTCTATAACATTTATAGAAACTTATTTCTGCACTATATATACTCTTATTTAAAAAAAATATTGCAGACAGATCTTCATACATTTCCTCCTATTTTTGTTAAAGTGCTATTTCCCTAATAGGTGCACTTTCTTGACAATTTCCCATAAGCAAGTACTCTTTTGGACATTCTTTTCATAACGAAGACATTTTCCTGTGCACTTTCCTCAAATATGCTCATATAGGTTTATATTTAGAATAAATATCCATAAAATTCAAAGAAATATCCCATGATGCACAGGAACAGGAAATCATCAAAAGGATTCTGCAGAGCCATATAGAAAGAAGAACTGAAAGTGGGAAGGTGCTTCCATATTTATTAGTTTTCATAAGGATTACACATACACACATATAATACTGAAAGTCTCTAGCAACATATATTCAGATCAAACTCTAGCATCATGTAATCAAACTATGTGATGAAATTTGATGGAATGGATAAGAGTTCCATACTTTCTGCTCATTGAACAAAGAAATTAATAATTATTTCATTGTAACACTCTGCAGTAGGTCCTATGTAACTTAGTCCAGCAAAGTCTGCTAAAAATCTGTTTTATGGTAGGTGGAAGATTTTGCCTTTAGTAAAAGAAAGCATGGTCAGCATTATGGACAGGGACTTAGAACTGAATTAACTCTGAGTAAAAGATTTTGACTCCTTTGTGTAGACCACTCATGGCTTAAGATGGCTAGTATGGCTAAACATTTTTGCTTCTCCATTTAACATTGCTGTATCAAAACTGACTGCTAGTGTTGCCTCACTGACTTCTCTGTGGCTGAAAAATTGCAGAAGTTATGAAAAAATTCATCTGATTCTTAGCTATGAGTGAACATTGGTGGCTAATGTTCTCAGGGCAAATGATACAACTGAGGTCCTGATTTAATTCATTTAAAAAACTGGTATGGTATGGTATGGTATGGCATGGCATGGCATGGCATGGCATGGCATGGCATGGCATGGTATGGTATTTTATGGCCATTCATCTCATATACAATAACCCTGGGCAGCAACAATAACAAGAAAACAATAATATCAACATTAAAAGTATATCTCACAGCTCCCTGCCACCACTGCCACACCCCTATATAATTGCTCAATCCTAGCTCAAATTATTGCAGATATAACACCAGATGCTGCTCAGTAGTTTCATGTAAATGTTAGAGGAACTGTGAGAGATCCAAGACTGAGGCACCACAATGTAAATTTCATCCATGGCTATGTCATGTGTATTCACTTAGCATTTTATTTGATCACATTTTCCAGATACTGTTTTCAAAATAGAAAGAGGACCCACGGTACTTGTCATTGCAACTTATCTTAACAAACATATTTTAATGAAATTCTCACATGTTTCTAGAAAACACACTGCTGTACTTATTTCTATAATGCACATTTTATAAAACTTAGCAATGAATTATATTTTTGTACATCGCTTTCCTAGCTCCCCTCAAGACACATAGGATATTTGATGCCAATCATTTTAAAAGACAAAATACTTAATGCAACATTTGTGACATGAGAACTGTTATGTATGCAGAGTTTGAAATGATTGGTTGTTGTTGTAAAGTGTTTGAAATCATTGGTTGTAAAAGTGCGGGAAAACCCTGCACTCTGATTGGCTGGCAGCCGCGGCAGCCGGCTATAAATAGCTGCCGCGGCTGAGCCATTCGGGTCCGTTCTGAGCTGAAAGTCACAATAAAAAAGAGCTGAAGCACTCCGCATCTTGTCTCTCCATGCAAACTTAACACTGGCGAAGGTGGGATTTTCCCAAGGAGAAGGCAACGCGAACGCAGAAGAGCGAGATGGCTGCGCTGAACACCCCCAGCCCGTTCGATCCAAAGAATGAAGACTGGGAGTCGTATGCAGATTGGTTTCAGATGTATTTAGAAGGAAACGATCTGGCCTCCATTTCTGAGCAATGGAAGAGAGCGGTTTTTCTTACTTATTGCGGTCCTGCAGTCTTCAAGATGGCGAAGGCATTGGCTGCCCCAGCAGACGTGAAGGTAATGGCATGGTCTGATCTGGAAAGACTTTTAAGGGCACACTACACACCCCAAGTATCATGCCTCATTAGGAGACACAAGTTTTATCGCCGCAATCAGGGAGAAGACGAAAGCATCAGTGACTTCATGGCAAGTTTAAGGAACATTGGGGGTGCGTGCAAATTCAGCGTTTAGAGGAGGCCATGCGCGATCGTTCTGTGTTGGGCCTTAAAGACAAGGTCTTGCAGAGCAAATTACTTATGAAACCAAAAATTACGCTGAAAGAAGCCATAGATGAAGCAACCTCAGCAGAAGCCACCAAAACCTCAGCAGCAGCCATGAGAAAGATGAACAAGACTACGGGCCATTCTGATGGTGAAAAGACCACCACAACTCATTTTGATGAACTTGAATCTGAGTCAGAATACAGTGGAGAAGAAGAAGGAATTAACAGACTCAGAATGGAGCGGAAACGCAACGACCTGGGAAGAAAGAGGCGAGATTTCCATTGCATAGGTTGTGGGGGAAACCACCCCCGCACTGAATGCAAATTCCTGGATGCCATTTGCCTCCGTTGTGAAAAAAGAGTCTGCAAATCATCCAGAACTCCACCAAACAGAAGAAAGTTTGTTGCAAACAACAAAGACAGAAAAGTCAAACCAAACAACAGCAGCGAGAAAATGGGGCGCAGCACAGAAGCCAAAGTACAGGCAATCCAAGAAGCCCCCAGACCAAAATGCAAAACTGACTTGCAAGCATTCCTGGGACTTGTTAATTTCTACCATATGTTTCTACCTCAGAAAGCAACCACTGCAGAACCCTTACATAGATTACTGGATAAAAAATCTGCATGGGTTTGGGGCAGAAAAGAAGAAACTGCATTTAACAATATCAAGAGACTAATCACTTCTGATTGTGTATTGATACAGTTTTCTGAGAATTTACCTGTAGTATTAACTTGTGATGCATCCCCTTTTGGAGTGGGGGGAGTGCTGAGCCACAGGCTTCCCAGTGGGAGGGAAGCTCCCATTCTTTTACTCTCGCACTTTAACTAAAGCAGAGAGGAACTACAGTCAACTGGACAAAGAAGCTTTGGCAATTGTTGCAGCAGTCAAGAAGTTCCACGAATACATCTATGGAGGAAGATTCACCATTGTCACAGATCACAAACCACTTTTGGGGATTGTGGCAGGAGATAGACCAACGCCAGTCATCCTGTCACCCAGAATGCTGAGATGGACTGAATTCCTAGCTGCTTATTCATATAAACTTATCCATAGACCTGGAAAAGACATTGGGCACGCAGATGCTTTGAGTTGCTGCCCACTTCCTTTATGCACTGAGGACCCTGCTCCTGAAACTTACACCGTTTTTCTAGAAACTGTTGATAAGCTTCCAGTCCATGCTGCTGAAATTGCTAGAGAAACTGTCAAAGACACTTTATTGGCTCCAGTTGTGGGCTGGGTTAAAAAAGGTTGGCCACTTCAAGATCTACCTCAGGTTTCCCAACCTTTCAAATCTAGACAAACTGAATTATCTGTCTTAAGGGGATGTATTCTGTGGGGTAACAGGGTGGTTATTCCTGCAAAACTACAAAAAGAGGTTTTGGAAATGTTACATGAGGGTCACCCGGGAATTGACAGAATGAAGGGATTGGCCAGGAGTTATATATGGTGGCCAGGTATAGACAAAATGGTAGAAAACTGGGTTGCATCCTGTCCAAACTGTCAAAAAGTCAGGCCTGCACCTCCTCTCGCCCCCAAACAGGAATGGGAATGTCCTAGGGGTCCATGGTCCAAGATTCATATTGATTTTGCTGGCCCTACCAGAAGGCACACTTTCCTTATTGTGGTAGATGCATACTCCAGATGGTTGGAGGTTATTCCTATGGCCTCCACCATAGCAGACGCTGTTATCAAACAGCTTAAGAAACTTTTTGTAACTCATGGGTTACCTGATGTTATTGTTTCTGACAATGGTCCTCAATTTACTGCCAACCTTTTTGAATCGTATCTAGCACAACAGGGTGTCAGACACTCCCTTACAGCCCCTGGGCATCCTTCGACTAACGGCTGGGCTGAACGCATGGTACGTTTTACTAAAGAGAAACTCCAACAATTGGGTCCACGGGACATCACTGAGAAAGTTGAAAAACTACTCAGTATCCAACACATCACTCCTAACCCATCCACTAATTTAACTCCAGCCGAGTTTTTGATGGGTAGAAAACTCAGGTCTACCCTGGACCACCCCACTTACGCACCCAATGCACCATTAGATTCCACTAGCAAAACTCGCCAATTCTCCGTGGGTGATTTTGTTTATGCTAAAACCTTGTAGGTGAACCATTGTGGATTCCTGCAGAGATAACCCAGGTTACAGGCCCCAGGTCTTACAGGGTTCAAACTGAGGATGGTGCCTTGTGGAGTAGGCACATAGACCAGTTACGGTCCAGACTGCCTCTGGAGCATCACCCTTGCTCCTCTCTGGACTTCATCCCCACAGCCTTTTCTAGGGGAAGGGGAGATAATGGAGGTAATGAGCAAGTAAGAATCAACCCCATGTGTAACGAGCTAACACGACAGGAACCATCCCAAACCCTGTCACAGTCCCAACAACCATTTTTACAAATGGAGGATTGCACATCATTACCAGACTTAGAGGATAACACTGGGTTGGAAATAGATTGGGAGGAGAGACCAGGTTGTAGTAACCAAACAGGTTCTACCAGTACAAGAAATCCTAATAAGGGAATGTTGGCAGATACATTTCCTTCCTCACAAGGTGAGATTCCCAAAACACCTGAACCATGCAGGTCTCAACGCACTGCAAGAGCCCCACCTATTTACAAGAGTATATTAGATAGATGGGGTTTGAGTATGGACCAAACCTAGTGGGGAGGGGTGTTATGTATGCAGAGTTTAAATGATTGGTTGTTGTTGTAAAGTGTTTGAAATCATTGGTTGTAAAAGTGCGGGAAAACCCTGCACTCTGATTGGCTGGCAGCCACGGCAGCCGGCTATAAATAGCTGCCGCGGCTGAGCCATTCAGGTCCGTTCTGAGCTGAAAGTCACAATAAAAAAGAGCTGAAGCACTCCGCGTCTTGTCTCTCCATGCAAACTTAACAAGAACTATAGACATTAACTCTTCCCAAATAATTGTGCTGACCATGCCATGATGAAATTTGAATTCACAGTTTTCACCTTTCATTCCAAAAGAAATCAGTGATGGATCTCCTTTACAATCCTAAAATACATCCTTCCAGGATCCTAAGGATAACACCAGAGAGATTTTATTTTATTTCACTGGCAATCTCCATCTAAGATTTGAAACAAATGAATATCTTATTGCTGTAACATTCCCTAATGTTTGTACGTTTTTAGTTTTTTCCTTCCTTCCTTCCTTCCTCCTTCCCTCCCTCCCTTCCTTTTTCCCTCCCTCCCTTCATTCCTTCCTTCCTCTTTTTTTTAGGATGTTTCTGTGTCCTAAGAAATAGTTTCATCCAACTAATTATTTTGTAATCCTCATCATCCTCATAGTATTTGCCATAAATGCTAGTTGTAGAGACAGGGAGCATGGATGAAAGAAAGCAAAAAGTGTGTTTAGAGACTACACAGCTTTGAAACACAATATTATATAAACTATATTTTATAAACATTATGTATAAGTAGTAATAATGGTGGCAGATTAGTCATAGGCCATGCTACTTCTGCCAAGTACTAGTTTAGCGTTAAATGCCACAATATATCCTAATAGATAAAATAAACATATATGCCAACAAAATGTAAGAGTTTAAGTCTAGGAATTGGTGCATCGTTACACATGGCGAGAAATGATCATATGATTAAACCAACAGGATTATGCAAAATAAGTTTCTAATGAAATGTCTGTAATTAATCTTTCTTTGTACTAAAGCTTGCTTCTAATCATTCTTCCTGTGCATAATCTGATTCTACCAAAAGGTAATTCTATTCAAAGCACATGTCTTACAACATCCATCCAATTTGTGTTCCTAATCTCATTATGTATATGCTACAAAATCCATATCATTCAGTTCATGTTGGAAACAAGTTGCTTTGTTTCTCTTAGACTGTTTTGTTTAAATTTTTGTCTATTCCAAATATCAAAGAGGCAATGAATAAATCAAAATAAAACTTCTGATTTTTAAAGTAGGAAGATGGACAGAGCTTGCACTTACTAAAATGAGAAATTCAGAAAAATGAAAAAATAACCCATTCCCATATTTTACATAGGAATTATCAACATGAAATTTTGTAAATATTTCTAATCCAGAATTACCTGTTTCCATGCCCTCCATATTCTCACTTTCTATAAAAATTGCCTCTTTTTAATTTTCCAGTTTCAGAAGCTCTGGAGCATACCAATATGGCACCTTTGGTTGGATGGAGAGAATTCGGATCAAAATATTTTAGAACTGTAGTATTTCTGGAAATAATTATGTGAATTAGAAAGTTATGAAACACAATATCTAATAAAAGAATATTTAATCCCTTTCCCAATGCTAAATTGACTTTATGGAGAAATGCTATATTAAAAATTGGGTGATGTGGAAAACTGGATGGAAGCGGTGATGTTGACTTTGGACCAACTGAAGAAAATGGATTTTTAACATGTACTACATTAAGATTAATTTATCAGATGTAACCCAATGGCAAAATTTACAGCTACATTTGTTAACATTGTTTGGGCTAGCTGCATTCTCAGGTTTTCAATCACTTTAGATACTAGAATAAATATTTTAAAACTAACAAAAAATATTACTGGTTTGCATAGGTATTTATTATAATACATGAATTTGATATGCAGATGCTAAGGAATGAGTGGAATAAAGAATTAAAGGTCCTTATGACTATGGAGATTCTCAGTCATCCAGGTCATCATTGTCCCAAATTTGCTTTTTTCAAGAGGCAACTGGATTTTCTGGTTTTTCTTTCATAGGAAAACAAACCCACCAGAACTAGATTCAGCAGTCCATCTGCATTTAAAAGACAAAGGCCACTCTTTTGAAGACAGCAAAGTCCACATTTTGGACAGAGAGGATTGTTGGTTTGAAAGAGGGTCAAAGAGGCCATCTATTTCAAAATTGAACAGCCCTCTCTCAACAGAGGAGGAGGGATATGACATCATCTATCTCCAGTCTACAACACAGTCCTTTCAGCAGTTCCAATAAGGCTCCACACCCATTTGCTCTACTCAGATGACCCTGATGACACAGATAAACCTCCAGGTGGCCTCAATGACTCTCTAAAATAATGCAAATGACCAGCTGTCTGCAAGGAGTATAAATGCTTCCATTCCTCACCATTCAGTCAGAGGTGAAGAAGCTTCTTGGATGAGAAGTGAAATGTCTTCAAAAGAAAAACCAGAAAGTCCATTTGCCTCTTGAAAAAAGCACCTTTGGGATACAGGTCCTTTTATTGCCTAGACAGTGGGAAAGTATCTTGGACCATATTTTTCTGGCTCCATGCCCCATGTCCCTGATGTCTCTGTCACTCTACTGATCAAACCTGGCTTCTACACAGATTTGCTTAGTAAATCTGTTCTAGTCCTGGTGAACAGTTCTATGCATGAACAAGTGGATTCTTCTTCCAGGGCCTTTCAGCTTAATTTGGCAAGCTCAGGAACCAGAAGGATGAATTAGAACAAAACCGATCAGGTGCATCTCCAAACTCTTATATGCATTTGTGTATTCTGCTGACTATAATATTTGAATAGATTTACTGTAACTCCTCAGGAATATTGATGAGGACATCTCCTGAAGTGTTTTGCTAGATATTTAGTGTTGATACTACATGTTCTTAGTTTATTACAAATTCTTTTAGTACTAATCTTTCTGATAACTGAAACTGTATTGTTCTACCTTGGCAAATCCCTTCAGGATGTCCTTGAAATGAGTGATTCTTATTTCTTCAAAGAGAAAGCTGTCATCTAAGAGGGGAAAAACCCTTTGTCAAATATGCAATTCTATGCATATTTTATATTCATTGGGAGATGCCTACAGTATAATGATTCAGGCAGTTGTAATTAATTCAGTGTTATCAAAACTGTGCAGTGTGATCAAAGATGATCAATGATTATGACTGTTCATCTTTTCAGTGTTATTGTTCAATGTAAAGCATAGATAAAGGTATAAGCTGGATAGATAGTAAAATATAGACAAAGGATAACAAAGATTCTCATAAACCAAAGCATTAATAAATATTAATTCTATGTTCATTCATTCAAGTTAATATATTTTTACTGTCTAATGAGTGGCAGGTAAGGTGGTGAATTTGCTCATGAGCTGTTCCATAAACTACTTACAGATGAACCCATCTTGTCTTCACTCTTTCCCTCAATCCCTAAAGGTAGAACCAAGAATATCTCTTATGACATATTATACAGGTAGTCCTCGACTTATGACCATAGTTGACCAAAATTTCTGCTGCTAAGTAAGAAAGCTGTTAAATGAATTTTGCTCCATGTTACTCTCCTTTCTTGCCACGGTTGTTAAGTGAATCACTACAGCTAAGTTAGTAACATGGAAGCTAGTAATCTGGCTTCCCCATTGCCTTTGCTTGTCAGAGGTTTGCAAAAGGTGATCACATGACCCTGGGATAGTGTAGCCTTCATAAATAAATGCCAATTGCCAAGCAGCTGAATTTTGATCATGTGACCACAGGGATGCTGCAATGGTGCAATGGTCATAAGTGTGAAAAGCAGCCATAAGTCCCTTTTCCCCAGTACCTTTGTAATTTTGAACAGTCATTAAATGCATAGTTATAAGTTGAGGACCACTTGTATTTATTTTCTGTCCATGTAAGGCATTCCTTTTGCTTCCATGTAAGCTGGTCAGCACATTTCAAAAACCAATTTTTTCCTGCTTCAACCCTTCCCCCTTTGCATAATGTCAAGTATTGTCTTGGTCATTTTGACCTCATATTAGAAGAAAGCTGTTACATTTTCACATCAGTATCCATGATTAACTCACAGAGAAGACTTATTTTCTGAAGTAGAAAGACCTGAGAAGCAAAGTGATTATGTAATACGAGTTTTTTTTTATTTTAAGGAGAACTTAGAGCAGTAACTGAATGTGCATGTTTCACTTCAAGAAAGTGCATTTTAATACTCAATGTAACAAGTAGGCTTCTGTGACAGGATAAGCTAATGGGAAAAATGTTCATTAAAAGCTTAATTGGAATTGATTCAAGCAAGTAAAATGGATGGTTAATGTGGCTGCAAAAAAGCTTAGTGAAGTTCTGAAAAAAGCAACAAAAAAGTATCAGAAGTGGAAAAATGGACAGGTCTTCAAGTAAAAGTTCATAAAGATAATCTGGAATTGTAGAAGTGTCAGAAAAGCTAAAGTTCAGAATAAAAGGGTTCCTGAAAAATGAGGGGAGTAAACAAAATGCTCAAGTATAAAAAGTTGAAAATGAACAGTATACCAGCTGCTAAATTAAAATGACAACATACTTATAGATAGCAATGAAAAGCCAAAATAACTTAACTCATATTTTCCCTGGGGGAGAAAAACATGTATTCCATGAAAAGCAAAATTAAGAGGCAGGATTGAAGCATGAAAGTAATAAAAGTAATTAGGAAAAATTGGTTTATTTTGACTTTAAGTAACGGACTAAAGAAACCTGTGATGTTCATGTCAAACCTTTCCCTATGATCTTTGAAAAGTCCTGGAGAACAGGTAAATAGTCTGACAACTGATAGAGGATGAATATCTTCAGAATTCAGAAAACTGAAACCTCAATAATACCTGAAAAGATTCCAGAACAGCTTCTTACAAGCTTGAATACAAGTCAGTTGTGTAATATGACTTCAAAAAATGGTAAATGCAGCACAACCAAAGTGTTTCCAATCACAGGGCCAGATCAATTGTGAATAGAGTGTTTACTTCAGGGCACATACCTAAAGAAGTATTGGACTAACTGGAATAGAGGATTTCACATTGGGTCCTGTGAAGAAAGATGGAAAATTAGGCATATGTAGCTTGGGAAAGAAGGCTGAAAGGGAACACGGTTCTCTGCCATCCAAAAGAAAGCTATGCCCAGTTCTGTATCACACTGAATTATGGAATAAAGAATAAGGTCGGTTCCCAGTGAATATTGCTGAATGTCAGGAAAAGATTTGTAGTAAGCTTTGTAATACCTATTTGATACTAAAGCCAGTTTTCCAGAGAAATGGTAGGCTGGAAATTGTTCACAGGATGCATTCAATCAAAGCTGAATTGACATCTATCATTGGTCCTTAATGGGTATTTCTGAATGGAGCAGACAATTGGATCCAAAACCTAAATAGCTGCTTCCCATTCTATCATTCTATTATAATTTTGTTATAGTGGTATCAATGGTACAACTTTCCATGAAATGCAGAGACTCAAAGCCCTAAGTCACCAAAGCAAAGACAGACTAGGCATAATTTGAAATGGCTTTCCTGAGAAATTTATCAAAATTTATCCCTGCAATTTAGTACTCTAGGCTACATTGATCCTTTCTCCAGTTGGGGGTCAAATCTTTCTCTCGTCTCAAAAAAAGCTGCTTAGATGCCCATCACAGAGGTGCTTCATATTTTCTTGCAATTTATGTGACACTTTAGAACAGGGGTGTCAAACTCGCGGCCCAAAGGATGGGTATGTCATATGCTGGACAAACCCAGGTCTGGTTTAGTGAAGGGGAAAAAAGTTTTGATACGTTACGTGACAAACAACAGGACACTGGGAGTTTGACACCCCTGCTTTAGAATAAGTGAAGAATGATTATAATCTGCTGATAGGAAATGTTCTTGTGAGTTGTAAGTATTGGTTGAGTGTCAAAAAACCCTCCCACCTTGCTTTTCTTTGAACATCTGCTTTGCCCTGATTTCATTTCATTTCATTCATTTATTAAATTTATATCCCACCTCTCTTCCTCCATCGGGGAACTCGAGGCGGCATACAACAAGATAAAAAGCAGTTGCCTATACAATATAAAATCAAAAAACTCATTCATACCATCCAAACATACAAGAGGGAAGAACAAAGGTCTCAATTCCATGCCCTCCGACAAAGCCAGGTCTTAATGGCTTTGCGGAAAGCAAGTATTGGGGGTGGTTCTAATCTCCTCAGGGAGCATATTCCAGAGGGATGGTGCTGCCACAGAGAAGGCTCTTGCCTGCGGCCCCACCAGCCGGCATTGTCTGGTCAACGGTATCCGGAGCAAGCCCTCCCTGTGGGATCTAACCGGGCGCTGGGAGGCATACGGTAGCAGTAGGTGGTCTCGAAGGTATCCCACTCCTAAGCCATGAAGGGCTTTAAAAGTTGTCACTAGCACCTTGAATTGCACCTGGAAGACCACCGGTAGCCAATGCAGCCCGCGGAGGATAGGTGTTATATGGGCGCACCTAGGTGCACCCATAATCACTTGGGTGGCTGCATTTTGCACCAGCTGAAGTCTCCGAGTGCTCTTCAAGGGCAGCCCCATGTAGAGCGCTCCATGTAGAGCACCCCATGATATCAACATGTCATCAAAATATATATTTTGAAGGAGTGAGGAACTGAAGTATTTCTGCATATACCTGTTATGGTTCTCCAGCAGCCTGTGCAGATGGCAGCAGAATTGGACAGTGGGGAAGAACAGGGACCAGTCCAGGAGTCTGGAGAGGACTTGGATGAGGGTCCTGCGTCCAATGCAGAGGACCATCTGGGAGTGGTGTACTGACACCTTAACCTCTGGAGTCTGGCAGCAGCAAGAAAGAGGAAAAGGGGAGCCTGTTCCCAGTGTGCATGTGCGCAGAGCTGCTAGAAGGCAAGAGCAGTTGAGACAAATGGGCCACATAGGAGTAAGGCTTGGAGGTGATTGCCCCTCCCATAAGGTATAAAGGACAGGCAAAGATGAGGAAATCTTTGTAGGAAGCAAAGTCATTTGTTCTGTTTGGATTAATCCTTGAAGCTCTGTGTGGACTTTGTACTTTGGTTGGATTTTTTTATAGTTCAGTTGGCACTTTAGTTGTTAGCAGCAATTCAAAGGAGAGAAAGGTGGGTGCTTATCTCGAGGGACTGTTTGGGACTGGGAATGAACATAATTCTCAGTTTTGAAATAAAACAAGAGTTGTTTTAACTAAGTGTGTGCTTAATTATGGTCTCGGAAGCCTTGGTCAGAACAATACCTGACTTTCTGCTTAAATTGCACCCCTCTCCCCACCTTCAGGTCTTAGAAATAAGACACAGTGAGTTACCCTGGATTATTCCCAGAAGGATGTGTTTCTTATAGGAAAGAAAGAGGAGAAACAATAGAAAGTCAGGTCTCCTCATACAGAATATTTTGTTAATGAAAAGAAGCAGGATAATGAAATAGTGAGATACACCACCCTTTCCTTGCAGGAAGGAAGAAAAATGTTAAAACACCCTCTGCTATTTTAACTTGTAAACAGTGGGGATTTTAATGTGATGCTAGATTATGAGGACAGGAAAAGCATGAACATATTGTAGCACCTTCCTAAAACTATAAAACTAAAATCAGAGAAGGAAACATCTGTTACGCTTCTGGCAATGACTTAACTATCTACTTGGTGAAACGCTTTCACCTGGAAACAGTTATTCTGAGAGCACGGGTGTCAAACTCGCCATGTCACATTGCCGTCACATGTTGTATTGTGATGTTTTTCCCTTCATAGAGCTGAGGTGGGTGTGGCCTGTACGTGATGTGGGCCACCAGTTTGATACCCCTGCCTTAGAGGAAGACCAACTGTAGGAAGGTAGGAAGGGATTTGACAGTAATGCACTATACATTTGACTTGCTACAGAGTAATTGGAGAACAGCAGTTGAATTAACAGTGTTGCTCTCAGGACTCTTTGTAACAGACTGAGAACTGTTAGCAGATCTAACTCAGAAAGATTTGAGTTTTAAAAATCTGGATTTTATCTCATCTTCTGCTTCTCCCTTTGAGAAATGACAAGGAGTGGGTGGCTCCTAACGTTGTATCACAAGGTGACCATGTCAATTTTGCCTTTTCTGCACAGATAATTTTCGACTTGTGACCACAATTGGGTCCAGAACTTCCACTGCTAAGTGAGACAGATGTTAATTGAGTCATGCCCAATTTTACATCCTTTTTGTTGCAGTTGTTAAATGGATGATATGATTGTTAAGCAAATTTACCTTTTTCAATTGACTTTGCTTGTTGGAAGCTGGCTGGGAAAGTGGCAAATGATGATCACATGACTCCCAAGAACACTGCAACTATCATAAATACATGCCAGTTGTTAAGCAGCCAAATTTTGATCATGTAACCATGGGGATGCTGCAATGCTTGTAAGTGTGAAGACTGGTTGAAAGTCACATTTTTCAGCACCATCATAACTTCAAACAATTGCTAAACGAATGGTCCTAACCCAAGGACTACCTGTATGTGTGTATTTGTGACATTTCATGGGGTAGATCTTGCCTCATAATGCTCATTTTGTCAGAAGGACAAAACTATCAGCTTCTGCTGATGCCTCTGAAGATAGTTAGAACATTGGCACAATAGTTTCCATGCTTTCTTCCATTCTAAATCTTATATATATATATATATATATATATATATATATAAAAGCCAAGTACCACTCACTCATCACGAAATCTCCAGAACCATAAAGCCTACAAACTTGAAATTTGGCACGTATGTTCCTCTTGGCTTCTAGGTGCTTGCTAAGAAAGGATTTTTCAAAATGACCATCAGATTATTACTATTTCTTAATATAGTAATTAAGACTCTCTGATGCTAAGGAGTTCTGCTCCCTCTCCCCACCTGAAAAGAACTCTGTTCCAGCTGTCAGTTGCCTCACAAGGTTGCAGAACAGCAGTAGGTAGCATTCTTTGCCTTCATGCTCCATTATCCTGTAACTGTAAAAGTCAGCAGCAGACACAGTCTTCTTGAGAGGACCTTTGGTCTTTGCGTCGCACTGAGGTATACTGATATAGTAGCCATCTTCTCCATGGCAGAACATCACAGGGTACTGGAGAGCTCAGGAGCGAAGTGCACGTTGACTGAACTGGTTGTCATACTGGTTGAATCCCACCGCTGGTCTTTTTATATAGGTTCCAAGAAGGGATCTTTTTGGCAAATGTGACACCAGGACCATGGCTACTCAGCAAAGCTTCTTCAAAAGCTCAGGCATCTGAATAAAGCATGAGTAAAATATTTGGATAGAGCTGTTGATTCCCTCCCCCCCACACACACTTTTTCTCTCCAACACCCCACCCCACCTCCAGTTTGGTGCATGAATTTTATATCATCTGTTGCTTAGTGATGAAAGTCTCTGGATAATTTCTGCTTCTCCTTGCCAAAAAAAAATATAATTGGAAAAGAATATATATACATACATCCACATCCACACACACACACACTCATTCTAAACTTTTTGCAATATTTATTTTTGTCACAGAAATTATGTGAAGTTGAATTATGTTGTATTTGAAACACATTGCTAGGTTGTGATCAAACAGCAAAAATAATATTTTGACCCATGCTGGATTTGGGAGAGCCCTATGTTTTATAATCAGCAATATGTTCTGGATTTATGCTAATAGCAAAACTGGTGAAAAAAATGTAGTGAGAAATGTTGCAAAGAAAATATTGAAGCATTTCTATTTTATAATACTTATGCAAAAGGAAACAACCCCAAAGATAATTCCCCAGGTCTCTGACAGGAAGGAGTGATAGGGAATATATTAAGTATGTATGTATGAAATTCCTTTTCGCTCCTATAGGCTATCTGTAGTCTCTATAGGGAGTTTAAGAATTCTATGCAGTATCTTAGAGTAGTATCTTAGTAGTATCTAGAGAAACCAAGATTGAGGAAGACAAATTCCATTTATAAGGCTTAAAAGGGATTCACACCCCCACACAGAGAGATGCCCCTCTGTAGTGCTCAATTTCCCCTCCTTTTCAATTACAGCATATTAATCCCAACTAAAACCAAACCTACCAATTTTCTTCTCCCAGATATATGTATTTGTGTATGACACCTGTCTGTCTGCCTGTTTCCATCTCTCTCTCTCTCTCTCAATGTATATGGACTGCACTTGCTATAAATCAGGCTCAAATGCAAAAGCTGTCAAGTCAAGAACAACAATAATAACAAAGCAAAACACCCTTGATTAAAATTGTCTGTGAAATCCCTATTTATAACTTAATTTAATTCCCCAGCAGTGTGTTCTTGTTCTTCTCCAACCCTCACAAATAAATCTCATAAAAACAGTATTGTGTAGACTCAGGTATTGTTCTCTTTCCTTCCATCAGAATGACCAAAAGAAAATGAAGTAGCAGCAGGAGATTAAGAAAGATGGAGATGGAGATGAAGGGAAGGGAAAGATGGAATCTAAATTATATGTGGTAAATGTAAGAGGTAATAGGACAGGAAAGGAAATGAAAGACAGAGAAACCTAGGTAAACAATTCCTCCAAAGAATTCCTCTATTCTAGCTGCTTTTTAAAAATGATTTTATTTTAGTTTTTTTTAAATAAGTAACTCAAGGTTAGGTTTAGGGTTAGGGTTAGTTTTCCTCCTGTTTTCCTCACAAAACAACTCTTTGAGGTGGGTTGGGCTGGAAGAAAGTGACTAGCCCAAAGTCACCCAGATGGTTTTCATGTCTAAGGCATGACTAGAACTCATGGTCTCCTGTTTTCTGGTTTGGTGCCTTATCCAGTAGACATAAAAATTATATTATGCTGTTGCATTACCAGCTCTGCCACTGATTAATTTAAACTCACCCCACTTTGAATTCTGCTGAAACCCTTCCCCAAATACAGGTCATCATTCAAATCTGCAAGGGATCCACATTTCTCAGCACCAATGGCTGCAATCAGTGGTTCTCAACTTTTTCTTCCCTATAGGGGTCTTTTGTGGCCATGGTCATCGCCCTGGACTCCCAAGGGTTAACTCAAGATTTAAATCATAATATTTCTTCAAGCCTTCCCCTGTGATGGCATTGCAGCCCCCCAGGTGTCCACTGTCTGCAATCATTTGTTCCTGTATTGTATTGGCTTCAAAGCCTGTTTTTGTCAGAAAATATAAGGCACTTCCCCAGCCTATTTTATAGATTATTATTAAGGAATATTTGTCTTTGTACTAATGCATATGGTACATATTTTTCTCTGTAGAAAATGTTTCTTCTTTAATGAAGCATTTATAGCAATTGCAATTCATCTAAAATTAAGCAAAATGTCATTTAATTCTATTCATCACGGTCTGAATGGCTAATTCTAAAACTAAGTAATAATTATAGACCACAGTCACTTTGGGAGAGGAAGGTTGTATGAGGGATATTTAAACTTAGCTAACCTTTCCACTCCTGATTTAAATTAACTACATTTGTGTACTAGCATATACATTTGACAAATACTTTTATTCACCACACCTTATCTAGAGCTCATTAACCTTTCTAAAGGACAGGGCACCATGATGCAGTTCTGAACCCTGGTATAAGCATAAAAATAAACCAATAAGCAAATCTATAACCTAAATTCTGCAAGCTCAGAAGATCATGTGAGAGTTTGCTGTTCAAAATATTGTGTCATTTGACAATCTTACTAGATTTTATATAGAAATGTATATGATATGTTTTATATATAGTACATATAATTATTTTATATTTATTTGATTAACTTATGCATTTAATTTGAACACCCTTCATGGACTCACGTATAGCTTGGCATCTCTAAATGCTTTGTTATCTTGCCTTGCTTCTGAACTCATCAGCACAGACCATATATTTGAAAAGCAAAAAAAAAAAAAATTGCTCCTGCAAAGTAGTAAGTAATAAGGCATACCCTGTAGGCTGTGAATATTTCACACCAGAGGATCAAACTTTATATTTTCCTGGTCCCAATGATTATGTGGATTGTGATTCTGAAACCAATCCATTCCTTAAACTATTAAGAAATGTATAGAAGAAGCTATACTGTGTTCTAGGGATTACTGGTGATGGCTGATGATGAGAAGGAGAGTTAAATGGACTTTGTGATCAGTCTAGATAGTAAAAGCCAGCCAGCAACTGTTTCAGTCAGAATGGGGAAATAAAGAGGGTGAATGAGCAGAGTGTTCAGTATCTGAGTGTGGCTAAGAATCCAATGAATTTTCCTGTGGTGCCTGCAGTTGTATATCTGAGCCCATCTGTGTCTACAGATTAAGAAATACCTAAATGTAGTTTCATAGGTGCTCTGGCCTTTGAACTATTGGAGGCTGAAACAAATTTTCTTCCTTGACAAACCAATAGTGGAATATTTAGGACAAACTGCTTCCTGCTTCCTGTGACACTGTTCATTGCTTGATTTTGTGGATCGTCAAAGACCGTCAAAGTTAGCGCCTATGAAATGACATCAAGTCCTCTGCTGTCCAAGTCTATGAAGGGCCCTTGCCTATTTTGCAATACCCTCTATCATTAGGATGATTGAGTCAGTCGATTGAGCCAGGCAGATACTCAGTTTGGTAGGATTTCAGTCATGTCTAACAGGCAGGAAGGTGGATGGATATTTAGTGTTGGAAGACTGCGACCACAGCAGCAACTGTTACTGAATTACAGACCAGAAGAGATATTGGAGCTGCTGATCATATTCTGTTCGATTAGCCATGCTAGCTGATTGATTGCCATGTATAATTAGGCCATTTTGGGTTAAACCTGGTTCTAATATTAAAAGAAGACACTGGCAACTTTGTACATCCTCAAACGGGTGTCTTGGAGATCTGGAGCAGTTTTCCTCTTGTAGTATGGGGAATAGAAATGGGCTGGTCTTGTTGTCAGACTTCATCCAAGGTCTTCTTATGCAGGCCAGTGTTGCCCTTCCTTTCTTCCTGTATATCCATTCTCCATTCCAGTGCCTCAGTTTTCTGCAATTAGGAAGGCCAGTCTCCTTTCCTCCACAAGAGATTTGTATCTGTTCAATTTACTGATTGAAAAGTGTGTGCAGAAGCTTATTTTTGACGCTTTAATAAAACTGCTGTATGGAGTTGCAAACTTCAGTGGCTCTGGGATTAGATGCATTTATTGAGAAATGCAGTATAATCTTCTGTGTTCTGCAAGTAACCATGGTTTGGGATTTTAAAAAAACGATATTTAAAAAGTTGCTTGCGTTCTGATATTTCAGAGAGCTAACATTTGTTTCATGACAGGTTTTTTTAAAGGAATCCATGAACCTCAAACTGCAGCTGTTTACATTAGAAGCCTTAAGGGGTTAGATACATCTTTTTCAGGGTGTCAAGCACAGTTTTTGTTTTCAAGAGACTACAACTCGATAGCAGAAAAAACAGATAAGGAAAGTCACTGTTAAACCAAAGCAAGAGCTTCAAATGTGTTGGGTTGCCTTCCGTTCCAGGGTTTCAACAAAGCACAACAACCTCAGTCTCATGATTTTGATTTATTCTGTTTTAAAAACATTCTTAGGTTTAAGACACAAAGATGGAAATAAAGTAAGAAGCACAATGAGAATGATGGTTGTCCTTACAATGAAACAATCCACAAGCTTGTTAGTGAGGCATCAGGTTTAAGACAACCATTTCCAAATAGAAGTAGATATATATTACTGTTATGCAGGTGCAAGCACTTCATAATATTCTTGGCTAGGCAACATACAGCATTACAGTACAGGCTTCTTAGCCAGATTAAATGCGTTCTAACACATTCTACGGTGACATTGTGTGCCATTCAAACAAATGAAAAAGTCCCTCCATTTCCATCTACAAGAATTGCTAGAGGGGAAGTGATAAATTAACATCATACTCTGATGCCAAAGTCTTGATTAGGATAAGCGGTAGATCTACAGTAATTGGGAAAGGCAACCCAAGTTAATGCCAGTGGTTTCACTTGACATTTTGAGCTATTTGCAAGTTTGTGCAAGTTTTGAAGAGCATAATCTTTTCAAAATGCCAGCCCGGACATAATGAGGGCAGAGTGAGTTTTGAACTCAACATTGAATTCCATTTAGTCATGCAGCAAAAACGGAGGGCAGGGGAACCTGTTTACCATAGAAAAGAGATCAATTTTCCATTTCTTGACATATTTCTGGATATATGTCTATAAATGCATAGAGTATGTATCCCAAAAATTGTAAGCCACCCTGAGTCTTCGGAAAAGGGCAGCATATAAGTGTAATTTTTAAAAAAATGCATAGAGTATGTATAACTCCATACATATGTATCTTTTGGGGAAAAGGAATTCAGGCAATCAAACATTTTGTCTGATACAAAAGATAAAATATGTCCCCCATTTTGTATAAGAATAAGGAAACTGCCTGAAGCAATTGGCCTTTCCCCACTCTATTTAGATGGGCCAAAGCTACAATGTCTTTTTTGTGAGCTTATCTAACAAAATGAAATTTAATGTGGAGAAAAGTAAAGTCTTACACTTAGGCAAGAAAATGAAAAGTGCACATACAGATTAGGTGAAACCTGGCTTAGTAGCAATAACTGTGAGAGGAATCTTGGAGTCCTACTGTACAATCAATTAAATATGAGCCAGCAGTGTGTGGCAGCAGCCAAAAAAGCCAATGCAATCCTAAACTGCATTGTCAGAGGGACTGAATCAAGATCACGTGAGGTACTAGTACTGCTCTATAAAACCTTAGTAAGGCCACACCTAGAATACTGCATCCAGTTTTGGTCACCACACTATAAAAAAAGATGTTGAGGCTCTAGAAAGAGTGCAGAGAAAAGAAAAGCAACAAGGATGATTAGGGGCCTGGAGAGTAAAACATATGAAGAACAATTGCAAGAACTGGGCATAGCTAGTCTAGTGAAGAGAAGGACCGTGGGGAAGGTGGGGGGGTGACATGATAATAGTGTTCCAATATTTGAAGGGCTGTCACAGAGAGGAGGTGGAACAACCTATTTTCCAAAATATTTAAAGGCCAGACAAACAATAATAGATGGAAACTGGTCAACCTAGAAATAAGAAGAAATTTTCTGATAGTGAGAACAATCAAACAATGGAACAGCTTGCCTTCAGAAGTTGTGGGTGCTTCATTATTGGAGGCTTTCAAGAAGAGACTGGACAGTCACTCATCAGAAATGGTAGACGGTCTTCTGCTTTAGCACGGAGTTGGACTAGATGACCTACAAGGTCCCTTCCAACTCTGTTATTCTGCATTAATACTGAAGGAGCTCCATCAGCCCTCTTCTCAACTGTACCTCATGAAGAAGACAGTGTACCATCCCCAAAAAGAATGTTTTCCTGTGTCATGCTGTTTGGCTCCTCTTCTGCTCACCAGTCATGTGGTTTGGTCATACATTTTATGGGGGCTTTTTCACTAGAGATGATCCTGCAGATGTCTAAAGACAGAGCTAGGTATTCAAGGAAAGCTGCCAGACATTTGGCAATTGTGCTGCTTTTTAGTGCCCATTTTACATGATGGGAAGCAATATTTTATAGCCTGTAACTCTGCCATGCAGTATTTTAATCTGAAGATATGCATGCTGTATAGGTTGAGATATCCCATTTAAAATTAGAACAGTACAGAATAACTGTTGGTGAAACCCTGGTGCCAACATTAACAGTTCTGTTTGCCTTGAGAAGGCCAGGTAGATTATCTCATCCAATAATTTAAATAACTGATTTTTACAGCACAATATTGCTGTTTAACAGAATATAAATGTGTGTGGTTGGATAGCAATTATTTGGCTTTATAACTCTAATTCTCATTCACCCATTGGGAGTTAATTAGAAAGCTTTATTGGCTTTTTTGGAACAACTGTTCATCACAATCATTTTATTCAGCACTGAGTTTTGGCTAGATAGCATAAAAGTTGAGCTGAAAATTATAGTGCCAGGATGGGGCTGGTTTTTGACTAGTCATGTTAAAACGGCAATATGGCTATTATGAAGGGAACTTCAAGCAGAATTAAATTGTCTATTCAGTAGCCTGTAAAATGGATTCTGTTAAGTTTGCATGAAGAGACAGACGCAGAGTGCTTCAACTTTTTGTTTATTAGTGACTACAGCTCAGAACCGACCCAACTTTGGCTGGGCTGCAGCTGCTACTTATAGCCAGCAGCTGCAGTTGCCAGCCAATCAGAGTGCAGGGTTTTCCTGCACTTTTTAAACCAATCATTTCTTACATTTTACAAGAACAGTTCAAACTAAACCAATGACTTTAAACCTGCATACATAACACCCCTCCCCACTAGGTTCAGTCCATACTCAAACCCCAGCCTATCTAATGTATTCTTTTAAATAGGTGGGGCTCTTACGTGCTGAGACTCACGTGGTTCAGATGTTTTAAGGTTCTCACCTTGTGAGGGAGGAAATGTGTCTGCTGACATTTCCTTACTAGGACTTGTAGTAATGGTAGAACCTGTTTGGTTACTACAACCTGGTCTCTCCTCCCAATCCATCTCCAACCCAATGTCAGCACCTAAATCAGGTAGTGATGTGCAATCTTCCATTTGTGAAAATGGTTGTTGGTATTGTGACAGGTTTTGGGATGGTTCCTGTCGTGTTAGCTCGTTATACATGGGGTTGATTCTTGCTTGCTGATTACACTCATGATCCTCCCTTCCCCTAGAAGAGGCAGTAGGTATGGGAACCAGAGAGGAGCAAAAGCGATGCTCCTGAGGCAATCTGGATCTTAACTGATCAATGTGCCTGCTCCAGAGGACACCATCCTCTGTTTGGACCCTGTAAGAGCTGGGGCCTGTGATTTGGGTTATCTCAGCAGGAATCCATAATGGTTCCCCCATAAGGTTCTTAGCATAAACAGAATCACCCACAGTGAATGTGCGAATTTTGCTAGTGGAATCTAGTAGTGCGTTGGGTGCATAAGTGGGATGAAGGCGATCAAGGGGAGACCTGAGTTTCCTACCCATCAACAATTCAGCTGGGAACAAATTGGTTGAGGGGTTGGGAGTGATATGCTGAACACTGAGAAGTTTTTCAACTCTCTCAGTGATATCCCCTGGACCCAATTGCTGAAGTTTTTCCTTGGTAAATCATACCATACATTCAGCCCGGCCATTAGCTGAAGGATGCCCAGGGGCTGTCAGGGCATGTCTGATGCCCTGTTGTGCTAGATATGATTCAAAAGGTTGGATGTAAATTGAGGGCCATTGTCAGAAACAAGCACATCAGGTAACCCATGAGTTACAAAAAGCTTTTTAAGCTGTTTGATGACAGCTTCAGTTGTGGTGGATGCCATAGGGATAACCTCCAGCCATTTGGAATATGCATCAACTATAATAAGGAAAGTGTGCCCTCTGGTAGGGCCAGCAAAATCAATGTGAATCCTGGACCATGGGCCCCTAGGACATTCCCATTCCTGTGTGGGGGCGAGAGGTGGGGCAGGCCTGACTACCTGACAGTTGGGACAAGATCCAACCCAGTTTTCAACCATTTTGTCAATACCTGGCCACCATACATAACTCCTGGCCAATCCCTTCATTCTGACAATTCCCGGATGACCCATGTAACATTTCC
This sequence comes from Naja naja, assembly GCA_009733165.1. Taxonomy (NCBI): domain Eukaryota; kingdom Metazoa; phylum Chordata; class Lepidosauria; order Squamata; family Elapidae; genus Naja; species Naja naja. The sequence goes on along the minus strand of CM019148.1, from coordinate 200,891,695 downwards.
AAAACCTCTTTTGTAGTTTTGCAGGAATAACCACCCTGTTACCCCACAAAATACATCCTCTTAATACAGATAATTCAGTTTGCCTGGATTTGAAAGGTTGGGCGAGTTGAGGTAGATCTTGAAATGGCCAACCCTTCTTAATCCAGCCTAACAGGAGCCAATAAAGTGTCTTTGGCAGTCTCTCTGGCAATTTGAGCAGCATGTACTGGAAGCTTGGCAACAGTTTCTAGAAAAAAGTTATGAGTCTCAGGAACAGGTTCCTCAATGTGTGAAGGAAGTGGGCAGCGACTCAAAGCATCAGCATGCCCAATGTCTTTACCAGGTCTGTGGATCAGTTTGTATGAATAAGCAACAAGAAATTCAGTCCATCTCAGCATTCTTGGTGACAGGATCGTGGGTGTTGGTTTGTCCCCTGCCACAATGCCTAACAGAGGTTTGTGATCTGTGACAACAGTAAATGTTCTCCCATATAAATACTCATGGAATTTCTTGACAGCTGCTACAATTGCCAAGGCTTCCTTATCCAGTTGGCTGTAGTTCCTCTCTGCTTTAGTCAAGGTGCGAGAGTAAAATGCATTAGGAGCTTCCCTCCCGCTGGGAAGCATATGGCTCAATACCCCCCCCCCCACTCCAAAAGGGGAGGCATCACAAGTCAGAACAACAGGAAGATTCTCAGAGAACTGTATCAGCACAGCATCAGATGTGATTTGTCTCTTGATATTGTTAAATGCAGCTTGTTCCTTCCTCCCCCAGACCCAAACAGATTTCTTGTCCAGCAACCTATGTAGGGGTTCTGCAATGGTTGCCTTCTGAGGTAGAAACATATGATAGAAGTTAATGAGTCCCAAGAATGCTTGCATATCTGTTTTGCATTTTGGTCTGGGGGCTTCTTTGATTGCCTGAACCTTTGCCTCTGTGGGTGGATGCCATGTTTATCAATCATGTAACCCAAGAATTCCACTTTATCTGTTCTAAGTGTGCATTTTTCTTCTTTGACTTTTAACCCCGCTTTTTTGAATCTGGTTAAGACTTCCCTGAGTCTCTCGTGTAACTGAGTGTCATTTTCAGCAGAAATTAAACGTCATCAAAATAGGGCACCACCACTGGCAATCCTTGTAACATTCTTTCCATAAGGCTTTGGAAGATGCCTGGTGCCACGCTTACTCCAAATTGCAATCTTTTGCATTTGAAGGCACCTCTATGGGTCACAATGGTTTGGGCTTCAGCAGTTGCATCATCAACTGTTAATTGTTGATATGCCTGTGCCAGGTCCAATTTGGCAAAAACTGTGCCCCCTCCAAGGGAATGTAATAAATGATGCACTACTGGAACTGGATATGCACTCTGTTGTAGTGCATGGTTCAATGTCCCCTTGTAGTCTCCACAGATTCTCACTGACCCATCAGTCTTGACTGGTGTGACTATGGGTGTCTCCCACCTGGAGTGATCAGTGGGCTCTAAAACCCCTTGGGCTATTAGTTTGTCTAATTGTGCATCAATTTTCTCCTTTAAGGCAAATGGGACCCTTCTGGGTTTTAAATGGATTGGTTGTACCTTGGGATCTAGGTTAAAGGAGATAGGGGTCCCCAAGTACTTGCCTAATCCATTGCTGAAGACCTCTGGAAACTCAGACTTCAAGGCCTCTTCCCACTCAGTGTTGCTCACGTGATTGATGCCAGTCACCTCAATGCCCAGCGGGTTGAACCACTCAAGGCCCAGCAGACTTGGGCGGTCCTTGTCCATGATGGTCAGTGGTAGGCTTTGGTGTGGCCCTTGAACTTCACATTGAATTCTCTTGTTCCATCTACTGGAATCTTGTTCCCTTGGTAGCCTTTAAGAGTCAATGCTTGCTTCTTGAAGTGCTTCTTCTGGATGTTGGGAAGAAGACTGTGAATAGTGTCCCATGACACCATAGATAGGTATGAGCCTGAGTCCACTTCCATTTGGCAAGGCCTTCCTTCAATAAATACCTTGACATGCACTTTTCTACTTCTTAAGGGTGATGAATGACCAATCGTGACTGCTTGATGAGTTTCATTCTTCCCATTTGCTTCTGTGCTGCACCCCATTTTCTCACTGAGATTGTTGGGCCTGAATTCTTTGTCTTTGCTTGTAGCAAACTTTCTTCTGTTGGGTGGAGTTCTGGATGATTTGCAGACTCTTGCTAGGTGTCCTCTTTTATCACAACGGAGGCAAATGTTGTCAAAAAACTTGCATTCAGTGCGGGGGTGGCTTCCCCCACACCCTCTGCAGTAGAAATCTCGCCTCTTTCTTCCCAGGCCTTTCTTTTTCTGCTCCATTCTGAGTCTGTAAATTCCTTCCTCCACCTCACTACAGTCTGACTCAGAATCTATTTGCTCACAATGAGTTGTTGTGGACTTTTCCACATCAGGATGGCTTGTGGCCTTGTTGATTTTTTTCATGGCCACTGCTGAGGACTTGGTAGCTTCTGCTGAAGAGGCCTCTTCTATTGCTTCTTTCAGCATGATCTTAGGTTTTAGTAATAACTTGCTCTGAAGCACCTTGTCTTTGAGGCCCAGAACAAATCGATCGCGCATGGCCTCTTCTAAATTGTTAAATTCACATGCACCCCAATGTCTCTTAAACTTGCCATGAAGTCGTCGTTTTGCTTTCCCCTTGATCCCGACAGTAAAACTCGTGTCTCTTAATGAGGCACGATACTTGTGGTGCATAATGGGCTCTTAAAAGCTTTTCTAAATCAGGCCATTCCATTACCTTCACGTCTGCAGCTCCCGCCAATGCCTTCGCCATCTTGAAAACTGCTGGACCACAGTGCGAGAAAGACCGCCCTCTTCGCTTCTGAAATGTCGGCGAGATCGTTTCCTTCCAGATACATTTGGAAACAATCTGCATACGACTCCCAGTCTTCTGCCATTGGATCGAACGGGGCTGGGGGGGTGTTCAGCGCAGCCATCTCTCTCTTCTTCTGTTCTGTGTTGCCTTCTTCTTCAGGGAGATCCCACCTTCGTCGCCAGTGTTAAGTTTGCATGAAGAGACAGACGCGGAGTGCTTCAACTCTTTGTTTATTAGTGACTACAGCTCAGAACGGACCCAACTTTGGCTGGGCTGCGGCTGCTACTTATAGCCAGCAGCCGCAGTTGCCAGCCAATCAGAGTGCAGGGTTTTCCTGCACTTTTTAAACCAATCATTTCTTACATTTTACAAGAACAGTTCAAACTAAACCAATGACTTTAAACCTGCATACATAACAGATTCATTTGCTGTTCTAGCCCTATAAGTTCTCTGCAGGACTTGGTTAGTAGGGCTGTGCAAACCAAAGAGGCATTTCACTTTCACAGTGCTCAAAGCAGTGCTTTGAATCTGCTTCACAAAACAATCCTGTCTCCCACATCCAGCAACAAAGTGATGCTGCTGTGTTGTTTTGCTTTGCTTCTGAGACTTCCTCCAGGAGTTTCAGTTGCCAGAAGAGGCTTCTCTGCACACCTGCACAGAACCTTCTTCCAGCTATTGACCCTCCCAATTGACACTTGGAACCAATGCAATGAGAAACGAATTTGAGAACAATCACATCACTTCTGCAACATAACCTCTCTCACGGAGGCAAATATGAAATGGTTTGCACCCAGCTTCATATTTATTTCAAGGGCTAAGTAGTTTCCCTAAGAAGGTCTCCTTGTTCTCTGGAAGAGGTTCTCCAAAGATTGCCTACATCTCAGAAAACCCCAGCTGTTTACTTTCATGAAAAACAGTGACTCAGCTGTGATGTGTCCAAGCATTTGACAATTGGTATCCTGACCATCATGTGGAACATTACACATTTGAGCTAGCAAGTGTTTCAAGAATAGTGCATATGCACTGCATGCATATGCAAATAATTAAATCTGCAGTTGTAACTTGAGAGGAAGAAAGAAACTACTTATTCAATTGAGTCATTTGGGACATCTGTTTAATGGTGTTGTGGTGTTTCTCTAGGTGGCCTCAAGAATAAGGTTTATGGATAACCCATGGGTTGAGCAATTGTCCTACAATTTTTAATTATTTTATTTATTTTATATGTCACCCATCTCTCCACCAAGTGACTCTGGGTGGCTGACAATACCATAAAAAAAACAATTATAGTATCAAAACATCAAACATTAAAAGCTAAAACATTAAAAACTAGTGTAGATGGGGTGGAGGTAAGATATTATAGTAGTACTAGTCTAGTAGCCACCTCCAAAATAAGACACTCACCTTGGGTTGTCTAATAGCAATAGCAGACTTATATACCACTTTGCAGTGCTTTATAGCCCTCTCTAAGAGATTTACAGAGTTGGCAATTGTCCCCAACAATCTGGGTCCTCATTTTATCCACCTCGGAAGGATGGAAGGCTGAGTCAACCTTGAGCCAGTGAGCTTCAAACTTCTGAACGGCAGTCAGAAGAAGTAGCCTGCAGTACTGCACTCTAATCACTGTGCCACCATGGCTCTAAGCCAGGTTTTCAGGCTCTTTCAGAAGTCTTATAGGGTGAGAGCAGATTTCATTTTCATCAGGCATGATGTTCCAAAGAGTGTGAGTCATGGACCTTGTCAACTGCTATTCCTTGGCCAATGGAATCTGGAACAATCTGGGTTACAAATGACCCAATTTAACCAGTAGTTAAAGTTCATTAATCCTTTCCTTCTCCCTCCCCTCTCCAGTTACAACTACAAATTTAATTATTTACATGGATGAGTGGTACATATGCGCTATTCTTGAAACACTTGGTAGCTTAAAGATCCGCAATGCTCCACGTGAGGTGGGCCAATAACATTGGGGAGAAATCGTTCCTCAGGTACTTGGTCTCATGCCATATAGGGCTTGATAACCAAAGATATACAGATAATTTTTCATTAAACAACCATTCATTCACCAACCATTCGAAGCTACAACAGTACAAGGAGGAGTTATGATTGATCTCCATTTGTAACCTTCACTGCCAGCTTCTGACAAGCTTCTGACAAGCAAAGCCAGCTTCTGACAAGCAAAGTCAATGGGGAAGCCAGCAGGAAGTCACAAATGGTGATCACATAGCTGCAGGATCTTGTGGCCATGCGAGATTCACCCTAACAATCAGTGGTGGGATTCAAATTTTTACTACTGGTTCTGTGGACGTGGCTAGATGGGCATGGCTAGGTGGGTGTGACTGGGTGGGCATGGCTATGTGGTCATGTGAGTGGGTGGGGTCATAAGTCTTTTTTTCTTTTGCAGCACCTCCCTCCACGCCCTGTTTTTGGCCTACTGGACCTCAGGGAAGCCTCCTTGGCTCTGAAAAAAGAAGCATTTTGAAGCCTTCCAAGGTAAGTACAACAGCGAGGGCACGGATGCTGTGCTGTGTGATTTAGATTAATTAGAAAGCAAGAAATCCGATGTTTCCTGCTTTCTATCTAATCTAAATTGTGCAACACAGCTGATTGTTGGAAATACCAGTTTGCCCAAACCGGTAGCATTTTTTTTACTACCAGTTCAGCTGAACTGGTACAATTTTTACTACCAGTTAGGGTGAACCTGGCCGAACTGGCAGCATTTCACCTCTGCTAACAATGACAGTCAGGATTGCTGCAACTACCATTGTAAGTCAGTGTGGTCACATGGCATCACATTTTACAATTGTGTTCTTTCTGAATTGCCATTGTTAAGTGACGACTACTTGTATGCATGGATAATAGATACATATAATACATATTGATAACTAGGCAAGTCCCTGGCCATTAAAAGTAATATATTCTACTATATTATACTGTTGCAAAGACCACATACTGGGTTGCATTTTATCAATGCTAATTCAAGTTTTGAATCTGTGCATCACTTAGTCTCCTCTCATTTCTTCTTTTCACCATTGATACAAATGCCTCCTACCTTCTGGAGCTAACATTCCACATGGAACATCCATCATTCCCTATTTCCTGCAATGTTTGTTCAATTAATCATTGCAGCCAAAAGCTTGTCTTCCATATTCCCAGGATACTCAATTTATTTGTTTATGAAAGAGAATGAAAATAGACAAAATTATCATTCTACCCATCCCAGAGGACTGGACTTAACGTAATCTTCACCAATGGAAAAACATTAGCCAAGCTCATGCATAATGCTATTAAGCCTGGATTTCAATACTGAGGTTTGTTGAATGAGCACAAAGCATTAAGCCACAACAGGTGGTTTTACATACCATGCTAAACTAAAATTACAGAATGATTCAGTATTACGTTTAAATCAATCCAGTATATACAGTATAGTGCACAGAAGTGTATGTTGCCTTCTCAAATAAGCCCAGTAGAGAGATCTCCACCTACTTGTGTATGCAACCATTTTGAATGACATGTAATGCTGGATTTGTTTATGGAATGCTAGATCACATTTCTACATCCTTGACTTACGACCACAATTGAGCCCAAAGTTTCTGTTGCTAAGTGAGATATTTGTTGAGTGAATTTTGCCCCATTTCATAATCTTTCATGCCACAGTTGTTAAGTGAATCACTGCAAGTGTTAAGTTAGTAACGTGATTGTTAAGTGAATCTGGCTTCTCCACTGATTTTGTCAGGTCACAAAGGGTGATCACATGACCCTGGGACACCACAACTGTCATTAATATGAGTCAGTTGCTGATCATCTGAATTTTGATCACGTGACAATGAGGATACTGCAATGGTCATAAGTGTAAAAATGGTCATAAGTCACTTTTTTCAGTGCCACCGTAACTTGGAATGGTCACTAAATGAACTATTTTAAGTTGAGGACTACCTGTATATAAAGAGACTGCTTGATTTTTTTTAAGTTTACATGTTTCCTTTAAACAATTGCCTCATCTAAATAATTCATATTGACTTTGCTACTGTCAGCCTATTTACAGGTAAACTGTTAATATCAGTGTTCACTCTCTGACCATTTCATCCTAGCTACAGAAAAACATTTGCCAGACATGTGAGCAAAATCCCATCTGGAGATGGAAAGCTGTACCTTTCTCTAGTGTCAATCAACTTAGATCCAATGCTTGCTATGTAAACACATGGCTGACAAGTGCTCTGAGCACATGAGCCAACTGTTCTAAAGGAAATGAAAAGGTTTTTTTTCCACAATGAAATTATGATTTTGTTCTGAAAGTGCTTATTTCTGTCCTGAAGTATAGGCAATGTTGGGTGGATCCAACAGCAGGCTGTTCTCCAGGAACATGCATTTGTGATAGGATACCACTCAGCTATGAAAAGTGAATAAACTAAAGATGGGAAATTGGCACACAAGTCAATTAGGAAGTGGTAAGAACTGAAAGTGCCTAAACAGTTTCAACTGACATTGATCCAGGCTCCAAATCTGTCTGCATAAATGTGCATCCTTGAAGTGAGAAATTCTCACAAAAGTGAGAATAACTCATGAACACTTTGCCCAGATTTTGCATTCCAACTTACATGACTTTTGATTGAAGAATCAAAGCTTTGTAAACATTAGGCATTTGAGTGACGGAGATATCTAACTTGCCATGAACTTTAATTTTATAAGTTAATAAACCATGGTATTTTATAAGTTAATTCCATGGTAACATGCTAATCCAGTTTCATTCAATTTAATCAAGAAGTTCTTAATGTCTGTATATAAGCACCAGAATGCAAAGTAATAATTAGCAGAACTTGCTCTTTTAAAGACAATTGGACACTCCAACCACAGAACACCAGCCCAGATGTAAAGAATACAGGGCCTTTTTGAAACATGATGTGGGTTGGATCTCAGCAAATAACAATGGGAACTAAAATGGATTACTGTAAAGCAACCATCTCCTCAAATAGGGTACATGCTGTCTTATGACCTTTCTCATATGGGCTTGATGTATCCACAGTAGAAAGACCTTTACAGTTTGATTAAATCTATGTTGCATAGCATTTGGCTATAAATGCTATGTTGCATAGCATTAGCCATGGGCCTGACCCAGATAATTGATGGCCCATCGCATGAGGGGGGTAACATGCTCAACCTGGTTTTCGTCTCTGAGCAGTGGTGGAGTGGTCTAGGGGGTGGTGATATAACTATCCACCCCGTTCCATGGTCAGACCACTATCTCCTGTGGCTGGTCTTCCATCAAGCTACCCCACACTGCTGGGATGAGGAGCCACCTAAATGGTTCTGCCCCAGACACCTGATGGACCCCGATAGGTTCCAGGCAGAGTTGGGGTTTTTTCCTACATCCCTTACCCACAGCCCTGCCGAGGTCCTTGCAGCTACCTGGCAACAGTCGGCGGCGGGGGCTCTCGAGGGGTTGTCCCCATCGTCCCCTTACTCGGCCGGATCCGTCAGCTCCCTGGTATACCGAGGAGCTCTGGGAGATGAAGCATCATAGAAGGGGACTAGAGAGCAGGTGGAGGGCGACTCGCTCTGGATCTGACTGAGCCCAGCTAAGAGCCCATATTAGGACTTATCTGGTAGCGGTGGGGGCGGCGAGGAGATCTTATTTCTCCGCCCTCATAGCATCCACAGATAACCGCCCAGCCGCCCTGTTTAGGGTTACTTGCTCCCTCCTCCAGTTGGGGGGGGGTGGCGGACCCGTTGCAGGGCAGAGCTGAGGAATTTAGTCAGTATCTGCAGGATAAAATCACTCAGATCCGGGAAGGGTTGTGCTCGGACTGGCAGTGGCCTGGGGATGGGGATGCGAGTGGTTTGGCCAATGTGATCTGGACTGAGTTTGATCCTGTTTCTGGGGATGAAGTGGACAGGATTATGCGGCGGCTGAGTTCCACCACATGTTTATTGGACCCGTGCCCTTCCTGGTTGGTTTATGCCTCCAGGGAGGTTACGTGCGGCTGGCTCCAGGCAGTGGTCAACGCTTCGTTAAGGGAGGGGCTATTCCCTGCCTCTTTGAAAGAGGCGGTGGTGAGGCCCCTCCTGAAGAAGCCTGCCCTTGACCCAGCCACGTTGAACAACTTTCGTCCAGTCTCCAACCTTCGCTTTTTAGCGAAGGTTGTTGAGAGTGTGGTGGCTCAGCAATTCCCACTTTTCCTGGAGGAAGCGGACTACCTGGATCCGTACCAATCGAGCTTCCGGCCCGGGTACAGCACGGAGACAGCATTGGTCGCGCTGATTGATGATCTCTCTAGGGCTCGGGACAGGGGCTCGTCCTCTGTCCTGGTCCTGTTAGATCTCTCAGCAGCTTTCAATACCATCGACCATGGTATCCTATTGCAATGTCTCGGGGGGCTGGGAGTGGGAGGCACTGTTTTACGGTGGTTCTCCTCCTACCTCTCGGGACGTTCGCAAACAGTGTTGGCAGGGGGCAGAGGTCGACTCCAAGGTACCTCACTTGTGGGGTGCCCCCGGGCTCGGTTCTCTCACCCCTCCTGTTCAACATTTATATGAAGCCGCTAGGTGAGATCATCCATGACTTTGGGGTGAGTTATCACCAGTATGTTGATGATACTCAGCTATACATTTCCACCCCAGGCCACATCAGTGATGCTCTCTCCATGATGTCCCGTTGTCTGGAAGCGGTACGGATCTGGATGGATAGGAACATGCTTCGACTCAATCCAGCCAAGACAGAGTGGCTGTGCATACCGACATCTCAGTCCAGTTTGGAGGTTCCATCTTTGGTCATGGGGGAGGAGGTGTTGCCCCCCATGGACAGGGCATGGAATCTGGGGGTCCTCCTGGACTCACGGCTCAAATTGGAGGAGCAGGTGGGGGCCGTGGCCAGGGGGGCCTTTGCCCAGATCCGGCTGGTTCACCAGTTACGCCCATTCCTGGACCGAGATGCCCTGAGCACAGTCACTCAGGCCCTCGTTATCTCCCGCCTCGACTACTGCAATGCTCTCTACCTTGGACTGCCCTTGCATACCACTCGGAGGCTTCAACTGGTGCAAAATGCAGCCACACAGGTTGTGATGGGATCTTCCCGATACTCCCATGTTACACTCCTCCTGCGTGGCCTGCATTGGCTTCCGGTTGCCCTCCGGGTGAGATTCAAGGTTTTGGTATTAACATTCAAAGTCCAACAGGGCATGGGTCCAGGCTATTTACGAGAACGGCTCCTCCCAACATCAAATACTAACCGCCCTGTACGGGCTCACTGGCGGGGTCTCCTCGGGGTGCCGTCTGCGACACAATGTCGCTTGGCGGCGACCCGGGAGAGGGCCTATTCTGTGGCAGCTCCCACTTTGTGGAATCTTCTTCCGCTGGAGCTCTGTTTGGCCCCCGATCTTCGCACCTTCTGCCACGATTTGAAAACTTGGCTCTTTTTACAATCTGGGCTGTGCTGATTCTCTTGGGTTGGGGTTATTTTAACTAGGGGTTTTTAAATCTTAATTCGGCTTAATTTGTTTAATATTTTTAATTAATTAATTTATTGTTGTATTTTAGTTGTAAGCCGCCCCGAGTCCTTTTGGAGAGGGGGCGGCATATAAGTCGAATAAATAAATAAATAAATAAATAAATAAATAAATAAATAAATAAATAAATAAATTTGTTTTTTGTGTTGTTGTTTTTTGCCACAAGAAATAGGATTAGCAGTGGTCAAACTAAAAATCCTATTTGTCTAAGCTTCTGAGAATTGGTGTTCTTATTAGACTCCTGTGTCTCCAAAGAGTTTGTTAGAATTTCTTGAAATGTCCATAATATTGATATGGGCATATCATAAGCTCACATGGAAACATAGCTACAACAAATGCCTTGGTGGCTCAGGCTGTTAATTGCCTGCACTTAAGTTCCAGCTGCCTACAACTGCTGTAGGCTCGAATCCCACCAGGCTCAAGGTTGACTCAGCCTTCCATCCTCTCGGGGTAGGTAAATTGAGGACCCAAGATTGTTGGGGGCAATTAGCTGACCTTGTAAAAATGCCGCTTAGTAATAAGCAGGCATATACAATGGAATTAAGGCTATTGCTGAGCACACTGGGTTGCATCCCAAAAATTGTAAGCCGCCCTGAGTCTCCGGAGAAGGGCGGCATATAAATGTAATTTTAAAAAATGCTTCTTTTTGTGTTGCTATCCACAGAAATCTCACAATCAAGGGCCTCCTTGGGGTACTATCGACCAGACATTGTCGGCTGGCAGTGCCCAGGGGTAGGGCCTTCTCTGTGGGAGCACCCACCCTGTGGAACCAGCTCCCCTTGGGTCTTCGCTTGGCCCCTGATCTTTGCTCCTTCCACCGGGACCTGAAGACCTGGCTCTTTCAACAGGCCGGTCTGGACTGAACCAAGGGGGGGGGGTTCTTTTTAAAGTAATTTTAATTAGTTTTAGTGTATTATTGGGCTTGTATTGTTTAATTATTTTTTAAGTAAATTATTGTATTGCATTTTTATATTGTGAGCCGCCCTGAGTCCTTAGAGAGCGAGGGCAACATACAAGTCTAAAATGAAGAAAGAAAGTAAAGAAAAGAAAAATGGTGAGACAATGTCCTTTTTTTTAATAGAAAAGGGTTGTGGGGGGGGGAAGCATCTAAACATACTTCTAGTTTAGAAAACGAACATTAAAAACAAAAATATCTGTCCCATATTGATAATCTCCCTATAATTTTAAGGCTGCAGATTTATATATGCTATTTGTTGATAAACAATTAAATTAGCATGCAACAGATCCTGAACAGTCTTAGAACAGTGAAATACTGCTGGCCAGCAACCCCTTAAGGACTTTTTATGTAAAGCAGAAAAATGAATGCATAATCTATTATTTTAATAATTAGGTAGGATAAATAATAGAAAAAGAAGCGTCATGATGTAACTTTAAAGAAAGAGGTAAAATGACAATTGTACTTATAACTGCTGTAAAGATCAGAAATCACTTCTTTATGTTTTATCTTTCTTTTCTATTTTTCTTCTTTTTTCATTTCTTTTTGCACTTTAGCTTTCTTTTTTATTTCTTCCTTTTTTCTTTTTCGATTTTACTCTATTTTAGTCTGTATTGATTTTAATTCATTTTTAATATTTCAATAAAATTATATTTAAAAAAACATGAAATAATACAACTGAAGCTGGTCAAAGGGATGTTTCTTCTGAGATGGAAGAGAACATAGTATACATTCATCCACCAAGCCAAGGGGCCCAATTTCCAAGGCTTGCCAGATTGTTTATGTCCTTAAGGTGGGTAATCTCATAAACACTTCTGATCATCATTATGCTATGGTTGGATTCTCATCAGTGGTGGGATTAAAAAAAAATTAGTACTGGTTCTGTGGGTGTGGCTTGGTGGGCGTGGCAGGGAAAAGATACTGTAAAATCTCCAGTCAAGAGGTAGTATTTCCCAGTTCTCCGAACTACTCAAAATTTCCGCTACCAGAACTGGTCAGAACCTGCTAAGTACTACCTCTGATTCTCATGGTCCCCAAGTGTAGCAGGGACAAGTCTTCTGCTATTGAGAAGGATTATGCCTGATTCATGTTCTATGTAACTCCTGAGAATATGAATGGGATAATTCTTGCTTGTTTCATCCCCATTTCTGAATTTTGCAGATATATTTATGGGTCAGCTACATTATTACTTGCCAGTCAGATAGGAATTTGCATCTGTAGTCAGTTTGCATGGAAGTAACTCAGTTTTAACTCACCAATGAAGGAAGCATTTTGTCTTTTCCATTTAGCTTTATTCTGCTTTTGCTCTTCTCTTAAGCCTCAATGATCTTTGAGTCAAAATATCAAGCTAGGAATGAAAAATACAAGCCCTCTCACATGATCAAAAGGGTAGTTTAACCATGTTTTCTGTAACCAGATAAAGTGATATTTTGATTTTATATATATATATATGTATGTATGTATGTATGTATGTATGTATTTATTTATTCAAGGCAGGATGTGCATTTTTATTTATTATGCAATCAAGGGAAATAGTTTTAGATCAGATTATTTGAAAAATGATTTTAAAAATATTTAAGAGCAAACTTTTAAAATTATGCCTTCATTATAAGTATCCCCAACTGAGAAAAGTTGCACCAAAAATAATTGATATCCTAAAATGATTTCTTCTATTTCCTTCACAGTAGTATAAGTTAAGTGCTATCCAACTGGAAGTTAGTTAAAAAAAGCCAGATTCCTTTTCTTCTTCTGTCATCACCTCATTCAGTCTCAGCAGCACTTGTCAAAGGATCATTTTGTTCAACTTGAAAACAACTGCTTCTTGTTCAGTGGCAAGTTGTGAGCCTTCCAAAGAAAATAAGTTATGACAGAAGTTGTGACAATTCTGGGGCCTTTTATTCTCAAGGAATCAAAATTACATTGGTGCCTTTCTCCTATCTTTCAGCAATCTCAGAACAAAAGCCAAGGATATCTGGGTTTTGATTTTAATTTAGATGCACTCAACATGATAACAGTACTTGTGAAGGTTATGCCCTCAAAACAACATGTAACAGATTAATGCCACCTATGAGTCGTTATATATTCATATTTATTTATTTATTAATTAAACTTATATGCCACCCAACTCCCAAAGGATATGGGCACTGTTGTCCTCCAATACAATGTGGAAGAAATGTAAATGTCTGCCTTCTTGTTGCAAAATATCCAATGACATTTCCCCGCCTTTATTACATTGTCCTGATTCGTCCCCAACATTGCTTGATTCTGCAAAATTCCTCATCTAAATATGGCACATTAGAAGTTATCCTGAAAGGATATCAAATTTCTTGCTCTTTGTAAGATATTTGAAGTTTCTGACTCGTGATTTGGTCATGTACTGTCATAGTTTCTTTTTCATTACATGTTACAACATGTGTTCACGTACTCTTTGGAAAAAATACATTAAAGATGTAAATGTGATGTTGAATTATACTTCCAAAATAAAGAATTTGACATTTTATGAAGAACTCTGGCTTTATCAAGCCTGCAGGCTAACAAGTGTAATTATTTTATGTGTATAGAAAGAAATATATATTCCTGGTATTAAGGAACAGGTTCGAGCTTCTTTACCTATTTTTGAAATGTAATTACATTCTGAAAATGAGAAGATGGAATAGTAATCTGATCTAGATTTAATAGTACTGTAGATTTAAGGGCTGAATTTATATTTGTAACATTTGAATCTTTTTTCCCTTAGGTTTTTTTTTCCTCCTTCCCTTATGTTTAGTTTATTTTAATGACTATATTATATGCAGTTTCTTCTTATATTATTTTTGTTTAATTGTTATAACTCCATTAATATTTTAATTACTTCTTCCTTTGCATTTAAATAGAAATCTAGGCATGAAAAAAATCTGCAAACCATGGGAGATGGCTTTAAAAAGACAAAGAGCTTGTGCCCAGATCTGATCCCTCTTTCTTGTCAATATAAAGAAGCCCACAATAACAGCCCCCTCCTCCCTGCATATAACATCCTCTCGTTTAGTAAACAATGTCTCATTCAAATGTCTCTCCTATGGCATTGGGTGGCACATGTTGAAAAATGAATGATGGAAAAACAAAAAATATATTTCATGTAGGGCTAGGCTATGTTGTACAGGGAAGTATTTTTCCCAAGGGGAAACCCTGTGCAAAATGCAGCAGACTCCAGGTCGAATAGTAAAATGCTCCACTGTGGAAATAAAGGGGAAATCAGATGAATCAGAGGTAAAGGGAGAAGAGAATAAACTGAAGCACTTTAAGAATTAAAACTGATATTTAATACAAAGCTAACAATTTTGTTTATTCAAAAATGCACCATTGTAAGGAGGCTATAAGCTGTGACAGAACTAAGAAAGCAATGTTTGTCCCTCAGCAAGAAACAAGATTTTTTTCCTTGACCAGGAACAATACTTTTGAGTGGGCAGAATCAAGATAAAATAAACTTTCAGGAAAATATATGCCTATTCCTATTGATTTTTTTCCAGTTCCTTGAATATAATTCTGCAAATCTCAGAACTCCTAGGACTCTTTGCTCAGTATTTTTCATTGTTACTTGGTAGGCTTAGTGACACTTCTGTGCCTATTCATTTAATCTCATGGCTGAGCTAAAGAAAAGGTCCAAACTTTCAATACAAGTTGTCAAAAGTGCAGGTTTTTTTAAATGACATGAGATCAAGTAACATTTGACAATCGAAAAGAGCCCCCCTAAATGTTTTGTATTTTAAATATTTTCCCTTTCTCAAAAATATCTGTTAAATATATGTAGCTGTAACTACTCAATACTAAATTGATCAATTTTGATGCATTATTTTTTTTAATGTTACAAACTATTTTTAATTGTCTCTTATGGTATAGATATACTGTACTTTAAATTGATGATGTGGGCCTCCAGCAGTGTCGGTTCAGACCTGGGCATGGGCACGGGTCATTCTGATGGATGACTTTTGGCGGGACTTCTAATGGAAGTAGTGTAATAATCTTTAGCCTCCTAAATAATCTTGCTGTATTTTGATACCTTTGGTCAGAATATCTTTCTGGACTGCCAAAGGGGTTGGGAGTTGAAGGTATGATGTTCTGGTGGGTTCTGCTGTAATCTGAGTGGGTGGATCCAGAGTGTATGGTGGTGGGAGAAAGTCAGATCCATGGCTTCTTCATTATTGAGTCCCCTTGTCTATCCTGTTCAATATCTACATGAAACACTGAGAGAGCTCATCTACCAATTGGGGCACCAATAAGTGGGGCACCAATAAGCTGCCAACATCATTTAATTGCACTGGGATAGAATTATAATACATAAATATGCAGATGATACTCATTTATATATATCGGTCCCAGGTTCATTGGAAGGTATTGTAGATGTCATAGAGTTGGATAAAAAAAAAACAGTCTCAGACTGAACCCAAACATGACAGAACAGCAGTTGATTCAGAGGACAATTGATTCCAGGCTTCCACCATCTTTGACTCTTGAAGGGTTTGTTCCCACCACAAAACCAGACTCGCTGCTGCGGGGTGTTCCTCCTAGATTTACAACTTCTGCTGAAAGAGAAAGTGTATACCCTGCAACTTTACTTGGAAGAGAATGCAGTGAAGACCAAGAGTAAAGAGTAAGGAAGATGAGCTTGACAGAGAAAGGAAAGATTCATTATCAAGACAACATGGAGATAAAGGTTGCAGAAGCTCAGATAAGGGAGACACTACCTAATTCACACAATAGATAAAAGAGCAGGGAGGAGGAGAAGCAGATTCAAAGTTGCAAGATTCTGGTAGTGTGTGCATCTATTGCTTAGTTTTCTCTACGCTTGTCTGACATTTTTCATCTCTCAATTAAAGTATTGCAATTCACTTTATGTGAGACCCTTCTTGAAAGCCGCTTGGAAACTTTACCGGGTACAGAATGTAATAGTCCATGTGTTTGGTCTTGGTAGTGCCACATTTGCTGTGGGAACATTATTGGCTATCAGTAACTTTCCTAGAGTTATGGTATAAAGATGTGTAGCAGATTCTCTTCCTCTGAACCAGGTTTCCCTCTAAAGTCATTTGGATCCACCCTCATGGCCTTTTAGAAACTGGTGGAAACATGGCTCTTTCAGGAGGCTTTTGGGGCCTGATATCACCTGCCACTTTCTAACTTCATAATGTTCATAATAACTGTATACAAATAATAAATCTATTTATTTATAATTATTTCATTAATAAATAAATTATTTATTATACTATAAAATTGTTTTATAATTATAAAATTATATAAAATTGACCTCTGGAATCAACTTCCCTTGGAGCTCCGCCTGGCCCCTGACCTCCGCACCTTCCGTTGCGATCTGAAGACCTGGTTGTTCAATCAACCCGGGCTGTGACCCTGGGGTGGGGTGGTTTTTAGGGTTTTAATTTTGGGATTTTAGTGTTAATTCGGCTTAATTTGTTTAATCTGGTTTTTACTTAATTTATTGTTGTGTTGTTTTTAATTTGTAAGCTGCCCCGAGTCCTTCGGGAGAGGGGGCGGCATATAAGTCGAATTAATAAATAAATAATAAAATTGTAATTATTATAATTGAAATAGTTTGATTTATATCTGATCTTTAACAGTTAATTTCTACAAGCCACTTAATATCTAGTAGTTTCAACATAAATTTTAAACATAAATATGTTGAGAATGGAACAGAGGAATTTACAGTTTAACACATTGCACTGAACTAAATTTAAAAATTCTTATTGACTCATGGCAGTAGCTAAATAATTATAGCCAGAGGCATGCTCAATTCTGAAAGTATCATAATTAGGAATGGTCAAATGTACTTGCATTCACTGTAACCATTTTATAATCATTTTCAAAGTTATGCTTCTATTAACTGACATAATATGATAATTTTCTCAAAATGAATATTGAATTTTTTTTCTCAAAATATGTTTTAATCCATATCTCCCCTTTTTTTCATAAGAAGCTGATTTCTTGCTTCTTAAAACTTCTGCATATTTTTGGACCACTTTTTAGTTTTATGAGACCTGCCAAAACCCATAATAATGTAAGTATCAGATCATACAGTGTGTGTGTATATGTATGTATGTATGTATGTATGTATGTATGTATGTAATCTGATAGTTACATATATTTTCAACTTCAGATATGGTAGAAGAAAGCAGGAAATGGAAAAAGGAGTGAAATACAAAATTTAGACCTCACAAAGGTCCTAAAAATCTACCTTGAGCCATTTAAATACATTGGATTAATCTAAACAACATAAAAGTGTACATCCATTTTTGAGTACTCTAGTAGTCTTCTTCAGGGCAGATAATTCAAGAGACATTTTCAAGACTGGGTTCATTGGGAAGGAAAGTAGAGTCATGACACAGCAGGAAAAATAATAAAGTTTGTGGCATCATTATAGCAGAGAAAGAAAGCAACTTTCAAGACTTGCTAAACTTGTTAATCTTTCTCTAATCAAACAAATTATTTTTTCCATCTCTGTCAGTTATGTCATCTTCACCAATCATTCCTCAATTGTGGCTATTTCAGAATCTAAATCTTTACTTTCTTTAGGTATTACTGCTATGTTTGTTTCTGTCCCAATGAGCAGTGTCTTTCTAGTCTGTAAATTAGAGTTCATCCTGTGTTACATTTTTAATACTTTGCCTTCAAAATGTTTATAAGAGGCCAATAAAGCATCCATGAGCTTTCTCTATTTTAAGCCATTTTATACAAGTGACTGGCGTATAGTTTGCTGAACACACTATGAGGTTGATGGGGTGGTAATTGGCAGGTAGATTTCTGTCTCTTGTTTTATAGATTGGGATCACACAGCTAGGTTTTATAGCTTCACAAATTTCCCTTTTATTGCTTCACAAACTTCTCTTATTTTTATAGGTTCATTCATTCTGTTTTTCTGCGATCTTCAGTTACTTTTGCTTTTTTAAGCATTCATCAACCTTTGGCAAGGAAAGTTCTTCTCCTTTATATAATTTATTTACTACATTTATCAGTGACTGGAAACACCTTATGGATTTTTGGCTGAAAAAAAAGAAAAATGAACTTGTGATTTATGGGTTTGAAGATTAGAAACGGCTGCTTATGGAAATAAGGATTATGATGTAACTTTAAAGAGAGTGGGCAAAATACAAATGCATTTATAATTACTGTTAAGAAGATTAGAAGCTGCTTCTTTATAATCTCTTTTTCTTTTCTATTCTATTTTCTTCTATTTTTACTATTTGCTATTTTATTACCTTTATTTTATTTCATGGTTTTTACTTACTTACTTGAAACTTACTGTTTCAAACTATATTGCTCTGTCTGTCTGTTTATCTGTCTATCATCTATTTATCTCTATCTATCTCTATCTATCTATCTATCTATCTATCTATCTATCTATCTACCTATCTATCTATCTTTCTATCATCTATCATCTATTTATCTATAGCTCTCTCTCCAAGAAACTTGTAGGGAATTTTCCAGGCAGTCTCCAAAAATCAGACATGATTGAAAAGAAGAATGAATGTATGTGAATGAATGGATAGGTAGATGGATGCACACCCACACACAAACACACATTCAATTTAAGAGTGAGAGAAAAAGAAAAATATGTATATATTAGTCAAAAGTATATGAGGCCCACCAGATATCTTTGAGAAAGGGGGCTGAGATCAGTTTGCCATCTCTGCATGATGCAATTCTGGCATTTTACCTGAAAAGAAATATACATCTGCCAGTGAAGATGGGGGCCATACATACTGACCTTGCACACAGCTTCTTCCTTCTTTCATATCCTGGACCCTCAGTTCCATCATGTTCAGCCATAGTTTTTGCTCCTAAGTGAAACTTACAGTCTTTTTATTCCTTATGAACATTTTGGAGTACAATTCTGGAACAATATGCAAGATTATTCATTTATATTAGAGAAATTCCAATTCAAAGAGGAAGGAAGCATAGTTTTATCCCAGCTTTTTTGTACTTAACCTTTATATTAAACCACCTGTGTCTATGATAAACAACCCCGCTAACTATCTTTTGAAATCAAACAATAAACACATTGCAATATCTTTATGTATGTTCTTGCACAAAATCTCAATCTCAGATTCAAATGGGTATAAAGTAAGATTTCCATGCTCTGGTTCCATATTGTAATGAGGAAGCTCTGGAGATCAACTATACTAAAACCGACAACTTGATTTTTGCTAAGCATCTTGGCATTTATCCTATTGAATGAACATGCAATAGAACAAGTTAAATCTTCAAATATTTGATAGTCATTCTGTTTTCAAATTTAGAATTTTGGTGCTTTCTATTAGCTGTTCTTGAGTCTCATATGCATTAAAGCTTTCCCTTCATGATAAGAAGCCATTGCCTATATGGTTTGGGTTCTTTGATATTGGTCTTATTATAAAGATGCACAATTCCGTTTTACAACCTCTTTTCAAATCAGTTTTCTGGATCAGTCATACCTTCTTTATATGTTGCTGGCTGACATGATTCTGTTTCTTTGAATGTAACAAAACTCTATTGTCTGTAGAATTTGCTATGACCCAGTTTCATCAATGATATAACACTGCTTGCTTTTATTTTTGTTTGTATTTAATATTCATTTTGCACTCTGCTTGGAAATTCTGGTAGTTGACCACAATAAAATGTGACTTGCTCATTGGAGCTCTCTATGGGGTCAAAGAACGAAATGAGCACAAAGTTTCCACTTTAGAACTAACCATATTAAAAAGTCAAGAAATAAAACTGGGACACAGTAGAAAAGAGGATATACACACAAATTTTAGGATGCGGTTCTATCTTTTTTCAAAGTATCTGTAGAACTCTATTGTGTATTTATTTTACCCATGTCATTTTGCTGAAATCATCACACGTCCCAAATCCTTTCTTTTAAAACCCTTACTCAGATTCCTATTAAATTACTGAATGCCCAATATTATCCTGCATTGCTTGGCTGTAGGATTGCCAGTCAGCTTGAGAGAAGATTGGTTTTGTGTTCTGAGGCACAAAATCCGGTGCAGCTTTTCAGAGGGCAAATAAAATCTTTCTTACAACCAGATATCAGGTTGTTGTTAGAAGCACATAGGCGAGGGATACCTTGTGTGGCTTTGCTCAGTTTCAGAATATGGCTCAAGATATAGTAATCGGATTTCTTCATCACATTCTAGAAGAACCTTGTGACTAAGAGAAAATCCAAGACAATCATAATCTATTTCTGCCCAGCAGAAACCTGAGATGTAAAGACTAAAAACAAAAATAAATGATTTTCATCCACAAATGATTGAAAACACTTATCAACTGCAGAGAACTGAAGAAATATTGATCTCAGAAGTCTTTGCACCTGTCTAGCTCTGATTAATTCCTGTGCTTTTTCTGTGGACATTTTAGAAATATTATTACTATGTTCCTAGCAAGCTGTCTCCTTAATTCACTTGCATTTTCAGAGATAACGTTTTGCTACAGACATATATTTTTAACTTCAGTTTTGCTCTGGCTAATGTTTTCATCTACAACCTAAGATTGTGGAGAATTAGTGATTCAGAAAAAAATGTTTTATGTGGAATCCTTGATGCTCTCTGAGCTTAGGGTTTTTTCCCATGCAGACCTTTCATTACCCAGCTAGGTAACGGCTTCAGTGTTGTAAGGGAATGGATATTGCTCTCTGTTTATATATAGTAGCTTCCCCTGTTGGCGGGGGTATTGTTTTCCCCTTGATAGTTCTTTAATTGGGTGGTTGTTTACTGTTTGAATGATTATTTGACTTGGTAGTTCCTTAATTTGGGTATTGTTTGCTGCTTGGTTGTTTGTCTGGTGTTGTAAACTGCTAAAGTTCTATTAAGCCAATAATGGTTCTACAACATTCTGTCGGTGGGAGTGAAATTTGGTTTAGAAAGTTTATATTTTCCTACTGAACAAGCAGAGCTGGTATTGTTGATGTTGTTGTCATCATGCATCTTTATTAAAAATGCAGAAAACTGCCCAGCAAATACTTCCCATCCTCCCCTTTCCCAGATACTCGCAGATTGCAGTAATAAAAGACAACATGGGCATAGTTTAAATTTTTAACTCTGATCTTGAACAAACAAATATTTTTCTTGTTTAGAATGTATATGTAAAACCCCCACATGTACAACACTCGTATACTTCCTACCATTTTAGATTTAAAAATGGGGTTACATGGACTGATAATTATGATTCTGTTCCTTTAATAAGGCTGCTATCACTGCAATTGTTTCTTTGACACTGTACCTCTCAAATAAAATGACCTGTTTATGATTTGCCCAGCATATAAATGTACTCTTTCTCTGTATATTTTCTTGAGCTTTGCAGAGCTTTGAAGAGATGCCTTAGTTCCACAAAGCTTCAGTCAAATTTTTCACTTGAAGCAGGCATGCAAGTCCAAGTGGAAATCTGGTTCAAAGCAATAAATCCAATCAAGTGGCTGCAGAGTGCTTTGTAGCCTTTTGTAAGTACTTTGCAGATTCGGTGGCATTGGACTGCTGGAAAGTAAAAAAAAATCAACTGTGTTGCATTTTGCAACAGAATAACAGAGTTGGAAGGGACCTTGGAGGTCTTCTAACCCAACCCCCTGCTCAGGCAGGAAACCTTATAACATTTCAGAGAAAAAGTTGTCCAATCTCTTCTTAAAAACTTGCAGTGTTGGAGCATTCACAACTTCTGGAGACAAGTTGTTCTACTGATTAATTGTTCTAACTGTCAGAAAATTTCTTCTTAGTTCTAAGTTGTTCTCTCCTTGATTAGTTTCCATCCATTACCTCTTGTCCTGCCTTCAGGTGCTTTGGAGAATAGCTTGACTCCCTCTTCTTTGTGGCAGCCCCTGAGATATTGAAACACCACTATCATGTCACCCCTTCTTTTCATTACATTGGATATATCACTGATTAATTGTTCTGTTGACAATCCAAGTTGACAAGTTGACATTCCCCATCCTTTTCCATGGAATGCCAACTTGGTGGGTTGAGTTTCATTTGAGTTATGAGATGGGTTCTCCACCACTGACATGAGTCATTGGCACATGAGTTTTATCATCTCATTAAGTTTAATGAGATGCAGCCACAGATGTTTGTGAAGGGGCCTACAAGCAGGTGAAGCTTGAACTGTGATATCTTCACATATTTCATCATGTTAGTACCCTTATGGTTAGGAATGGGTCAGATCTTCTTTGTGGTAGCAAAGTTAACATTACTTTGGGCATCTTGCATTTTCTCAATATTAAACCTCTTTAATGTCCCCAGCCTCAAGTTTAATTTTTGCTCTCTCTTGTACTTTGGGATTGTGTACTTCTACCCTTCTGAGAAAACTGAGAGTTCAGCTCAGCTTTCAACATGTGGATTAAACCTTATCTTTAAATGTTTCAGATTTAAAACTCTCAATAAGGAGTTAAATATGTGACAGAAGCTGGATGAATCATTTATTATTTTTAAGAACAGAGGATGGCAGGGCTGTGGAGGTCACTTTCTCTGTGGCTGCCGTTTCTTCTTCTCTGGATTTTGTATTCTTATGCCAGCCTCCTTTATGTACATCTGCTAATTAATTACAGGTAGTCCTCAACTTACAACCACAATTGAGCCCAACATTTATGTTGCTAAGTGAGACATTAGTTAGGTGAGTTTTGCCCCATCTTATGACCTTTCTGACCACAGTTGTTAAGTGAATCACTGCAGCTGTTAAGTTAGTAACATGGTTGTTTATTTATTTATTTATTTATTTATTTTTGAGACTTGTATGCTGCCCCATCTCTGAAGACTTGTGGTGGCTCACAACTAAAAAACAACAATAAATAATTAAAAAGAAATTAAACAAATTTACAAGCCCAAAAAACGAATTTATAAAACTTAGAAATATAAAACCATCCCCCCCACAAGGGAATCTGGCTTCCTCATTGACTTTGCTTGTCAGAAGGTCACAAAAGAGGATCATATTAACCTGGGTCACTGCAATTGTCATAAATGGGAACCAGTTGCCAAGCATTAAATGAACTGGGGTAAGTCAAGGACCACCTGTATTGTCAGCAACCTCTGACACTATTTTGTCTTACCAGTGATGAGGGTCTTTTACAGGAGATGCCAGGTTTAGCAACTAGCTATGATGACTCTCTTGCCATGGCAGATAATCTAGAGATCAGGGGCAGAAAATTTATACAACTTAATATGGGTGTATCCATACGCCCTACCATGCTTGGCATCCCTGGCCTAATTTTTTCAACTCTTAAAGGAGGAGGAAATGAAGAAGTCTTTTTTTTTATAATAGTACCATTTTGAATGATCCCAAATTCTTAGAGCAAGGCTTGTGGGAAAATGAAAGGATTCGGCTTCGCTTTCCCTGGAAAGAATCTCAGCTCACTCCTGAAATACAGTGGAAGGAAACAACCAATTTCAAGGTGGAAAAAAATTGCTAAGAAATGACCCCTTGTGGCTTCCATACAGAATGAATAGATAAGAGTTATCACTGGGGCAGGCCTTACTCAGATTAAGGCATTTACTCAGGTTGCTCAACCTGCATGCAAAGTTTTTTTTAAAAAAAAACAGAGCTTCATAGATTTTGATAAAAAAATAAGTAAAGAACTCAAACTGAAACATGGAGTTTTGTTCATTTGTTTGTTTCTTTAGAAAGAATCCCAATGAAGGGCAGAAGAAAGACATCACCTATGATTTCTTAGCTTAAAATCTTGAGATTTCAAGTATATGTGTATCTTCTCAAATGCATTTAGAACCCTTTATCAATATAAGGCATTTAGAAGAAACTTGCACAGAGATTCTTTGCTGGATTTCCTACGGCTGAACTTTGAAAAAATGTTCAATTTTTTTAGGATTAGGACCATCTAATTTAATTGCTACAAAAATCTGGTCCACCACTAGATGGCAGTAGGTTCTAAGCACTTTGCTCCAACCTAGTGTTTTTGGGGATCTTTGTAGCCTAGACCTAGTAGTCCTGCTAGCACAGAGGTGGGCTGCTACCAGTTCTTCCCAGTTCGGGTGAACCAGTTGTTAATTTTGTGGCCTGTTCGATGAATCAGCAAATCCCACCCTTGGCTGGCCCCGCCCACCCCACCCTGCCCATCCCAGGAGTCCCCATGTGGCCCATTTTGAATTCCAGGTAAGTGCAGGGTCTGCGTGGAGGCTGGGGGAGGGCAAAAATGGGCCTCCTGGAGGTTCTGAAAGGCTGGAAACGGGCCCATTCCTGGCCTCCAGAGAACCTCCGGAGCCCAGGGAGGCTGTTTTCGCCCTCCCAGAGGCTCAAGAAAAGCCTCCGAAGCCCAGGGAGGGCAAAAAGGCATTTGTCTCTTTTTGTTTTTGTTTTAATTTAGTAGCATCAACCAGAAGCAAAAGCTGTGGTAGGAATTATATATTTCTCCCAGAAGGAAAATTCTCAAAACTCACTCTCACTTCTAGCATGGTAGAGACTAAACCAGAGGTGGTATTCAGCAGGTTCTGACCAGTTCTGGAGAACCGATAGCGGAAATTTTGAGTAGTTCGGAGAACCAACAAATACCACCTCTGCCTAGAGAATTTGCAGTATCCTTCCCCTGCCATGCCCACCAAGCCACGCCCACAGAACCGGTATTAAAAAAAATATGAATCCCACCACTGAACTAAACCTATGCCTTTCTAGAGCATGTGGTCAATACCCAGGATGATGTGTGTGTTTTTCTTGAATTAGAGATGTGTCAACTGTGTTGGAATTAGCAGACTTCTGTGGAATAATTGATTAGTGGACTTCAGCTTTAGTGGTTGCTATTTCCTCTAGTTTTTTGTCCCCACTCTATTTCATGAATCTCATTGTTCACAATCTTTATACTCTGTGAACTGACCAGTGGAATATTAATGCTGTTTAATGTTTACACTGCTCTGTCATTTGATCCCTGAAGACTTGACCCCCAGCTGCATGGCATCCAACCTCAACTGTCAATAGCCTGCCAAAAGATTCATAACCGTTTCATGACCTCACTTCTGTAATGGAGAATAAATGTTAACACAGTTTCAGATTAAACCAGCATTTGTGACTGTATAGATTCCTGGGGACTTCTGTTTTTCAAGCATTAAGTAAGGTATTTGTAAACTCATGCAGATTTTTGTTTTCTTCTGAAATATTTTTCTATTATTTTTGTCAAAGCCCTCAAGTGTAGGAATTCCTACCACACTTTAGAATATCTCAGCCTGCAGTTTCATCTGATCATCGTAATTCCTGTCTGCCATTGCAAACACAAGAATACCAAAAATGAAATGTTCTACTTCATTTGACCTTTTCTTGTAGAAATATATTAAACATGTATAAAGACTGTACATTTTTTCTTTCATTGATTCCAGAATGTATTCAGTCTGAAAAGCAACAGAACACAGATTTCAGGAGCTGTCAGCCATTCAATTTACTACGGCTGTTCCACAGAAAAAATGTGCAGAGCTAAAAGGACATCAAAAACAAACATTCAGTTACCTGCTCGGCATACAGAGGACCCATAAGAGAGACTCATTTATTGCCAAAGGATATTCAAACTTTGAACTTCTGCTTACCTGGAAATGTGGCAACACTTAATGGTCAGACTTCAATGTTCAATATTCTTCCTTCTTTTATAACAAATTATATTATAACATTCTAGGATTTTCGCATATTCCATCCCATTCTGGTGTAAAACCTGTGACCTGCATTTTTCCCATACATGCATTCCTATGGCCAAACAACCACATCTTTCATAACTTTACTCCAAATTAGATCACTTGTGAACTAATGTGCTCATTAACTGGAATTCTGAATTTTATTTATTGATTTATTTAAAAATACTTACATAGTTGTCCATCTTATAACCACCTCTGGATTGGCCCTACACAGTCTCCACATGTTCTTGGTAAATGGGATGGTGTTATTCTATGTTAAATATTAATTGAATTTGTCCTGGATCTTTAAACCTATATCTATTTCACAGAGTCATTCAATAAATTGCAATGCCAAGTTGTGTCAGATCAAAACAGATTTATTTATAACAGAGTAGAACAATCAATAAATATATTATTCTTAAATATAGACAGAGTCTTCTCTTCTTTCATTCCTCTTAAATAGTCCTTTAAGAAACTAGAAGTCTTTATGAAAGATTCACAGTTCTTCCTCTCATAACCTCTTCTTAGATATAGCTAACCTATTTAGAAAGTCCCTTTCTCTTTAGGTTATAGATCTCCTCTTAGATCCCTTTGATCTTCTCATACACAGACCTCAGTCTGTCAGATCCCAATATCTCCTCAGAGTCTTGGATCTTCTCAGTGTCTCTGATCTCCTCCTTATCTTTAGATCTCCTCAGAATCTCCTCAGAGAACTGTTTAGGCCTCTGACCTCTGTTTAGGCCTCTAACCTCTGTTTAGGCCTCTGACATCCCTTTAGACTTGCCTTTAGGCCTCTGTTTAGGCCTTTGACCTCCCTCCCTGAGGTAAAATGCCAGTTGGGCTGTCCCTTTTATACCAGGGGGCGTGGCTTGTGATGCCACTCCAGGGCATCTGGTATTACCCTGTGATTGGTGGATTTGGTTTGCCTTCAAATCCATAAAGTTGTAAACTGCATAGCAACACCAGAAAGTTCTACTTTCTGACATTCTATATGTATTCCAAATTGTAAAGTCTCTGTGAAGCTCACTTTTCATCAGGAAGAGAGGAAGGAAGAGAAAATTTCTCAGCATTCTTATCATTTGGGTACTGTTAAGTCTTCATAATCAAATAGCTGTCATTGATAGTTCCTGTGGTAAAAAGAGATTACTAACATTGATAGATACTGAAATCTTGGTATCTATATGGTTCATTTTATAGCTAGGCAGATATAATCGTTAGTGCTATCAAAGCCATTGATCACAAATTGCTTCTAAGACTTGCAGGAATATCTGGTAAATCCATAAATTAAATTACTGGAAGGGAACACCATATTTTTTCCCCAGAAAGTACTTTATTTGGTGCATATCTCTGTAACTGAGAATGTATTTATAGGTTGCTTTGGTCTACAGAAATGCTAAGCAAAAATTGCCATGAATTTGCTCAACAATTTCCTGACTGCAAGGCACAATATTGAACAGGAAAAAAGCCCAGGCTGCTGACATATTTTAAATACATCAATGTATAATTGAGGGAGTAATTCAATTAGCCAGATTGCAAAGTAGTGGGAAAATGAAGGATATTCTTTTTCAATGGGAAGAAATAATTACTCTCACAAAAATTATTTTTACTGATACACTTCAAGTTAAGTTAGGAAGTCAGAATAATTCATGCCAAATCCAAATAGTTTCATCTTTTTATTTCCTGTGTGAAACTTCTGATGTATATCGTTGACATTGCTTTCTGATATTGAGTAAATGCTAAGTGAAAAGCAAAATGGAACATATTTAAACTTATTGCTATGTAGTAATATATATTTTTAATATTCTTTCTTGTGTTTTTTTCTGTAATGCCAATATTCAGAAGAAGTCTCTTAATATACTAATTGAAAAACAGCCTAGAACCTCTCAGCTCTCCTTTTCTCATCAACTCCATCCAACCACAACTTTCTATGCCTATGGTTGACAAGAAATGATTGGCCCAAATCCAACCAGCCAGCTTCTTTGCCTAAGGAAGTTCTAGAACATGGTTGTCTGAACTTCACTGTGCAGCACTTCACCTCCAGCACTTTAACCTTATAAGTAAGTTTAAACATTACTGTCTGATCATAATTCATTCTCTCTGTGTGACCAAGGCAACTCCTTGGTCACACAGAGAGCCTTGGTGGTGCAGGCTGTTAAATGCCTAGCACTTAGTTCCAGCTGCCTGCAATTAGTGTAGTCTCGAATCCCACCAGGCTCAAGGTTGACTCAGCCTTCCATCCTTCCAGGGTAGGTAAATTGAGGACCCAAGATTGTTGGGGGCAATAAGCTGACTTTGTAAAAATGCCGCTTGGGTGGGCCAAAAAGCCCTAGTAATAAGCAGGCATATACAATGGAATGAAGGCTATTGCTGAGCGCATTGGGTTGTGCTCCAAAAAATTGTAAGCCGCCCTGAGTCTCCGGAGAAGGGCAGCATATAAATGCAAATTAAAAAAAACCTCATTATTGGTCTTCATAGTGGTCATTTTTGTATTAATTTGCGTACAAGCTTACATCATCCATTCATTTTTGATTTTATTTCTTCTTGTTTTACCACACATGCACATATTCCATTCCCATTACCTTCGGCTTACTTTTATGTTTCTTATAATGTACCAAATTCTAATTTTCCCATAAAATGTGAGTAGAAACAAATTTGTATGTACAGCCATTTCTGCTTATTCCAAGAAAAGTTCATTCCCCACAATAAAATGCTTCCTCTTTTTTACCTACATTGCACATCTTAAAATTATATTTTCTAATGTTCCTATTTTTAATATACATCTGTGATGACCCAGGGCACGGCACACAGATAACACGAACAGCCGGCAGTTCAAACTGGCCCTTTTGTGCTCCAAATTTCCCTCAAATGCTCCCACGTTGCTGACAAGTCCCTGAGCAGGGTGATAATAAACCCCCACACAAACCTCAAGCAATTAATCCAGCCCAGCGCTGTCTGCACCAAGGCTTCATGGCAATAAATCTGAAATGTATTTGGTAAAACAAGAGCAAAGCAAGGAATTCAGGGAGCAAAATATTCAGATAATTCATCCAGAACACCACACAGGAATGCAAGGATTCTTGGCACATTCAAACATCAGCACACAACACTTCTGCAACTCAGCATTTGTTCCCAACAAATGCCCCTCCCCATAGCATCTCCTTAAGTCTCATTCCCCAGATGTGCCTGGTGAAGCTGGATGGGGCACTCTCCTCATGAGTGGCCTGCTCTGAGCTGATTCCATCCCTCTGCACTCTCCGACCCTTGCATCAGTAGGGAGTGATTCTTGCCCCTCATCTGAGTTCTGTTCCTCCCTGCCTGCAGGCCTAACTAATTCCGAAAAGCCTTGCCTGGACTGACTCTGCCCTTCCCCAGTTTCTTCCAAGGCCAATGGAGCTGCCCTCTTGCTCTCTGTCAGTTGTTGTTCCATCTCATTTTCCCCTGACAATTCAGACTACGATGGGGGCATGACAACATCCAAGTACACAGGTTCATATGACTGCTCTGTTTGTTTGTTTTTTCCCTTTCTTTTTTGCCATTGAGGTACTATATGCACTTTTTTCTATCAAGCACAATGCCTTCAACTTCAATAATTAATTTTGAAGCGTGTGTTTCTTATTGCCTCATATATTGTCAAATTTTCACTGTAAATCATTTGGATTCATAGGCAACAATGTGGCACCATTTTCAACCAGAAATGTATACACATTTTATCTCAAACCAATATGTCTAACATCACTGTAAGCATTTGTTTTATATTTATTCATGGTTCATTAAGCATCCAAAGTGATGTCACACATTCTGCTCTCACTCCCTGATCAATGTTAAATCATTCTCTGCACAAATCCATTTATTTCCATGCAAACCTTTAGTTCTATCTTGTATCAATTTTGCCATTTTCGGTGACCAACATTCAACTCCATATTCATGCCAAGCACTGTATAATTCAGGACTATTTAGTATATATTTCTCTAAATGCTTGCTTGCTTCCTTGCTTGATTTGTATCTGATCTTAGTCAAATTACTCTCAGTGGTTGACTTGACATGAAGAAAGCAATTTAAAATATCCACAATAGGTATAAAAAATAAATGACAATAAAACAACAACTCAAAGACAGAACCACTCAGAAATAAAAGCAGACATGGACCAGCCTGGTTAGAACACACTTGGGAAAAGGTTGCATGGGGGTGAGTGCGAGGTAGACCCTGATCTCCATTGAGAGACTGTTCCAAACAATCAGATTTGATTAACTTTATATCCCAGAAGTGGGATATTAGCAACAGTTTTCCCTAGATGAAATTAGGTGGCGTTGACTAGTTCAGAGCAAGAGATCCTGTAGGTACCCAGGTGCCAAGCCATAAAGCTTTCCTTTTCCTTAATGTTATTTTTTTCTTGGACATTGACATTTATAGTTGTGTCCAGAAATAATAACAGTAATAATAAAGAAAAGGAAAATCTTTATGGTTTGGCACCTGGGTACCTACATGACCCTGTATTTATAGTATGCATTCGTGTTCCACTCATCAGAATGCTATAATTCCCAAACATTCTCTCAAAATACTCCTTCCCCTTCTTTTTTCATCTTGCATTATTTCATCATTCTTATTCTTAATCCCAAGCACTGTTCATAGGGTCCATTTTCACCAACTTCCAAAGCAATACCTTTATTTCCATCAAAACTGCTTTGCATCTTCTCTGCTGTTTTCAATCTCATCATTCTTTGCTGAGCTTGACTGTTTCCCTTGAGGCTAAAGAGGTGCACAAAATGTACATATGCACTGTCCTGTACATAGAACAGGCTGATTTGTGCACAGAACAAAACAGCTGTGTTTGGATTAGGCACAGAATCAGAACATTCATGTTCCAGGGAGAAGGATTCCCAAGTGTGAGAGAGAACTAAGAAAAATGTGGTGCAATTGGTGGTAATATGTACGGGCACCAAGGGGAAGGAAGAGGCTGAGAAGATTGGGGAGGTACAGGTGGATCAGATAATAGGGCAGAAGTGGAAATAAGGAAGGAAAATGCAGGAATTGTATGGTGGGGCTATTTAATATGATATGTTTATATTCAAGTGTGGTAGAAAGCATAGTGTTGGGAAATTGGCAGCTGGGCTGGCATAGAGCCAGACAAAGGAGAAGGTGAGAGGAGTCCCATCCTTTCTCTACTTGTCTGTAAGATGGTTCTGGGTTTTTGTCTTCCAAGAATTCTGTAAAGAGTTCTGTAATGTTCTTGGTCTCAGTTCAGCAGGACCATGACAGAGAGAAACCTCTGAGTTTGTCTTATGCACAAAACGTATTCTTCCTGTTCTTGTACAGTGTTTGCAACCTTTTCCTGTCTTTATACATGACTACACGATGCATTTCTTTCTTTCCCAGTTTTTGAAGCAAACTTTATCTTATGTACAACTTTTTTTCTGATCCAAAGCCCAAAACATCCTTTTTCATACTTCACATTCATGTACGATACTTCCAGGCACTTCCATGACACTCTGTAATATAATTTGTTCTCACTGGGTTCCAAGCAGCTTCCATAAACTCTCTCCTTACATTGATCTCCATTCATGTAGTTGGGACTTAGTTTCTAGTATTTCTTTAATACCAGATTTGTATTTTATCTTCATGCTATTATTCTACTTGTGATCTTTTTTTCTCCTTTCTTCCATGTTCATTTTCCCTCGCTAACCACTATTATATATACAGTATATAATGGGGTGCATGTGTGTGCATGCATGTGTATGTGTATACTGTATGTATGTGTGTGTGTGTATATATATATATGTGTGTGTGTGTGTGATTTGTAGTGAAACTTTTTAAAAAGAAGATAAAAACTAATACAAACTAACGTGAAGTAAGAAAGAAAAAGAAAGAAATCAAATCGAAAGCAAGAAGTGCAAGGAAATAAAAAAATAGTTAAAGAAAAATAGAAAGGAAAGAAAAATGATAATAAAGAATGGGCTTCTGAACTTCTTCATAGTCATTATATGTACAATTATATTTTAACCTCTCTTTCCTAAAGTTACATCATTAATACTCTTCTTTCTATAATCTATTATATCCTAATTATCAAGGCCATAAAATACTGTCATTTTTAATGCAAAAATCATAAGAGGTTTCCAGTCACCAATACAAGTGACTTTTCTCTAATCAAAGAAGTTAGTTTATCCATCTCAGCAAGATCATCCATTTCACCATTCCTCCATAGTGGATAGTTTGAATTGTTTCATCATAGTGCATACACAATATTCATATACTGAAATAATCTTCCACTGCCATTTTTTGTTTAGCTATTAATCCTATAAAGCAAAGTTCTGACTTCAACTGAATATTAATCTTTAATATCCAGTTCTATATACTGAATCACCTTATACTATACTTCGTATCAAACGATGTATTTGGATCCATTTTAAGTTTTTTTACATAATCATCAGCATAAAAAATTGTTCCTTCATGTTGTACACATTTCCAACATACATTTGAAGTCTTTTTACTCATTTTAAATAATTTCTATGGCATTAAATATCAACACTGCATCATTTTCTAAAAAATTCTCTTAAAGATCATAACACAATATAAATTTCAACACTTTGATCCCTTTGTATATTACAACTGAAATTCTTAGCCTACTTTATCAAACATTTTTAAATCTCTTCTTCCTCTGTTCTTCCTGTTTCAAATTCCAGCAAAAGTGTATATATTTTAACAATTACATATTCATCATCGGTTTACAATTGTACTTCTAATTCTGTGTTACTCCACCTTCTACTGTGTTACTCCACCCTTCTGTACATTTTGAATCTTTTAAATAATTAACAACAATATCCTTCTGCTATTAATTGATTTCTTGATTTAATTTTAAATTCCCTTTCATAGGTTCCAATAATTCCTAATATATCAATCATTTGTCCTTGTCAGCTAGTTTCTCTTCTATGATATGAACTACTAGTCCTAGATAGAATGGTCCTGTCCCTGATGCACAATCTTGCACTCATAGCTCCTGATATGATATGCATCTTGAAGATAGAATTAAAAAGATGTTTTTGGCACAACTTGGATTCTTATCTAGTCCATATTCTTAATATGACCCATCTAATAAAATTATTTTTGAAATTCATATTAACTTTAACTTTATCCTAGTGTAGATATCCAAACTTCAGTTCATGACCTAACTCTAAAAGCCTCTCGTAGTCTCAGTGACATCTATCTTGTCATCCAAACACCGCCCCCCCAAAAAAGTACAATTTCAAATTCAGTAAACCCAATCATTCTCTTTCCTTTGTGTTGCATTATAAAGTTTGTAATATAATATTTATAATATTCTTTATAATATTCTAATTGGAATTTCCTTAAATACAATTATATCTGTATTATCAATCCTCAATCTAGTATCAAAATGCTATTGTAAAACTTGATCTCTAGTCTTCTTCCTGACAAAGTGCAAGGGGAACACAGGAATATTTAAATTTATTTAAATTTTTAACCAAATTTTTAAGAAGGTTAGGGGGGAGGGTGGGAAATGGTGTTGAGGGGGTGAGCTGCAGCCCAGCTCGTGGGGGGGGCGGGGGCTGGGGGCCGATGGGGGCCAGGAGTGCAGGCCAGGGACCGCAATCCCCAGGGTGGCTGGCATTGGTGGGAGACGAGGAGGCATAGGGCCAGATTATGTGCTGGGAGCGCGCCCTTGCTATCTTTGAGCAGTGGCGCGCTCCGACCCTATGGCCTCCTCCCTTGGGGGCACGGGAACTGGGCTCCCTGGGCTCAGACTGGTGTATTTTAATGCCAGGTCCGTGGCTAATAAGTCTTCCCTCCTCTGTGAGGTGATCGAGGAGGAGGCTGCGGACCTGGCCTGCATCACCGAGACCTGGTTGGGGCCAGAGGGAGGGGTTCCTCTGGTTGATCTATGCCCCCCAGGTTTTCAGATTTTGCACTGGTCTCGGGCCCAGGGGAGGGGTGGTGGAGTGGTCGTGGTTATTCGGGAGACCTTGATTCCAAGGGAGGTCGCCGTTCCTGAGATAGGCGGTAGTGAGACTCTTCTCTTGAGGTGGGGGCCTGGTGGTCAGGTGGGCTTGCTGCTGACATACCTTTCCCCCAGCTGTGTAGCAGCTGCCCTGCCTGGGCTTCTCGACGTCCTCTCAGGAGTGGTGGTGGATCTCCCAGGGCTTATGGTCCTGGGTGATTTTAACCTGCCCTCCCTGGGGGGGGGCGTCGGCTTTGGCCCAGGAATTCATGGCCTCCATGGGGGCCATGGGCCTGACCCAGTTGGTTCAGGGCCCGACTCACGAGGGGGGAAACACCCTCGACCTAGTTTTTGTCTCGGAACGGTGGCGGAGTGATATAGGGCAGGCTAGTTGTATGATCCTGCCCGTCCCATGGTCTGATCACTATCTCCTTTGGCTGGTCTTCCAACAGGCCGCTCCCCACTGCTGGGATGAGGAGCCACTGAGATGGTTCCGCCCCAGACGCCTGATGGACCCTGAGAGGTTCCAGGTGGAACTGGGGTTTTTTCCCACTTCCCTTGCCCACAACTCTGCCGAGGACCTAGCGGCTGCTTGGCAACAGGCTGCTGGGGCTGCCCTTGACAGAGTTGTCCCCATGCGTCCCCTCAGGCGCCATGGATCCCGGGTGGTTCCTTGGTATACAGAGGAGCTCCGGGAGATGAAGCGCCGTCGGAGGGGTTTAGAGAGCAGGTGGAAGGCCACCCGCTCCCAATCCGATCAAATCCAGTTAAGAGCCCATATTAGGACTTACCTGGTAGCTATGAGGGAGGCGAGAAGGTTCTATCTCTCTACCCTCATAGCGTCCGCAGATAACCGCTCGGCCGCCCTGTTTAGGGCCACCTGCTCCCTCCTACATCCGGGGGAGGTGGTGGACCCTCTCCGGGGAAGAGCTGAGGAATTTGGTCAATATCTATCGGATAAAATCGCGCAGATTCGGGGCGGGTTGTGTTCCATCTTGCAGTGGTCTGAGGATCGTGGTGCAAGCAGTCTGGCCGATGTGATCTGGACTGAGTTCGATCCTGTTTCCGAGGATGAAGTGGACAGGATTATGTGGCGTCTGAGTTCCACCACATGTTTGTTGGACCCGTGCCCTTCTTGGTTGGCTTATGCTGCCAGGGAGGTCACCTGCGGTTGGCTCTGGGCAGTGGTCAATGCTTCGTTAAGGGAGGGTGTCTTTCCTTCCGCCCTGAAAGAGGCGGTGGTGAGGCCCCTCCTGAAGAAGCCTGCCCTGGACCCGACCGTGTTAGACAACTTTCGTCCAGTCTCCAACCTTTGTTTTTTGGCGAAGGTTGTGGAGAGTGTGGTGTCTCAGCAGTTTCCACTTTTCCTGGATGAAGCGGACTACCTAGATCCGTACCAATCGGGCTTCGGCCTGGTTTCAGCCGAGACGGCATTGGTTGCACTGATGGATGATCTCTGGAGGGCCCGGGACAGGGGTTTTTCCTCTGTCCTGGTCCTATTAGACCTCTCAGCGGCTTTCGATACCATCGACCATGGTATCCTTTTGCGACGTCTCGGGGGGTTGGGAGTGGGGGGCACTGTATTTCGGTGGCTCTCCTCTTACCTCTTGGGGCGGTCGCAATCGGTGTTGATGGGGGGCAGAGGTCGGCCCCGAGGGCACTCATTGTGGGGTCCCTCAGGGGTCGGTCCTCTCCCCCCTTTTATTTAATATCTACATGAAACCACTGGGTGAGATCATCCGTGGTTTTGGGGTGAGATACCATCAGTATGCTGATGATACTCAGCTATACATCTCCACCCCAGGCCAGATCAGTGATGCCCTCTCCGTGATGACTTGCTGTCTGGATGCGGTACGGATCTGGATGGACGGAAACATGCTTCGGCTCAACCCGGCCAAGACTGAGTGGCTGTACATACCGGCATCTCGGTCCAGTCAGGAGTGTCCATCGTTGACCATAAGAGGAGTGGTGTTGCCCCCTGTGGATAGGGCGTGGAACCTGGGGGTCCTCCTGGATGCGCGGCTCCAATTGGAGGAACAGGTGGTGGCCGTCGCCAGGGGGGCCTTTGCCCAGGTCCGGATGGTTTGCCAGCTTCGCCCATTCCTGGACCGAGATGCCCTGCGTACAGTCACTCATGCCCTTGTCACCTCGTGACTCGACTACTGCAACGCTCTCTATTTAGGACTGCCCTTGCATACCATCCGGAGGTTGCAGCTGGTGCAGAATGCGGCCGCACGGGTGGTGATGGGAGTTACCCGATTCTTCCGTATTACCCCCCTCCTGCGTGGCCTGCATTGGTTGCTGGTTGCACTCTGGGTGAGATTCAAGGTTTTGAATTTAACATTCAAAGTCCTACACGACATGGGTCCACAATATTTAAGGGAGCGGTTCCTGCCGATATCGAGCACCACCCGCCCCATGCGGGCACATAGGCAAGGACTCCTCGGGGTCCCGTCGGCAAGTCAGTGTCGGCTGGTGGTACCCCGGCAACGAGCCTATTCTGTAGCGGTCCCCGACTTATGGAACGAACTGCCTCTGGACCTCCGTCTGGTCCCTGACCTCCACACCTTCTGCCGCGATTTAAAGACCTGGTTGTTCGACCAAATCGGGCTGTGATCACCTCACCAGGGCCAGGGGATAATTTTAAGTATTTTAATTTGGTTTTATTGGGCTTTAAATTGTTTAATTCTTTTTTAAATATTTATTGTATTATATGTTTTAACTGTGAGCCGCCCCGAGTCTTCGGAGATGGGGCGGCATATAAGTCCAATAAAATAAAAATAATAAATAAATAAAATAATTTTGCAAAACATGTATTCATCCTGTAAACCTTTTAAATCTATGCTTAGTGTCATCTTCCTTCCATTCCATGAAATGCGACAGAAACCTAACTATGTTTTTTCTCTGATATCCTCTCCATGTTTAGTAATTGCTCTGATTCTAAACAAAATTCTTTTTCTCTCAGTTTCAGTAATGCAAGTTGCCCGGTCTTTTTCCATCTCTCTATTTATAACATTTGTTTTTCTTTCCCAAACTTCTACTTGGTTGTAAAATTGTTTTAAGTCTGCAGCCAGTTGCTCAACAGTTTCCTCAATCATTTTAATTTCTTCTTTCACATCTTTCTTTATTTCTGTGAATCCATTTTCCATTTATTTTCTTTTACTTGCTTTTTTCCATTGGCATGCCCAGCTACGGTGATCACAGGGCTTCCAGCCAAAAGAATACAAAAGAACCCAACCAATCAAGATTACCCAGGGATGGGATCCAACCAGTATAACTACCAGTTCTGTTGCTCTGCTTGCGCGTGCATGCGCGAGTCGTATGGGTCATGCGAGTTGTGCGAGTGCAATTTACGACCTGCTGAGCTGCCCGGACAGCTGAGCAGCACTGCGTGAGGGTGAGCAGTGGTTGGAAAAGCCCTTTTTTCCTGCTTTTTCAGCTGCGGTTGAAAAAGCAGGAAATAAAGGACAGATAAGAACCCGGACAGGAGAGTGGGCCAAAACAGCAGCAAACCAGTTCTGTGTCTGCTGCTCTTCAGAGCTACCAGTTCTGTAGAGCCAGACAGAACCAGTAGAATCCCACCCCTGAGATTACCAGTTATTATTCCTTGGTTTTTGTTATGTAGGAATGATAAAGAACATATTGTAAATCAAGGCTTCTATAACCTATATGCAGCATTTGATAATACCATGGGGTGACCATACTGCAATGCCTCTACATCCCTCTAACAGCACTCTAATCCTGCCCTAATTACAGATAGACACAGTATGGATCATGAGCAATGGCATTTAAGGACACCAGAGAAAATACAACAGTCTGTTTTCTATAATAATTTGTCTCCTTTTCCTCAAAGGTCATTTCACAGTGTCAGCATGCATTTACTTTCATGCTTCTGTTCATGATTATGCCACAAAGAAACCACCATACCTGCTAGCAAATCTCCACATTAAATTCAGCGCTGTTTTGTTTAATCAACACTTTCCAATAATAATTTTAATAAGATAGCCATAAACATACCCATAGTCCAATCAGCCTCCCAAGGAGACCACATAGGAAACACACTACAGGTTGACCATAATTGAGCCTAAAATTTCTGTTGCTAAATGAGGCAGTTGTTAAGTGACTTTTGCCCTGTTTTATGACCTTTCTTGCCACAGCTGTTAAGTGAATCACTGCAGCTCTTAAGTTAATAATACGGTTGCTAAATGCATCTGGCTTCCCCAGTGACTTTGTCAGAAGATTGAAAAAGTGAATCCCATAAGCCCAGGACCTTACAACTATCGTAAATATGAGTCAGTTGCCAAGCGTCCAATTCTGATCACGTGACCACAGGGTCCTGCAACAGTGAACAATTGTCATAACTCACTTTTTTTCAGCGCTGTTGTAACTTTGAATGGTCATTAAATGAACTGCTGTAAGTTGAGGACGACCTGTAGTTCAACATAAGATGAACTAATTCTACTTCATTGTAAGACTATATTAACAGAACCTTCTGAGTCAGAAAGTACACATCTCTTGCCGTGTCTTTTTTTACCTCCTGATAAATTAGAGTGGATCCTTTCTAAATTTGTTTCTCTGCCCATTAGTGAGTTGCAGGCTCCTCTAGCTTTTATCTGATCCCTTCCTCCCATCTTCTAAAATCATTATTCCAAGGATTTGGACAGGATCACACCTGTGTGACCTCTCTTGCCCCTTTGCTCCTGACCCTTCCCATGTTCACGAATGAGTTGCAGGTTTTGAAAAGGGTTAAGAGATGCCTAGAATGCTGCTTGAGGAAAATGAAGAATGACTCTGACCAGACACGACTTACAGCTACATTAAACCTACCTCATGGTAGTAAAAACAGCAAAACAGCATTATTTCTCTGCCCTTATTGCATCTGGATCACCTGGTACTTCCTGGGACAGGGAGGCTCAGGTGATCATATTCAGAGCTGTGCAGAGGAATTTGTTCAACACCTGATTGACAAAGTCACTTGGATTTGCTTGGAGCAAGTCCATATGAGATGCCTCGGGAGAGTCTTGCCTGGTGAACTGGAAATGGTTTGACCTTTTGTACCTGAGGAAGTGGGCAGGATCCTTAATGCTGTCAGCACCATGACCTGCCAGTTAGATCCTTCTCCCTTCTGGAGGGTGAAAGCCTTCAGGATGGTGACTAGCACTTGGGCTCAGGCAATGATTAACATGTCACTACAGGAGGGGACATTTCCAGGGCCTTTTAAGCTGCCTGCTTTTTTAAAAAAATTGCTTGATTCCACCTGTTTGTGCAATTTTCATCCTGTTTCCAGTCTTCCCTTTCTAGGGAAGGTGGCAGAAATGGTGGTTGCCTGGAAGCTTCAGAGGGTCCTAGATGAAACAGGTTATCTGGATACCTTTCAGTCAGGATTCAAGCCCACTTATGGGAAAGAAATGGCAATGGTCATGCTTGTTGATTAACTCTGGCAACAGCAGGATGGGGGTAATGCAACCATCCTCGCTCTCCTTGACTTCTCAGTGTCCTTCGATACCATTTACCATGATATCCTTTTGGGCAAGCTGGGGTTGGGAGGCATTGTTTCAGCTGCTTTCTCCAAGGCAGGTACCAATAGGTATTGAAAAGGAGTGAAAGATCCATCCCTCAGCTGCTATCTTGTGGTGTGCCACAGTGTTCGGTACTATCTCCACTGCTTTTTAACATCTACATGAAGCCACTGAGTGAGATCATCCATCACCATGGGTTGAGGTATCTGCAGGATGCTGACAGTAGCCAACTGTATATTTCCATCCTTGGAGACCAAAGTGATGCTGTTGCTGCTCTTTTATGGTGCCTGGAGGCTGCAGGGCCTGGATGGAGGGACACCAGGTTTCAACTGAACCCTGAAAAAACTGTTTGGCTTTGGGGGCACTTACCTCCAAGATAAAGGACGTTGACATCTAGTTCTGGATGGGGTGGTACTACCCCAGATAGTTTTGGTCCA
Organism: Naja naja; assembly: GCA_009733165.1. NCBI lineage: Eukaryota > Metazoa > Chordata > Lepidosauria > Squamata > Elapidae > Naja > Naja naja. The sequence continues at coordinate 200,851,920 of CM019148.1, read as the reverse complement.
CAACTGGGGGCTTCTCCTGGACTTGTGACTCCTGCCTGAAAAGCAGGTGGTAGCTGCATGTAGGAGAGCCTTTGTACAACTTCAGGTTGTTGTGGACTCTCCTATTTCTGTGCTCAGTCATTCAAGCCCTAATCATTTTGTGCTTGGACTATTACAGTGCACTCTACATGGGGGTACCTTGGATAGTATTCATAAGCTAGAGCTGGTGCAGATGGGGCAGTGTGGGCAATTCTTGGGGACCCAAGTGTGACCCATATAACACCACTGCTCTGCAAGCTGCACTGGCTTCCAGTTTGTTTCTGGTTGCAATTTTTTTTAAATTACATTTATATGCCGCCCTCCTCTGAAGACTCAGGGCGGCTTACAATTTTTGGGATACAACCCAATGCGCTCAGCAATAGCCTTCATTCCATTGTATATGCCTGCTTATTACTAAGCGGCATTTTTATTACTAAGCGGCAATTCAAGATATTTTATTTATAGTATTTTATTTATATTGCCTATAGGTTTTGTACAGTTTTATCTTTATTTATATCGCCAATAGGTTGTGTATAGTTTTATCTTTTTATTGGTAAGTGTCAGAGATCCACCCCCGAACCCGTCTCTGGATGCGAGCTCAGCAGAGGAAACTGCAGAGCTGAGTGGTGATCTGGATCAGAGCTCAGAGAGAGCTATCTGGACTGAGGAGCTATCTGGACTCATCTGGTTGACTGGGTCGATCAAATGAGCAGCAGGCTGAAGCTGAGAGAGACAACCCACAGTTGCAATGAGTTGGCCAGGAGACTCCAGTCAAGGACCAGGAGGAACTGCTGCCCATTAGCAATGAGGAAGAGAGTCCATATCTCTTTCTGATCCAAGGACACATAGGGCAGAGAGGAGTCAGGAGCAATGATGGTCAGCTAGATTAATTATGAGGAGACAGCCTTTCCCCTTGTGAAGAGTTGCACTGATATCACATAATTAATCCTGCCCCAAGGACTTGAGTGTTGCTGGAGCAATGTGCCCAGTTCCACGCCTTGTGTATTTGTGCCATATATACTGAACCATTTGATATGTAGATTGTTTCCATTGGACTCAGTTTACACAGTGACTCTTCCTGTGCTGAGCTTGGAATCTGAACTTGAACAATGTGGATGCTTTCTGAGGACCTGCTTCATGTGTGTGTGTGTGTGTTGACTAAGAGTTTCTAGAACTCTTGCTATGTCTTCATGTTTGTGAAGGGAACAAGGCAGTACAGTAATCATCTTTAAAGCCCTTCATGGAATGGTTCCAAGCTACTTGAGGGACTGTCTCATCCCACTGGGATTGGCTTGCCCAATCATGCCAACAGAGGAGGCATACTGCAGGCTTCATAGGGCAGTATATTCCTGCTGGTGGGCTCCAGCTGAAGTGCCTTCTCTGCTGTTGCAACTGTTAAGTTCGCATAGAGAGGCAGGATGCGGAGTGCTTCATCTCAAAGTTTATTGTGACTTCAGCTCAGAACGGACCCAACTGGCTCAGCCGCGGCAGCTATTTATAGCCGGCTGCCGCGGCTGCCAGCCAATCAGAGTGCAGGGTTTTCCCACACTTTTACAACCAATGAATTCAAACACTTTAGAACAATACCCAGTCATTTTAAACTCTGCATACATAACACCCCTCCCCACTAGGTTTGGTCCATACTCAAACCCCATCTATCTAATATACTCTTGTAGATAGGTGGGGCTCTTACGGGTACGTTGAGACCTGCGTGGTTCAGGTGTTTTGGGAATCTCACTTTGTAAGGAAGGAAATGTATCTGCCAACATTCCCTTATTAGGACTTCTTCTATTGGTAGAACCTGCTTGGTTACTACAACCTGGTCTCTCCTCCCAATCCATCTCCAACCCAATGTCACCCCCTAAATCTGGTAGTGATGTGCAATCTTCTATTTGCAAAAATGGTTGTTGGTACCCTGACAGGTTTTGGGATGGTTCCTGTTGTATTAGCTCATTACACATGGGGTTGATTCTCACTTGCTGATTACCATCATTATCTCCCCCTTCCCCCTAGAAGAAGCTGAGGGCATGGGATCCAGAGAGGAGCAAGGGCGATGCTCCAGAGGCAGTCTGGACCGTAACTGGTCTATGTGCCTACTCCACAAGACACCATCCTCAGTTTGAACCCTGTAAGACCTGGGGCCTGTGACCTGGGTTATCTCAGCAGGAATCCATAGTGGTTCACCCACAAGGTTCTTACCATAAACAGAATCACCCACAGTGAATGTGCAAGTTTTGCTAGTGGAATCCATGCATAGTGTTCTTACCAGTAAACAGGAGTTATCTACCAACTTTCAGTGAATGCGTTCAGCCCGGCCGTTAGGCAAGTTGTCTGATAAAATATGATTCAAAAGATTAGCAGTAAATTGAGGACCATTGTCAGAAACAAGCACATCAGGTAACCCATGAGTTACAAAAAGTTTCTTAAGTTGTTTGATAACAGCGTCTGCAGTGGTGGAAACCATGGGGATAACCTCTAACCATCTGGAGTATGCATCAACTACAATAAGGAAAGTGTGCCCTCTGGTAGGGCCAGCAAAATCAATGTGAATCCTGGACCATGGACCCCTAGGACATTCCCATTCTTGTTTGGGGGTGGGGGGGTCGAGCAGGCCTTACTTGCTGACAGTTTGGGCAGGATGCAACCCAGGTTTCAACCATTTTGTCTATACCATGCCACCATACATAATTCCTGGCCAATCCCTTCATTCTGACAATACCTGGATGACCCTCATGTAACATTTCCAAAAGCTCTTTCTGCAATTTTGCAGGAATAACCACCCTGTTACCCCACAAAATACATCTCCTCAAGACAGATAATTCAGTTTGTCTGGATTTAAAAGGTTGGGAAGCTTGAGGTAGATCATGTAGTGGCCAACCCTTTTTAATCCAGCCTACAATAGGAGCCAATGAAGTGTCTTTGGCAGTTTCTCTAGCAATTTCAGCGGCATGAACTGGAAGTTTGGCAACAGTTTCTAGAAAGAAGGTGTAAGTTTCAGGAGCAGGGTCCTCAGTGTGCAAAGGAAGTGGGCAGCGACTCAAAGCATCAGCGTGCCCAATGTCTTTTCGGTCTGTGAATGAGTTTATATGAATAAGCAGCAAGAAATTCAGTCCATCTCAGCATTCTTGGTGACAGGATGGTGGGCGTTGGTCTGTCCCCTGCCACAATGTCTAAAAGAGATTTGTGATCTGTAACAATGGTGAACCTTCTCCCATATACCTACTCATGGAACTTCTTGACTGCTGCCACGATAGCCAACGCTTCCTTGTCCAGTTGACTGTAGTTTCTCTCTGCTTTGGTCAAAGTGCGAGAGTAAAATGCAATAGGGGCTTCCCTTCCACTGGGAAGCATGTGCCTCAATACCCCCACTCCAAAGGGGATGCATCACAAGTCAATACTACAGGTAAATTCTCAGAAAACTGTATCAGGACACAATCAGAAGTGATTTGTCTCTTGATGTTGTTAAATGCAGCTTCTTCTTTTGTGCCCCAGACCCATGCAGATTTTTATCCAGTAATCTGTGTAAGGGTTCTGCAGTGGTTGCTTTCTGAGGTAGAAACATATGATAGAAATTAATAAGTCCCAGGAATGCTTGTAAATCAGTTTTGCATCTAGGCCTGGGGGCTTCTTTGATTGCCTGAACTTTGGCTTCTGTGGTGTGGATGCCATGTTTATCAATCATATAACCCAAGAATTCTACTTTGTCAGTTCTTAGTGTGCATTTCTCTTTTTGACTTTTAACCCGCTTTTTGAACCTGGTTAGAACTTCTCTGAGTTTCTCGGGTAACTGAGTGTCAGTTTCAGCAGAGATTAAAACGTCATCAAAATAAGGCACCACCCCAGGCAACCCTTGTAGCATCCTTTCCATGAGGCTTTGAAAGATGCCTGGCCACACTTACTCCGAATTGTAACCTCTTGCATTTGAATGCACCCCGATGGGTTACAATGGTTTGGGCTTCTGCAGTTAGCTCATCTACTGTTAACTGCTGGTATGCTTGGGCCAGGTCCAATTTGGCGAAGACTGGGCCCCACCAGAGAATGTAATAAATGATGAACCACTGGAACCGGATATGCGCTCTGCTGTAGCGCATGGTTCAATGTCCCCTTGTAATCCCCGCAGATTCTCACAGAACCATCAGCCTTGACTGGCGTGACTATGGGTGTTTCCCACCTGGAGTGGTCTGTGGGCTCCAGCACCCCTTGGGCTATAAGTTTATCTAATTGTTCATCAATTTTTTCCTTCAATGCAAAGGGTACCCTTCTGGGTTTTAATCTGATTGGTTGTACCTTGGGATCTAGGTTAAATATGATAGGGGTCCCCAAGTACTTGCCTAATCCATCGCTGAAGACCTCTGGAAACTCAGACTTCAAGGACTCTTCCCACTCAGTGTTGCTTACGTGATTGATGCCAGTCACTCCGATGCCCAGCGAGTTGAACCATTCTAGCCCCAGCAAACTTGGGCGATCTTTATCCACAATGGTCAGGGGTAGGCGTTTGATGTGACCTTTGAGCTTCACGTTGAATTCTCTTGTTCCAACTACTTGTTCCCTTGGTAGTCTTTAAGAGTTAATGCCTGCTTCTTGAAGTGAGTCTTTTGAATGTCTGGTATCAGTCTCTGAATAGTGTCCCATGACACCATGGATAAGTATGAACCTGAGTCCACTTCCATTTGGCAAGGCCTTCCTTCAATGAATACCTTGACATGCACTTTCCTGTTATTTAAAGAGGAAGAATGACGAATAGTTACTGTTTGATGAGTTTCATTCCTTCCATTTGCTTCTGTGTTGCGCCCCATTTTCTCACTGGTGTTGTTTGGTTTGACTTCTCTGTCTTTGTTGTTTGTAGCAAACTTTCTTCTGTTTGGTGGAGTTCTGGATGATTTGCAGACTCTTGCAAGGTGCCCTCTTTTTTCACATCGGAGGCAAATGGTGTCCAGGAACTTGCATTCAGTGTGGGGGTGGTTTCCCCCACAACCTATGCACTGGAAATCACGCCGCTTCCTTCTCAGGTCGTTTCTTTTCCGCTCCATTCTGAGTCTGTTGATTTCTTCTTCTTCTCCACTGTCTTCTGACTCCGATTCAAGTTCATTAAAATGAGTTGTAGTGGTCTTTTCCCCATCTGAATGGCCCGTAGTCTTGTTCATCTTTCTCATGGCTGCTGCTGAGGATTTGGTGGCTTCTACTGAAGATGCTTCCTCTGTGGCTTCTTTCAGCATGATCTTGGGTTTCATCAGTAATTTGCTCTGCAAAACCTTGTCTTTAAGGCCCAAAACAAAACGATCGCACATGGCCTCCTCTAAGCTGCTGAATTCGCACGCACCCCCAATGTCTCTTAAACTTGCCATGAAGTCATTGATGCTTTTGTCTTCTCCCTGATTGCGGCGATAAAACTCGTGTCTCCTAATGAGGCACGATACTTGGGGTGTGTAGTGTGCCCTTAAAAGTCTCTCCAGATCAGACCATGCCATTACCTTCACGTCTGCTGAGCCAGCCAATGCCTTCGCCATCTTGAAGACTGCAGGACCGCAATAAGTGAGAAAAACCGCTCTCTTCTGCTGCTTAGAAATGGCGGCCAGATTGCTTCCTTCCAAAAACATCTGAAACCGATCTGCATATGACTCCCAGTCTTCATTCTTCAGGTCGAATGGGGCTGGGGGGGTGTTCAGTGCAGCCATCTCGCTCTTCTCTGTTCCGCGTTGCCTTCTCTTCAGGGAAATCCCATCCTCATCACCAGTGTTAAGTTCGCATAGAGAGGCAGGACGCGGAGTGCTTCAACTCAAAGTTTATTGTGACTTCAGCTCAGAACGGACCCAACTGGCTCAGCCGCGGCAGCTATTTATAGCCGGCTGCCGCGGCTGCCAGCCAATCAGAGTGCAGGGTTTTCCCACACTTTTACAACCAATGAATTCAAACACTTTACAACAAGACCCAGTCATTTTAAACTCTGCATACATAACAGCACCTGGCCTTTGGAACATGTTGCCTACTTGGACTGAGGTCAGCTCCAACCCTCCTTACTTTCCATAGGAGCTTAAGGACCTGGTTTTGCCAGAATTGGCTTGGGGCTCCAATGGAGGGGTTTCACATTGGGAGTGATTGATAGATCAATAACAGATCCTGCCTGCCCTCCTTTACATCCTATTACTTCTTCCCATCTTTAGTTAGAGTTGAGTATTTGGATCTTTATAGTATTTTATTTATATTGCCTATAGGTTTTGTATAATTTTATCTGTTTAATGTTGTAAGCTACCCAGAGTTATCCTGTGGTAAGATGAGTGGCCAATGAATTTTAAAAATAAATAAATCATCACATTCCATTACAATAGGGGAGGCAAAACAAGGAAAGAGAACATTTTCTGCAGAAAAACCTAGTGGGATGTGAGTCTAAATTCTAAATTTCAGGATGAACATAACTGCCAACACTTTTAGAAACTGCTTCTGATCTAATTCTTTTTAACAGCAAAGACACTCAGAATCGCACATTCACTGTATATAATGCAAACATGGATTGAAAGGCAGAATACAAAAGAGAGTTAGCAATATAAACCTCATCATCCTGAAGGAGTTGCAAAAACCCTCTTCATTATATTAAAGGATGGTTCAGATCATAAACCTTCATGTGCTGTCAGCAAGATTATGACTAAAAATCATCAAAAAGGAACAAATGAATTTAGGGACTAAGGCTTCTTTCCCAGTTGTATTCATAAGTTTCCAAATAGATAATAAATGATGTCCTGTTAAAAGTAATCCAAATGTATATGTATCTCACTAGAGATGTTCCCAGAGAGAAAATATTACTAACATTTATAAACAGCCTTTCCAATAAATCACATATACTCACAGTAAACTCAGTTTTCTAAGTGCTAATCTTTGTGCATCTAAAACAATACGATCTGCAGGGCAAAAGGTGATAATTGACTTATTTTGGAGAGCATATAGTGCATCAACAGATGTAAAACATAAGAAAACCAAAGGAGGGGAATATAAAGGGCAAAAACAAAGAAAATAGTTCAGTAAAGACCAGGAACCCTCAGGGAAAGAGCTGGGAAGCTGGGGGTGGGGGGGAATCAGCTGGAAAGAATAAAATAGATTGTTTGGAATATTGAATTGGATACTGTAGACTTTAGCTGTTTTACAGATCTTCTCACTCCAAAGCATCTTTCTACAGCTGCGATCTTCTTTATGGGGTCATGTCAACAATGCTTAATCACAATCAAAGCTAGATTGGCCTTTCTGCTGCTGCTGCTGCTACTTTAATGCAACTGCACAGCCACTTACACAGGAAGTGTATTATATTCAACCTTAGAAACACATCTCATGACAAACATTTTGGCTTCAGATATTCATTCACTTATCTGAAAATACATTGTCCTAATGTTAAGATTTGCTTCAAAAGGTTTCATAGTGTTGCACTTTCAAACCCTTTTGTCATTGCTGACAATATTTTAAGCATAAATTGTCACAGGAGATTCCCTGAATTCCACTGTTAACTTAGCAACAACCATAACCACAATGACTGTGTCACTTGGTGAGGGCAGTTCTAGGAGTCCCCATTGCTGTTGTTAAATGAAGACCATGCAGGTCATTAAGCAAAGGTTTCATGTGACCATGACTTCTGATTTTCTGCTGACTTCCCCATTGACTTTATTTGTGGGAAGCCAGTAGGGAACATTGAAAATTATGATCATGTGACCATGAGGGGCTATAATGGCCAGAACTCCAAAAATGAATCATCAGTTTCCTTCATTCAGCAATATCTGTGTTGAGAGTTTGCAAAATAGAATTTAAATTGATAATAATTTAACTGATAATTGTTCTGGTGTGCTTATTGCTTCCACAAGACCTTTCCCTGAGAAGGTTATCATTGCTTAATTTCATGTTGTCATTCAAAGGGAAAATTGTCAGCATTCTTCAATAACTAAGAAAACATGATAAGTGATTGTGTTATTTGATCATTAAGCTGTCAACAAAAAGTTCCAGGCAGTGGTTTCATGCACTAGAAGAACAGAACAAGTTCAGGAGATCTGGCTGTCTTGGAACATATTCTGTCAAGATGCACACTTTAATATGAAAGCAGACATTTTTCAACACCACTTATGATCTTCTGTAATTAACAAGACAGTTCTAATTATCATGTTTTCAAAATCAAGCCTTTCCATCATTTGACTTGCAATTGTTAATAATTCCCCTAACAGAAGTCTCTCTCTCCATACATACATGCATGCATACATACATTCATAAATACAAACACACTCACAAACGTGTGTGCATGCACACACACATACATACATGCTCACACAAACACATACACATATTCATTTCAATTTCATAGTTTACCTACAGGATGCTGCATTGATAAATCTCTCCTGAGTTCTCTTTTCCTTAGTTTACTAGGAAAATCTACACAACTTGTATGCCTTTCGATAACATTTATTGTATAAATTTACCATATCCAGATGAATGCATGCAGAACATTAGACATCTTTCTCACCACTAATTATGTTTTCACCATGGTTCAATTTGCACATGTATTTAAATTCCTACCATATTATAGGTTTTTTTTAAAAAACCACTATTCATCCCAAAGTAGTTTGTCTAAAGCATGTTACATGGCAAAAAAAAATTATTTGATTCAATGAATCAAATAATTTTAGCAACTCTAAACTCAAGGGGAATGCCCTCTCCTCTTAATATTTTTGAACAGGTTTAAGATTGAATAGTATATATCTGGAAGTGTAGGGTTGAGTTCTGTTTGTATGATGAGAAGAATATATAACGATCTATATACTAAAAGTTGAATTGTATTTATGTGCTCATACCCTCAGATTAGTCCAAATGATTTTTTATATTACAATAATTTTTGAATCAAGGTACCCAAAATCCACCAGCTTAAATAATGCATTAAAAATTCAATTGCTGATATTGAACTGAAATTTCAAGGAACTTCAGACTACTTTTATTTGCAAAGTTGTAGCTGCATCAGCATGCCCATTGTCACATGCTCATGATTTTTGATACTCTCTACTAGCTTGTCACAAGCAAAGTCAATGGTGAGGCCAGCAGGAAATTGGAAGTCACTCCTGTTCCCACTGGCTATTTTGCCCAACTGTGGTCATTCTGTTCATCTGTTTATGTAAGAAAATATTGATTTATTATTGAAATTTGTTTACCACTACAATTATTTTCTATTTGTGATATATACTCTATTTTGGTGATCATAGGACCATCCTGCACTGATGAAAGTGTAAAATGTAATGTAATTACATACATAATACAATGTAATATAATGTTATAATAATAATATAATATAATTAATAATATAATAATATAAAATACAATACAATACAATAATGTCTGTATGTATGCACGTGAGTGTATACACAGCATAGTGTTGGATGAAATTAAATATGTTTAAAGTTTTGAGAACTCAGAATGAATAACTTCATGCAGCCTTCAGTAATATTCAGCATTTAGAAATGTAGTGTTGGATCCATGTGTGTTTCGGTATTTTGATGGTACCACATATAGGTTCCAATTCCCTCCCCCCATTAACATGTTTCTTGTTTTATTTTATTTTTTTATTTTTTTTATAGAAAAGTTTATTTACAATATAAAAAAGACACAACAACATACAAACATACAGTCACATGTAAACATAAATACATCACACATTTTCATTTCTTTTTTTAGTTGCAGATCAGAAATGCTTTTTCCATGTGAAATTACAGTCATATATAATCATAAATATTTCTTCTAGTAATATTCGCTTGGTTTAACCTCTTTTTTAAAATTTTTCTTTTATCTCATCTTTCAAATTCTTACATCACCCATTTTCTACTATCTCCCCTGCTTTCTATGAATTCTAATGTTTCAAATAGCACTCTATTTTCCAACATTCCCATTCCCTTCGTTTTTATGTTCCATCCAATTATACCACTAAAAGAGAAACTGGAACAGCTGCTCTTTGAAGAGTGATATTGCTCAAAAGATGTTTTATAGTCAATGATGGAGATATCCTGACTGCATGCCTTGTATTTCTTTTCTTGAGCTAAACAATTCACTTAAAAATAGTGACAATGCTGGAGATTATTTTAGAAGGTATTTATATGTTCAGCAGATGTTCAGTTTAGCTCTATAAAGTAGGATCATCATCCATGAAGTTGGAAGGAAAACAATGTTTTACTTCTGCTGGAAATCTGTAGATTAGGAAGCTATACAATATATTTGAGAGACAATTTGGTGTAGTGATTTAAGAAGCACAACTAGAAGCTAGGAGACCATGAGTTCCCTAGTCTTAGCTTAGACATCAAACCATTTGGGTGATGTTGGACCAATTACTTTCTGTCCAAATTAGGAAGAGCATCATGGCAAATCACTTCTGAAAACCTTGTCCCCTCCCCACACTCCCAAAAAACAAAATGAAACTGCAGGGTTATTGCCAGTCAGTTACCATGAAATGACCATGACTTGAAAGTGGCAAATAATAACAATAGTACAAGTTATCACCTTGATCATTGAAGATGAAGATAAATGAGGCAAAATTATAAAAGAATGGGAAATGAACATAAGTAGGTCATATTAGCTTTTCCTGCTGAGTTTTTTATCCTGTTGCTTCCTTCACTGCACACCATCCAGAGTCAAATAACTATATAACAAATATATAGGTAAAAAAAATTAAAAAAATCAAGGATACTGTACATTCCTCAGTTACTTGGGAAAACTGTAACTAGCCTGTTGGTTCAAATAAGGGGGTTTAGAAAAAAATGACCTGGTGTTGAAAGATAAATTAGGATCCAAAACAAAGGTAATTCGTTTTTTTAAATTTCTGTACCCCAAATCCTTTCCATTTCAATAAATCTTGTTAAAGAACACTTGATGAGATTCTTGTTTTCAGTAAAATTGGTGGCAAAAAGCCTGACATTTCAACAATTCTCCTATTCCTTTATAGGGGAGGCTACTTTGTTTAATGTTCTTGGCCAAGACCATGGCAACCAAACCTTTGAGTACACAAGTGATTGTTAAACAGGTAACTAAGACCTATTTCAGCACCAGAATTAGGTAGATTGGTTGGCTAATAGTACCTGAATAATGGAGCAAATTAGGGGAAACACAATAGTCAGCTGTGTGGCCATTGTAGTTGTTCTTCCTGTTATTCTTGCACCTCTGGATTTTCCCGCTCTCCAGGCACCTTATAGGTTGATGTATCACTTGACAAGAGTGAAGCTTTCATCACTCAGTGTGAGTTAACATTTCCTTGATATCAGTTGAGATTTCCACAGATCATGTTCAGTAGGATTTATCTTTGGACTCTTGATAGATGGGGCTGTCAAATGGTCAATTCTTATCATGTACAGTAAAGATTCTATGATATATAACTATGCCAATTTTAGCAGTAGCTAAAAGTTGCCTTTGGTTACACTGATAGAAGAGCTATAATTAACTTTGATTTTCTCAGAATGTTCAAAGTTAAATACAGGGTGTGGGCATAAGTAGGCAGATAAAGTATGTTGTGGACTCCATCAGTTAAAGAACTCTGACTGATGGGGTCCTGAAAGAGATTCTTCTCTGCTGTTGCCCATGCCCTGGAATATCCTCCCCCCACAGCAGGGGCAACAACCTTCCTCACAGGTGAGGCAGACCCCCACTCTTCTGGCCTTCTGAAAAGGAGTAAAAGCATGGCTCTGTGGCCTTCAGTGGAGAGCACAGAAGTACATCAATTGTGGGGCTGATTAGTGCCCTCCCTTTGCCTCTCAATTAATTTTTAATACTGACTTAATCATCCTTCCTTTTAATTTTTTTAACTTTTGCATACTAATTTTTATACTTTAATATTTTACTGTACACCACTCAGAGTCTCTCTGTGAGGAAATTGGGCACAAATTTGGCAACAATGTAATAAAACTAAATAAATTAGTAGTTCACTTTAAAGTATATTTGAGCTGAAGACTTCTGGGAAGAAAAGGAAAACTGAAAACAGCTCTGCTAAGAGTGGAGCTGAAAACTATAGTAATATGAAGAGTCAGTGATGGGTTTTGTTCTTTGGGATTCCTCTCTGGACAAGGAAAGGATATGGGATCATCCACATGTGCTCCAAAGAGCTGTTCTTCATTGGGGTCCTGATGGGTTTGAAATAAGGAAGGAAGGAAGTAGGAGAATAAAATATTACACTTAAAACTAAAATTAAAGATTTACATTTGGCTTGCCAATGCAGAATGGAACAAAATATTTTAGAATTCAATGTATTCAAAGGTATTTTTGAACAATGGATCCAGAAGATAATTTTAAGAGTGTCTGCTATTATAGATGGCCTGTCTTTAAAAGATGCTGTGGAAAAGGAACAAATTTTATCAGATAAAATTGAAATTGATGTGAAAATGGATTTACAAATGTCAGGTTACAAGAATGATATGGAAAAATGCACTACACTGGATATCTATATGATTGAAAGGAATATATAAATAAGTAACTGAATATGTAACTTGGATATCTTTGCTATATTGGATTTACAAAACAGACTTGCTAAAGTTTTGAATTTCAAAATGAAAGAAAAATGAAAAGAAATCAAGCTCTAGGCCATTATTTAAAGGGGTTAAAATAAAGAAGTTTAAAAGTAAAAGGAAGGAATGTAAAATTTATTTGATCAAGGTTAAAGTAGATTTGTTGTTATTTCTGGTAATCCTAATGGATTTTTGCTGAATAGGACTGAATGACAAGTTTTTAAGGATTTGTTTATAGATAAGAAATGAAACATGGGAAGAAGAGATCATTTGTATTTTAAGAGAAAATGATACATTTCTAAAATTGTTTATACTTATTCTGATGAATAAGTGATGAAGCGGGAAGTCATTTACTTACATATTTCTTTACTTCTCTTTACTATATCCCCATATTTCTTTTCTATTTTTCTTTTATGCACTTTATGCAGTTTTTTCTTTTATTTTTCTTAGTTTGTACTAGTTGAATAAAAATTACTTTTAAAAAGTGAGAACTGTGTGTCAACTCATAAAACATTTTGTATATACTTTTATAGTTGTCAACAGAAAGAAGTTTCAAAGAGCAGGCAGCAGTGTGGAATCGAAAGTACATTCCATTTATATTTTCTTCAGAGACTGATTAGATGACTGAAGCTTCTGCCACACAAAAATCTAATTGGAGAGCATGATTGATGACTCTTGGCTATGGACGTGTTTTGTTGGATGATACACCCAGAGGGGTGGGGGAAAAGCAGGATCAAGGGTGACAGTGAATTATGTATCTTAGAGTCGGCTATGCCCAGGCTAATGCTGGCATGTTAACTTCTAATAAATCCTTGGGAATGTGGCTCAAGGCTCATGATTTAATTGGAGTAACTGCCAGAATCCTGACACTGTGAGCTGGGATTAGCTTCCTTCAACTGAGCCATGGTGATGCAGTGGCTAGAATGCAGTATTGCAAACTAATTCTGCTGACTGCCAACTACCAGCAGTTTGTCAGTTCGAATCTCACTGGCTCAAGGTGACTCAGCCTCCCATTCTTCCAAAGTCGATAAAATGAGGACTCAGATTGTTGGGGGCAATATTCAGACTCTGTAAATTGCTTCGAAAGGGCTGTAAAGTATTGTGAAGCAGTATATACAGTAAGTATAAGTGCTATTGCTATTGCTATTGATCAGTGTCAAAAGAGTACTATCTTAGGAACTGCACAATGAATTAGGGCACCGCAATCACTTTACTAAAATTGCTTTAATACTGTGTAACCATAAATGGAAAGCTGAAGTGCTGGGACACTTTCTACAAGAAAGAAAGGAAATGTCATACCGCCTCTTCTACCCCATTTTTTTTCTAGAATTGAACTTACAAAATTAATATAAATCTGCCATTGCTTAAAGTTGTATTGTGGTAATTCTGGACATGTTGCACTGGCTTCACTTTCTTTTCCTGAACCATTTACAATGTGCCATATCTTAGAATCAAAGATCATATTGTTAGCAAGTAACTCAATCTTTCCAATTTTTAGTTTAGGAGAGATCTTCTTTTCAAGAATTCAGCAGGGGAGCTATCAGAAAACTGAGAAGAGCATCAGCATGCAACATTTTGTCCTGTTATTCTATGCTCTCAAGCTGCTGTTCATAAATACTTTTCAGAATCGGTAATGATGGCTAATTTTATTGACAAGTCTATTATGTAATCATTCACTTTAGCCACAATTGAAGCCCCATTTCATGCTTAAACTATTGATAGAAGTGTTTTATGGGGAAAATGTGAGATTTCAGATTTGGGTTAATGTCATTGTTCCAACCGAACTCTCCATCTCAGTTCAGCATTCAGAGACAAAATCCATTCACGTAAGAATTTATTGGAGAAGTTATATTGGCACATCTGGGAAAACCCGAATCTGAAATCCCATGTTTTCTCCTTCTTAATTAAACTCACATCCAGCCCCCTTACTGGTGACCCCCAAGTCACACTCTCCAATCCACCTCCATTCTGAACTCCTGCCAAGTTCGGTCACTCCCCTCCAAACTCCAGCAACTTGGTCTTGTGCTCTGGCGAAAGAATGATGTTGTGGCAATCCTCCCTCCTTACTTTACTTTCATTCCTACAGTCACCCATCCTCCCTTGTGGCAGCCCAAATCTGATTCAAGATGCATGGGGGGCTGACACAATCATTGAACACACCATCCTTCTTTACCTCATTTAGCTGGATATCTTACATGATTACACTAGCTACAGATCCAAAATCTTGACATTTGCTGGAATTAAAATACCACGTTAACTGTATTTAATAACTGTCAAGATCACTAATTACAGATAATCAAGTTCCATCTTCCCTTACCACTGTTCAAAAAGTCATTCCTTCTGCTTTGACAGAAAAATATTCTGAGTTTGCAGTTCTCTTTGGAAAGAACAAGTAGTTTATATTGTGCTCCCCCCCCTCTTCAGTTATTGCACCTTGGTTTCGGAGCTCAGACCCTTATTAGACATTAATATCCTGTGTCTACCAAAAAGTTGGCTTGTTCAAAGGAATGTATTAAAAATTCCTGTGAACAAGTTCTTTTGAACCATTTCTTTGAACTATTTCTTTTCCTGTGAAAAAAGGTTTATTGGATTGCCTTCCTTTACTGTCCTTCTCCTATTTATTTCCATCACACACCCCCCCAAGATAAAATATATCTCTTAGAGAGTAGTTCATGACTTCAGATTTTTGAACTCTCTATTAGAGATCACTACGTGCTTCCACTCATTTCTGATCTTCTTGAATACTTGCACTAAGTATGTATTTTTACTAAATTGAACTTGGCAGAAGCTCACAATTTGATTTGTATGACAGAGGTACATAAATATTTAACTGTCTTTGACACATTTACAAAAAATTTCAATACCCTGTGATGCCCTTCAACTTTTTAGTCTTTATGGGATTCATGAATGAAATATTTTCAGATATCTTGGTTGCTTATGTCATGCTGTAGTTAAACATGTTGGTTTTTTCCTCCCCAAAAATGCAGGTGCCCATACTGAACATATCAGAAATGTTCCTGTTGTTATTCCATCACATCGGAGTGGAATCTGTGATTGTGTGCAGTTTTGCTCTGTGCTTGCTTGTTGGAGGCTCCCAATTGGGACTGGAACCACCCTGGAGGGGTGGTGAAGAAAGGGGGGACCGCTTGGAGGGTTGAGGGGAGCTGCATCTCCCCTCCCTGACAAGATAAACCCCCTTTGAATACAAGTTACAGCAGTGGTCTAAAATGGCCACCATGAAGATGGGAGACAGTCTGGGAAACTAAGACTGCTGGAGTGGTGAAGTTGTGAGCGGAATGTGAACCAGGCAATATACATGGACATTAAGGTGCCCCAGAATTAAGAAATAAAGAACTATTTTTGATGAAAGTGTGTAAAACTGGTGAACAGAGAGAGAGGGAAGAAAATTTGAACTTATGAAATTGGTTTTGAACATTGAAATGAATTAATTTGGAGGTGGAAAATTTAGAGGAAAATATCTGATTATAAAAGGCTTGGAAATTAAACTGGATAATTATTGGATTTTTGGCACTAAATAGGCATAAGTAAATGCTGGAGTTGAATGTGTTAAAAAGAAATAATAGCTAATAACTGGAATTAGCAAAATTAATAAAAGTTTTTTTTAAGTGAAAAGAAAGGGTGGAATGTGGAAACAGAATTGAGAGTGCCACCTAATGGTACAGGAAAAATTTCAGCAACTCTTTGAAAAGTGCTTGGTCTTTCTAATATTGGAATTTAAAAGGAAATAAGAGGAACTCCACTATAATAAAATAAAATAAAAACCCTGAAAAGGAAAAAGATACATGAAGAAATTGCCTTGGGATTATTTGGTGACTTTGGGAAAAAGTTGGAAAAGAAATTAACAGAAGGAACCTGGAAAAAAAGACTTATGGACATTGATTGTTGAAATTAAATATAAAAGATGCTGGTTGAAATAAACTACTGGACATTTGGATTGGATATAATTCAGGAGAAGCATACAAAATGAGAGAACTATATGAAATGATGGAACTCAAGAATGAAGAAATGAGAAAGAAAGCATGGAAATGTGTATATATAAGAATATTAGAAATAGATAAGATTGGAAGAAAATTATTGTTAAACCAGGTATAGATTTTATTTAAATAGATATGGAAATGGGAATTTATGAGTTAATGAGAACATCAATTGATATTTAATAAAATGATGAATAAAGTTAAAATGAATTATGAGAATTGGAAAGATTAATATCAGTTTCTATAATTAATTGAATAGATTAATATTTTTGGAATATATAGATGATTTATAAGGTAATTGAGAAAAAGAATACCATGCGGAATCTGACTTAAAGTATATAGGCATATGTGATATGTAGTAGTTAGGAGAATATTGTTAGTAATGTAGAATGTGGTAATTAAAAAATGACTATACTATGGTAAATTTTTATAATGAATTAAAGGGAATAAATTGAAGGAATGTATAAGGTAAATAGGTGGCAAGCTCAAATTGACAACTAAAGGGGACAACTTTTTGAACTATTAGAATAAGGATGAAATTTATTGAATAATGAATGGAATAACAGTATGTGATAAAATTGCAAACGTGACAGATAAAAGCAATATGTGTAATGAATATAGAAATGAAATAAGAATCTTAGACAATATTGTAAAACAAGACATGAGAATATTTTAAGAAAAATGAAGTAAGTTAAAATATGAACTGGAATTGGATAAAATAAGTGTAATGAATTTAATATTTGAGAATATTCAAAGGAAAATAGAATAAGTAATAATGTGATATGAAATCAAATAAGAAAGATGAATATGTAACTATGGCTGTGTTTGTACTGAAATGTAAAAACCTGGAACCACACTGTTCGCCAAAAGAGATGTTTTTTTTAAAAAAATATAAAAATAAAAAAATTATTTTAAAAAAGAAATATTCTGATACAACTTCACAAACACAAACTGTACACTAAAATGGAGAAATCCGTCTTTGCCATTCCTGCCCCGGACTATTTTAGCTAAAAATAGGAGGGCCATATGAGAAAAATCTAAGGGCCACATGAGGCTTTGGGGACCACCAGTTGTACATTCCTACTACAGCAAATGTGAAAGAATTGATCTTCATCTCTCAAGCTAATGTAAAGATCAGAACGCAGCTACCTCTGTGATCCTGAATATCTATCTTGAGTAATCTGTTGTTTATCATCTATAAATAAATAAAACAAACAAAAAAGTATCAGTTATCCAGAAGTCATTCTGCCACATAAATAGTTACTTAGGATGGCTGTTACTTTTATGTTTTAATGAGTAGCATATGAATTATGTGAGTGAATGTTCAGTCCACCAGTTCAGAATTTTCCCATTGGCTAGATTTGATACTTTACTGGTGGCCTTTCCTGAAGCTACAATAAATCCCTACATAAAAAAAATCTGTCATTGTTTATGCAGACATATATAATCAATATAGGAAATCTTGATACTTTGTTTTGTTCTTGATATAGGGATCTGAGGGAACACGTGCTAAAACTGCTCCTTAAAGGCTATATATAATATGATTTATATTTTATCTTAACTCTAATGAATTGCTCTAGCTATCTACATGACTCTCTAATACTAATTGTTTGTTTGTTTATAAAGTTGATATTTATAATTGAATGATGTTTGAGATGTGTTTTAGCTATTTACCGTATTTTTCACACTATAAGATGCTCCAGACTATAAGACGCACATTATCTTTAGAGGAGGAAAGCAAGAAAAAATATCTGCCTCTGCCTCCCAGATGGATATCTGGTATTCATCTGGCTTGCAGCAAACAGCAAACAGCCTGGTCAGTTTCAGCACATTATTGCAGCCCAGCACATGGCTCGTCAGGGCTCTGCTCTGTTGCACCCTCCATCGGTCAACTGAGTTGAGCTGCTGCTGCTGCTGGGGAATTCTAGAGTTTTTGCTGCTGAGCAGCTGATTG
The DNA here is from genome assembly GCA_009733165.1 of Naja naja. Lineage (NCBI taxonomy): Eukaryota > Metazoa > Chordata > Lepidosauria > Squamata > Elapidae > Naja > Naja naja. The sequence goes on along the minus strand of CM019148.1, from coordinate 200,833,456 downwards.
GTGATTGAATTTGCCTCCCAGAATACCACTGATCAGCTGTTCTAGGCAGCAGGGACCACACCACCACCTATCGCTGACTATTACCACCCATTTGCTGCCATGTTCACTGCCAATAGGCAGTGATGAATGGGCAGTGGTGATCGGTGGTAGTGATTGGCAGTAGTGATTGGCAGTGAACAGGCAGTGGCAAATGGGCAGCAGTGAACGGGCGGCAGCAATCAGTGGTAGTGGTGAATGACAGCGGTGAATAGGTGATCACAATAGGCAGCGATAGGCAACAGTAAGCTGCAACAGTGATCCCCGTCACCTAGAACAGCTGATCGACAGTATTCCAGGAGGCAAATCCAATCACCAATCATCTGCTCGGCAGCGAAGGCTCCAGCATTCCCTGGCTGTGGCAGCAATGACAAATGTTGGCACCACACCAACCCCCCTCCCCCTGCCACAATATTCACTCTGTAAGATGCACAGACATTTCCACCCACTTTTTGGGTGGGGGAGTGCATATGATAGTGCCAATAATATGGTATATATATTTTGTCTCTTTTTTGGTTTTACTTCCTTTTATAACAATTAGTAGTCCATGTATAATAAAGTATTCCCTATCTTTGGCAAAGGGTATTTCACTTTTTATGCTGTATACAATATATAGTTATTAAAGAAATGTAGAAATGATTAATATAAATTAAACCAAAGTACAGTATTCCTCATCTTGCAAGGGAAGCCTCTAACTAGCATTTTGATACTTGGTTATCAAGTTTGTAGTTAGTAGGTCTATGATTCATCTATATAGAGTGCTTAGACCCTGATTTCAATCAGAATAGAGCTGGGAGGGACCTTGGAGGTCTTCTAGTCCAATCCCCTGCTCAAGCAGGAGACCCTACACCATTTCAAATAGGTAGCTATCCAGTCTTTTCTTAAAAACCTCCAGTGATGAAGCATCTACACCTGAAGGCAAGCTCTTCCACTGGTTAATCTTCCTCACTGTTAGGAAGTTTCTCAATTCCAAGTTGCTTGTCTCCTTGCTTAGTTTCCATCCATCCATTCCCATCTTGCCTTCTGATGCTTTGGAAAATAAGCTGACCCTATCTTCTTTGTGGCAGCCCCTCAAATACTGGAATACTTTTATCATGTTGCCCCTAGTCCTTCTTTTCTCTAGTCTGGCCATACCCAATTCCTGCATTCTTCATATGTTTTACAAATTTATCTCTGTAGGGTTCTTAGATCTGGCCTGATGTTTAACCAGCAGATGCTTTTAAATAAGAAACTCCAATGTAATAACTGTGTAATTTATAACATAACTATCTGCTTATAACAAAATTTCAAGAGTAGTACACACATCTGCATGAGAACATGAGCACCCTGGTTAAATAACCTGGATGAACAACTTCCTTTGACCATTGGTTGGATTCAGGGATAGCATTTAATGATGGCTACAAAAGTAAGCCCATTGTTTGTCTCCACTGAGATGAGCACAAAGCATTATACATATAATGTGGACAGTATATATACTGTAGCAACGTAGAAAACATAGCTTTCAGTCAAATGAACTTACTGCTAGGAAAATAGGTATAGGATTGTAGTTTGGAACTCATTTGTCTCAGATAGCAAATTTTCCCCAGTTTTATTTACTGTTTTAATGCCGTAGCTGCATGTTCTTCGTATAACAGAGCCCAACAATTGCAACTTTCTTCAAAGTTTATTTTTGAAGAATTTCAAAAGAAGTAAACATTTCAAAAGATGAAATAGTTATGAGAAATGTCTTTTCTTCTTCCATAAACTATCCTACCTATCCTGAGTGTCCATTATTGGCACTATTGCACAAATGACTTGGTTATGTAATTTGTATCATGTTATCTGACACATGGCCATATATTGCATTATTTGCATTATAATATCATGACACATCTCACCATTTGCTCACCCTTGACTCCCATGGCTGTCCATGTTAAGCTCTGAAAGGCCTATAATCTCCAATATTCATACATCCACACAGCCTGCAGAAAAAGTCATTCTACTTCCTTTCCCTTCTGAACAGAAAAGGTAAGACAATGAATTGCCATAGGGTGGAACAAAGCCTAGCCCATCTAAGTAGAGGAAGTGTTCATTGGGCTTTGGATACTAGCAAATGCTATAAGAAGGTTCTTTGATGGTGTCAGATGCAGGAAATCAGGAAGCAAAGCAATTCAAATGAACACAGGTTTAATGCACGCTAACACTTTCTACAGGAATCTGAATTACTAACAGTCAAAGCAAATTGGTGGCAGATGAGTCAATGGAATTCAAAGTGGCCTGTACTTAGATCTCTTGTGGGCACAAAGGGATTAGAGGCAGATGACATGCTTGACCCCTCCCTCAGGCTCAGCCTGGTAATCTCCCACAGATGGCTAGCCTGAAAATTGTGTCTGAGTTAAAGAACTAGATTTGCCTCTAGACATGCAAAACCTGGCATACTTCTATTGTATTTTTTGTTTGTCTCCAAGTACTATGAGTTAAAGTCTTGCTTTAAGGAGAAATGTTTACACTTTTTTCTGCTTAATCAGAAAAGGGCTTTATAAGACACTAAAACTTGGAGAGTAGAATATGTGTTAGTGCTGCTAACACTGTGTGAGAAAGGACAAGTTATGCAATTTAAAAGTAACCTCAAATACAATTTTGGAGACAGGCTGAATTACTCATTTGATATACTACCAAAATGTACATGTTAAATAGCTGAGTGACTTTTGTTCCTAACATGAGATTTTTTTCCCTCTATCTCCCAGTCATTTTGTAAAAAAAATGCATTCATTGAATTTATTAATTATATATAGGGAACAATCCTTGTGACCTTATGAGTCTTTCTTCATAAGGATTATTTTTCCCTTGGTAAGAAACAAAGGCCTTCCAATTATGGATGATCAAATATATTAGAAAAAACTTTATGAAGCTATTAAAATCCCAGTAATCTGCTTTCAACCTCTGTTCTACTTTGAGGCACATCTTTATCTCACCGGAACTATAAAACCTGAAATAACTCACATAATAATAGTTTTGCCATACACATGCACACCTTTCTGAAATGTCAGGTATAAGTTATTTTCTCTAGACGGAGATCAAAGAAAATGCTGCTGTACAAAATGCTATCTTATGCTATATTTGTGCTAGAACTGTCATTGACAGGCTGCCTACACCTCCCACTTTTTTTACTGGGTTCTATTTAGTTTGATTTAGCATGTTGTGTGAATCTAACTATTGGGATTTGTAAACCATGATTTATGATTTAGCGATGCATGCTAATTGTTAATGGATGTTTCAACAAAAATCTAAATGAGCCTATTATTTCCAGTTACTTGGCAATGGAGTACTTAACTGTGTTTTCAAAGGAGACTGGCTTTAGAGGCCGAACCAGCGACTGGAAATTATGCCAGAACTGGAAAACAGCAAGGATGGGTATTTTACAAGACCTAAACCCATCAAAGGACAAACAGCAGTGCTACACAAATTACAAGCTACACAAGATGTCTTCGGTACTCTGATGCAACTTGGTAGCACTTCTAACATTGTGGGTGACATTTTTTTCCCTTCAGGTTGTTAGGGTCTCACTGCAACTACCATGCTATCCCAAATTTTAAAAGGAACATTAATACCGAAACATCTAAACAAACATAGATTATGAATATACTGTTGCAGAAGCATATGAGAATACCAGAATTACAGCTACATCTGTCTAGTTTGAATTAATCTCAATCAAAAAGAAATGAGGCAAAACAGAAATGAAAATAAATGTACCATTACTCAATATAAAAACCAAGTGGTTACAATCTATAGATGGTTGAGTATAATCATTGTTCAGTTTTACGCCTCTTTCCTCAGATATAAAATCCCACTTGGGGTGTTACCTAAATTAGGCAGCAACTGATGCCAATAACAAGTTGTCAGAATACAGTGTCTTCTGCGCTCATATACTGGTTCACATGGGGTTATAAAGCTCATACACACCATTCATTGTCCATATGCAAACCGAATATTCTAGTCTTGGAGATAAAAGATTTTAAAGTTTTTTTCCCCCTCTGATCAGATTACCAATGTTTTCAAAATCATGTTCATCAAACCAATCACATTGATGTAGGAGGGAGGCCTCCATTCAGTTAATATCTTATCCCCTCAATTTTTTATTGCAGACTCTAGATCTAATTTGGCCTAAAATGTATGGAATGAAAGGGAGAGCCAAACAGGAGAGTTTGAGGGGTAATTTTTCTTGATACCACCTCACTAGCACAGTGGGTGATCACCCATAACAGTCACTGACTCGCCAGCAAATTAAAACCAGGGTTAGCTTTGTTTTCTTTGGTACCACTTCCCTCTTCAAGTCTATGTAGCATCAACAGTCTAAGAACATTCACTGGGAGGTAAGTTCCTATGCACAATTAAGCTTGCATGAACACATCAGCCAGAAGCAATAAAATGGCAAATGGTGAACTAATTATCTAGGCCAGGGGTGTCAAACTTGCATCGTCCCCTTCTCTAAAATGGGGTTGGGTGTGGCCAGCACATGACACATCTGGCACGTGATGCACCCCTGATCTAGGCTGTGGATTAGCAATCCTTCAGTCCCTCTCTTTTTTCCTTTTCATTGCATATTATAAAGAAGCATGAAGAATATTGCTTATGGATTCCTTTCCAATCTCTTCATTAGCAATAATAATTGGAAGTGTCTGCAAAAATTCAGTAAATTAGCATTATCTTTTTCTGTGTAACATTGCTTTATCAATGTATGTTTGGGTGTGTGGCGGCAGGCAGGTTCATTAATTATGATCTGTTGGGTTTCGTGACCAGCAAGTAAATGGGAAGGGGCTTAGAATGGAAGAGTCAATAGCACTCCAAATCAGTGGTGGGATTCACAATTTTTTACTACCAGTTCTGTGGGTGTGGCTTGGTGGGCATGGCATGGCTTAGTGAGCATGGCTTAGTGGGCATGGCAGGGGAAGGATATTGTAAAATCTCCATTTCCTCCCCATTCCTGGGGGAAGGTTACTGAAAAATCCCATTCCTCCCCACCCCACTAACCTGCTTTCCAGCTGCGTTCTCCTATGCAGGGCAACAAAAGAAGGCCCAGCCGATCAACTGGGACTCGGGAGACAGAGAATAGATAGAAGTGTGGCCAGTCAGAGGTAGTATTTGCCGGTTCTCTGAACTACTCAAAATTTCCGCTACTGGTTCTTGAGAACTGGTCAGAACCTGCTGATACCACCTCTGCTCCAAATGCTACTGAATTGATTTTTATGTGGTTATACTGGTTTAAGTTGGGGTGGAGTTTCTTGCTGTTTTCACATTTCTTTATAGACAACTGACTTTATATCTCCTGTGAAATTTGGTCATTAGAGTTTTTAAGAGCCTTCCACTGCACACACATACACAAGTATTTACTTTTCTTTCCAGTTATTATTCTTGTTCTTCTTTGAACAACATTTTTCTTTCACAAACACAATTCAATTCAATTCTCTTGGGCAGCTTGCATCACTGTTTTTACAATTGGTAGAATAATGGAATAAATTCTAGAAATATCTACTCACTCTCTTATTCATTAGTTTTTTGCAAATAGACAGAATTTTTATAAGAAAAATCTAATTGCATCATCCTGGTAATTACTACAGGCTAAAGATGCTTTTTCCCTCCTTAGCAACAACTTTATGAGACTGAGAATCATTATTGTATCACAAAGGAAGCCAGACACTGACTTAATTTTTTATATGGAATAGGTTGTTTAGCACATTCTGTCAAGCCTCTGGATGGAAGAATGAAGGATTATGAAAAGAAGGGTTGTGTGGGATGTTCTCAAAACAATGTTTTATCTTTTTGTAGATTTTTTTGTAAAAACAGCAAAAATAAGAGTGAAAAAAAGAAAAGAAATACCACCGATTTCCACTCAACACTTTGGGGGAATGGGGGACTTAAATATTTGACTTCTTAGCTGTTGCCATTGCATAATCATATACCCTACTATTATCTACCATTCATCCTCAGGAGCTTTGATGATGAGTTGATCCTTGACAAAGAATCATTAGGGATGGGTGCTATATTCTTTAATCATCAATTCTATCAAGGCCCAGCCATGAAGCATGAAGCACATTTAAGGGAATCCTGGCAACCTGCATTTATTGAAGCAAAACATAACCAAAAGATCTGTTCAGCTTTACCATTCTATATTTCTAGTGGAAGTTGAAAAACAGGCAAATCATTCTGTTAATGAAATGTTACTTTTGCATGCATTTCTTCATTCATTTTCAGCCTTGAAAACAACAAGGATTTGCACAGCTGAATCAGACATTTCTGAGCCCATTTGTTGAGCTAAAAACAGAAGAGTTGAGTAGAAGATCAGATTATGTCTACATATAGTGCTTTGAAGTGTACCTGGATCGAGCAACTATGTGGACCACCTAACATTAGCTGTTGCTATAACATGTTGCCCATAAGGACAATGATTGAATTCCTATGACCTTGAAGTACTTTTAAAGATGGAATCCAAAGGTTGCAATCCCAAAAGACAGTATCAGAGTAATGAAGCATTTGAGATCCCAGTGACTGATTTAAGTTTCAATATGTATATCTGTCTGGACACAATTTTAGTACATTCTTCCCAGAATTCCTAGGAAGTATGGCTAGAAGTAACTTAAGGTGCAGGACTTTTAATTTTGGAATTCCTACTTATCGACTTCAAATTCTGGTAACTTTAGCAACTGAATCCTATGCTGGCTCTTACAATGTGATATGTATATACTATTTTCAGTGATTCCAGTTAATGTTGCAGATCAGCTTATATTTTGTTGAATCCATAATGGTGTTTGGAGAATCAAATGGCCTGGAGGTCATGATGAATGACCATGAATAAAATGGATTGGTGATTATTTCTTTTTCTTCTCTACATACAGAGTAGTCTCACATTTGGTAAGAACACAGAATGCTTTTGATGATACAGATGTATTCATGAACAGAACTGTTTACATGTGTGGGTTTGTAAGCCTCAAGGCTGAATTCCACTATGGTGCAAAAGCTCCCATTTCATAAGGGTACCACATAACATATATTAGTAGATGAAAAATAGAATATACAGAAAACTGCATTTATTTTTTTAATGGTATGTACAAGTAATACATCTCTTATGCTTCCACTTGTATAAGATTAGACAGAGCATTTTAATTAAATGATGTTACTCTATTCATAGCCTCGGGAAAGTTTTGAAATTAATTTAACCAGAGATGGAGGAAAAGAGAGAATGTTGGAAAAACCAGGATAGGTTGGGACCGAATGATGGATGAAGGCAGTCTCTTTGGTAGCAAGGCAATGGGCTTTTAGGTAAATGTGGGACTGAAATAACTAAGGGCAGAATAAAATATGCAATAATAAGTAAATGATCAGCAAACCAAGTGCTGATTCCAATCAGAAGACAGTTGCAAGAATGTCTGCAACAATTTTGCTTGATATTTTTAGGGAAATCAACTAGTTCTTACTGAGAGAAAACTCTTGTCCAGCTCTTCAGGAAAATCAGAGATAGACAGATCTCTCTTCCTTTGGATTGTTTTTCATTTTTAAAATTCTTGATCAGTTTATGATTTTAATCACATAAAAGCCTAACCCATAACAGATACCCATTTTTTTCATGCATAACATTTCTCAATACACATATACATAGATATTATGTACATACATCTATTCTATACACAGATTAATAGCTGTAAACAGAGGCTCCAGTGTATACTCTAAGCCTTGCTAAGTCCCTAGCCTGAAGACAACCATGGTCTCTTGTATAGGTAGTCCTTCACTTATCACAATTGAACCCAAATTTCCTTCACTAAACAAGATAGTTAAATGAATTTTGCCCCATTTTATGACCTTTTTTGCCAAAGTTATTAAGCAAATCACTGCAGTTGTTAAGTGAATCATGAGGTTGTTAAGCAAATCTGACTTTCCCCATCGACTTTGTTTGTGGGAAGCCAGCTAGAAAGATTACGAAGATTACACTTGGATGTTTTTCTTGAGACTGTTGTTTTACTGAAGCAGGAATTTAAAATGTAACTCATTTATCTGGCTTTAGAGCAAAAAAGGAAACCTTTTTTTTTGGAGCTATAGGGCCCAAATAAATGTGGACGCTGCATTTTCAGTCTGGTTTTGAGGCAAAGATTGTATTCTGCAGGTTCTGACCAGTTCTGGAGAACCAGTAGTGGAAATTTTGAGTAGTTCAGAGAACCAGCAAATACCACCTCTGACTGGAGATTTTATAAATACCACCTCTGACTGGAGATTTTACATCCCCTGCCATGCCCACCAAGCCACGCCCAAAGAACCAGTAGTAAAAAAAAATTGAATCCCACCATTATTTTGAGGAGTTGGGAAGATTCAAGTCAGAGTAGAAAGAATGATTGTATAGGAAATACTGTATATTTCATGATGAATGAGATATGTACAGTAGATCACAAGTATCTCATCCATGTTTCAGATGATCCTCAGATATGGAAGGAACTGAAGGTGCCCCTAACAAATAATGGCATTTGATTTATTTTCTCTAAAAGCCCCTGGCCATTTTATTTTAGCAGCAGTTTCAAAAAAATAGCTGAACATCTTGACATATATAACTTTTAAACATCAGGATTTGATACAAGCTCTGGAGGTGCCTCTAGCAGGTTTCAAACACTTTTGTAGGATCATTCATCACAATAGGGATAAATTGTTTAAAATGAGGTAGAACGATATATCAAAGAATGTATGAAAAAACATTTTGGATCCAATTCTGAGATGCACCAGGAATTCTACAGAGCCTAAGATCTTGTACAGGGGGAAAACGCTGAGTTATATTTATACAAACCTCACATATTTTTTTCACATTTAAAACAAACATTAATTTGTAGCTCTGCCCCTCCACTATAATCTGTGAAATGCAGAGCAAGAAAGATCTTAGGCAAACAGGCCCTGCAATCATATAGCTTATATGATCATATTACTTAATTAAAGTCAGAGCCTTTCTATAATCTCATCTCTCTGAGACAAATATTCTAATGTTCACAGAGCAGTCTAATTGGCTTTCAAAACTGCCTCAGAGCAGCCATTCCACAAATGATTAATATATACCCTATTAAATTATTTAAGCTTTTTTTCCAGCCTTTTGAAATATAATCACTTCTGTAAACAGAATAAATCTCAAGATATTCCCTAAATTTATTACTTTTCACAATGCTGAAAAAAAGACTCCAAAAACTTATGCCCTGTAAAATATATACTATAAAATATGTGCAGATACCAGTGCTTGTAGTTTGAATGAAGCTGCAGGATATTTTTTTTCCTTTTTCACAGGTTAAACAGTCATTACCTTTTCACTTGATATTGGCTTCTGATGACTGCCTTTGGACACCAGTTAAGTTTTTAGCTTGGGAGTAAAAACAAAAGATCAAATGCTTTTAGTTATTTATTTAAACATTTTTTAAATATTGTAACTACATAAGGCAATTTACCCTTCTCAGGCAAGATTTGCTTTCCTTCATGCAAGTCTTTTCACTAGATTCAGATTCCCCTGTCTTCTGGAAGAAAGGAATTCTCTACATGCATTTCAGAGAAACAAATTATTTATGAATAAATTAAGAATATCAGCATAATTTATTGATAAATTAAACAGCGCATGTGTATATCACATGGATTGACTAACTACTTTCCTCAGTTGTGAAAACAGTTTCTTTATTCTGGATCTGTCTTCCTGTCCTTTAAACTTGATAGAGGACTGCATTTGGTTTCATTAGCCATATATCTGTCTGTCTGTCTGTCTGTCTGTCTGTCTGTCTGTCTATCTATCTATCTATTAATGTATCATATATCATATCATATAATATAATGTATATATTAATGAGTGTGCGTTTGTGTGTGCATAGTTAATATATAATTATAATATATGTTATATTAATATGTATCAAAAGGATGTACAGGTAGTCCTTGACTTGATCACAATTGAACCCAGCAGCTAAGGGAGTTTTGGCCCATTTTATGAGCTTTCTTGCCACAGTTGTTAAATGAGTCACTGCAGTTGTTAAGTTACTAACATGGTTGTTAACTGAATCTGGCTTCCCTGTTGACTTTGTGTGACAGAAGTTCACAAAAGGTGAGCACATGAACCCTGCAACCATCATTAAATACATGCCAGTTGTCAAGCATCCAAATTTTGATCATGTGACCATTGGGGATACTGCAATGGTCAGAAGAGTGAAAAATGGCCTTCAGTCATTTTTGTCACTTTGAAAGTCAGTAACCAAATGGTTGTAAGTCAAGGACTATTTGTATACAAAGTAGATCCCTCCATTTCTGTATAACCTCTCTTCACATTCAGGCTAAGTCCACCTAGGAGCAAAGTGTAGTAAAACACATTTCAAAAACATTTTGGAACTTGAAGACGTGTATAATATTAAATCAAAAGCATTTGCTTCATTCAGCTTCTTCCTGCTTCATTTTCCATTTCAAATGAAAATGTTAAGCTTCCATTCCACTAATTAATTAGCTCTTCATTTATTATAGCCTCAAATTGTATCTGCTTTGCTTCCTCAGTGTGTTTCTATGAGAGAGGGGGGGTGGGGCGAGAGAGGGAGAAGTAATTTTCTACATTCTTTTACAATCAGCTCTGCCACAATGAAAGAAAATCTTCACTTCAGTTCGACTATAGGCTGTGCGGAGAAAGCACCCTCTGCCTTCAATTCTCCTGGAGAAATGTGGCCCATCTATGCCAGTAACAGGCTGGGGAGGCCTGTAATTCAGAGGTGAAGAGACAGCTGCAACTTGTTGAAGGCAAATAAGCCAGGGATTTGAAAGACCCAAGGAGGGGATCAGCAGGCACCCTTTTTGCTATTGGTGGACATCAGAAATGGTTCACAAGTGCACGGAACCAAATCTAACAATAACAGTAGAATGGATCTCTGTAAGACATGTCCAACAGCTTCAGTCAAAAGACTGAATTCTGATCATTTTCATTTTAGACATTCTACTATTCATGATATGTAAGAGCTGTGGTGATGCAGTAGTTAGAATGCAGTATTGCAGGCTGACTCTGCATTCCACTGCCAGGAGTTCAGTCTTGACTGGTTTAAGATTGACTCAGCTTTCCATCCAAAGTCGGTAAAATGAGGACCCACATTCTTGAGGGCAATATGCTGACATTGTAAACTGCTTAGAGGGTGCTGTAAAGTACTATGAAGCGGTAGATAAGTCTAAGTGCGATTGCTATTTCTAAGAAACCCAATAAAGAATATTTTAGGTTTCAATGCAACAATGAAATTGAACTTGACATTTTAGCCCCTCACTGCAGCACTGGGAAATTCCCTTTCTTTTTTTCAATCTGTCTTATGAGCTTTCCTAATTGGGCACGAGGAGCAGATGTTAGGTTCACACAAAATTTTACCTGGGTAGACATAAACCTGTGTACTAAACCAGTTCAATCTGCACTGCAGTCCATGCAAATAATTTATCTAAAATTTATTTAGATTGTTTTTAAAGGACTCTTTGAAGTGAGCAAACATGATTTTTTAAAAAAAAAATTCAATCAAATTTGTGAGTAGAGAAATTGGGTAAAATATACTTCTATTTTTTTCTGAATTTCTCCAGAGAAATAATTTCCTTAGACATTCCTCAAGAATTTCTCAAGTTTATGAGTGACAAAAGCACTATTACTGAAAAAATCCATGAAAAGAATTGTGGTGGTGGTGGTTCACATTATACCATATTTTTCATTTAGGCACTCTGTCTTAGTATCTTCCCTTGGAATATAACCATAAACTGCAAAACCAGGGAGCTCATAGAGTACTGCAAGGATAAACGTAGAATGAGAAATAAAATATTCACACAAATGGTGTTTTCACAGGAAGAAGGCAAAAGGGAATAACTGATGAAACATGCATCATGACAGCACAACTCGAAGTCTTTGATGTATGTAGCTCACACAGATATAAAAGTATGGAACTATATAGTGAGGTGGGCCTTTTTTTAAAATCAGTGTTGACTCCTGGCAACTGCCTGGACAACTCCCTGTATTTCCTTGGCAAAATATCAGAAGTGGTTTGCCTTTGTTTGTCTCTTCAGCTGAGCTAGAGGGAGTGACCCAAGTTCACGCAGTTGTCTTTGGATCTAAGGTGGGACTAGGGCTCAGTTTCTAACCCAATGACTTGACCATTATACCAAACTGTTTCTCATCTCTCTCCCTCCCTGCCTCCCTCCCTCCCCCCTCTCTTCTTCAAGACCACCTGCCCAATAGAAGAAAAGTGATTAGCTTTCCTTTTTCCTGGATAAAAAAGGTGGGCAGGCTATCAGCAGGGGAATTGTCCAGTTGGGAGGCTATGGGGACTAGTAGTCAGAACTGAAAAAATTACAAACTATCATCAACATGTTTTAATGTAGACAGGGTTTTCTTAAAACTAGTTTAAAATCAACCCAAGAGTAACTCCAATGCTATGTGCAGGTGTGTCCAATGAAAACAGAACATATAATTTTAAGACAAACCCAAATTTTCTTTTCATAGAACTTCAATATCACAGTCTCTTTCACTCTGTTCCACTAACGCTATTAGAGTAAATGCAATGGTAGTTACTTATTTCCATCATCCTATTACTTTTGAGCTGTGCTTGTTTGTTTAATAGTCATTTTGCAAATGCAATGATTGAGATCAGAAGAAAGAAAGAAAGAAAGAAAGAAAGAAAGAAAGAAAGAAAGAAGAAAGAAAGAAAGAAAGAAAGAAAGAAAGAAAGAAAGGCCAAGTGGGTCAATTCCTTTCTCAAATCTTCATTAAAAATATCAGGTAATGGGGCAAAGTTGAAGAAAGAGAAGCATTGTGAGCTTCCTTTTGCTTGTGGATGCCTTTATTCTAAAAATACATATATCCACCTCTGGGAAGCACTGAGAAAAATCATTTAGACCAGTTTCAGAGGGATTTGATGCTGTTTTTTTCCCATCTCTGTGCCTTCCATTGAGGGTGCAATGTTTCTCAGTAGCTCAGCAATGCCTTGTAAGATCTACAATCAAGATGAGATAATAAGAAGCAGCTTGACTTGAAGTATTGTTTACTATCTGCAGTTTGTCTTTAATGGCTGGAACTTGAGTTCAAAATTCAACATTATAAAATGGAGATAAAATATAAGATTTCCAATGATACTTTTATTTTGTTATTTTATGTTTGTTGCAATATACTTGGGTTTCAATACCTGTACTTGATTCTTCTGCATCAATTGCTTCTTATATTCTTTAAAAATATATAACACAATAAAACAGGCATGGGAGGTGGGTAGACAAATAATAAGCTACTTTGTGTAGGACAGATAGTCTGTCTAACCTAGTGCCATGTACAGGAAATTAGCAGTATCACTCTATAGTTCTAGCATATTTACAATAAGCTCTTACTGATCATTTTGACAGTGAATTGAATCTGAAGTTTTCTATATTCTCTGAGTTGTAGGTGTTGTTTTGGTTGTTAGGCCAGCACTGATAGCATGAATTTTCAGTGAGCTAAGCATCCATTCTGTGCTACTTTTTTGCTAAGGGATACTGGTATAAAAGCCATGAGAGACTTCTCTCCAAAACTCAGATAATTTATTCCTAAATTCTCCACTGTGATTGGTAACACAGAAAATGAAAGTCCCAAAATGTTAGGCAATCTTTTAAGAAAGTTTGTTTTTTAAACAATATTTTAAACAGTATTTGCGTATATATTAATGATACCACCTCCCCCCAAGTTTCTCTGTCAGTTGGGTCATTTCCAAATTTGATAAAGTAAATGAATGAATGAATGAATGAATGAAAAATATGCTCTGAGTCCCCTTTGAACAAGCAGCAATGAAAATATGGAAGACAGAGTATGTTCTAAATGACATATGCTCAGGGAATGATACACTTTTCTCATTAAACTAATTAAAGGCCAGAACTAGGTAGCAATTGTGCAGATGTCAGTAAGAATTCTTCAAGGCCATGTACAGCTGTCAGCCTGAAATACAATATCATTATACTTGATACTGACATTATCTATGTATGACAGTTTCAATAATGAGATGTTAGTCTGAGATGGAGAAGCAATAATTTATCTTCTTGTTCCTAAGATCTTGAATGAATTTCTTATTGCTTCAAAAAAGTGTCCCTCTACAAAAATTCTGATTCTAGAAAGGCTACAGAAACAGAAGGTTTGCTGCATCCTAGACAAATGAAGAGGCTATAATCAAGGCAGGCAACATTACAAGTTAGTGAGGGTACCTTATACAATCAGGTAAGGAGAGGGGTGGGCAGGGCCAGCCTGTCGATTCAACTACTGATTCGGCGAACCAAATGTAAATTTAACATCCGGTTCACCTGAACTGGTCAGAACTGGCTGAATCCCACCCCTGCTCCTGAGTCATGAAAGCCAGCTGGATGATTTTGGGTCAGTCACTCTCTCTTAGCCCAACTGAACTCACAGGGCTGTTGTTGTGAGGAAAATAGGAGGAAGAAGATGTGTTGGATATGTTCCCTTGAGTTATTTGTAAAAATAATAAAGGCGGAATACAACTTGAATAAATAAATAAATGCAATCAAACAGACCTGGGGATCATCATGTGGTATCTATTGCCAGGCACATATTTGGAGTGAGGAGCTATCAGAATAAAACCAAGAAATAATCCAAATTTAAGAGCAAAATTGGATAAGTCTTTTATGGGGGCCAATGGTTTCTTGTTCAAGTAAATCTTTTTATGAGACTCAAACTTAGTTAAACAATAGCCCTAAGAGATAGCTAGAGAAATGATTTTGAAAGTAATTTTGTAAGAGTAAGATGGTATTTTCTTTTGCTTAAACATGTTACTCTTTTAAAGTGAAACAAGTATCCAGTGGGGTGGGTGAGTGTGTTTGTGTCCATTAGTATCTTTGTTTCAGCATCCACTATCAAACTGCAAATAAAACAAGCTTCTTTGATAGTCACAATGTTAATTATTACAGTGCTTTACTAATACAGTAAAACACCAAAAAAAAGAACACATTCTCTCCAAATAATAAGTTAGACACTTTCGATAAATAAAGTTAATCTATCTATCTATCTATCTATCTATCTATCTATCTATCTATCTATCATCTGTCTATCTATCTCTATCTATATCGGGGGTTGGCAACCTGCAGCTCTGGAGCCGCATGTGGCTCTTTGGGCCCTCTGCTGCAGCTCCCTGTCATGGCAGTGGCATGGCTGGAGCCTTAATGCAGGAGCAAAGTATCCCTGCACTTGCCTTTGAATGGCAACAGCATTCTGCCTTTGTCACGGTACATTTGCTGTTGCCTCCAGCAAAGAAGGCTGGGAGAGAATGCTGACGGTGGATCTTGCGAGGTGGGGGCAATCCCCCAAGCCTGGCCTTCCTCCTCCCTTGTCAGCAGGGCCAAGAGAAAGAAGGGGTTGACATGGGGAAGTGCTCCTCTCCCCCACCAAACACTGAACACAACAGCCCAGCAGGATGGGGAGATGGCCTGGCAGAAGCTCTCCCATTGGAGAGTTGGACATTGGAGATGTTGGAGTGTGGCTTCTGACCCTCCAGTGCTTACCTGCAACTCTCTGTGCTCCTCCAGGCCCAGCTTGCTGAGTGGGGGAGCAGCCCTGACAGCTCTGCTGCCCCTCCCCCACGGCCCCAGCCATCACTGCCCGGGGAAGGCACAGGAAAAGCAAGCAGAAACAGTTCTCGCTGGGGCAAAAGATCTGATATGGAGAAGGACACAGGCAAAAGAAAGGTTCACTTTTCAAAGGTGGCAGCTTGCATCTCCTTTGAAAAGACCACTTTTTGTTGCCTGTGCCTTCC